>JAHTLZ010000204.1:67025430-67068817 GCA_023846285.1 Phrynocephalus versicolor
ATTTATTTATTTATTTATTTATTTATTTATTTATTTATTTATTTATTTATTTAAAGCACTTTTACCCCCAGTATCTGGCTGGAAAAATGCTTATTAAGACAGTTGAAAAGAAGCTTTGCTTTTCTTACTACCTAAACAAGAAAATGTAAGGTAGAGGATTGGGAGGGAGGAGAGGAAAAAGGCAAATTCTGGCACATTTAGCTCTTGGAAAACAAGCTTGATCTTGTAACAATTGCATGGCAAAGAAAGGGTTTAAAGGACAGGAGGCAGGCTGCCCTCTTATCCCGGGTGATAAAAAGGCTTTCTTTGCTTCACTTCACCAGATGTATTCCTTTCTTGTTAACTATGGCGACCACTGAACGACTGAGACGGAGGCAGAAGCCTGATGGCACAGCTGATAGATGAGCCCTAGTTTTGTTCCCTTCTCTCCTGGAGCATGACAGAGCATGGCTGCCTTCAGCCATATCCCCCAACCAGCAATGAAAAAGCTGCCTGGCAACTAAGGGAAGCTGAGCATACGAAATATTTTTTTTATAACAAAACAACAACTCACAGTGTGCACCAAGAGTGCCTCCCACTGTTAACAAACCCCAAGTGGTGAGAGGGATTAAAACTTCCCCATTAGATCCTAGTTTAGGGTCTGAATTCAGATTTGTGCTCTGCTTATTTAATAAGAAGATGCACACACCGCAGATCTGATTTGGGAGCACTGCTTACTTTAGGCTAAAAAAGGCAGCACATCCTTAAAACCATTGATTTGGCTACAGCTCCTTGTACTCTGTACTACTCATGAGGAAATTAAACAAAACAGTGTGAAATGATTTGTTAAATGTATATCTACAGCTCTTACTTATATCCCTCCATTTCTCCAGTAAATCCATAACAAGCTACCTGTACAATTGTCACTGCCAAGGTGCTACTCGGTGAGTTTCATGAATAAACATGAAACTGAATGCAGATTTTCTGCGTTTGGCTTCAGCATTCTCAAATTCTTCATCGCATTGGCTTTGCTCTAAACGATATTCCGTATGTTCTATCCAGAATTGTATTACTGATTAACTCTATATGATGCAGAAAACAGAGAACTTGGTACACTGAATCCATGAAACACTAAGACAGACATTAATCACCTAAACAAAATTCAAGTTATATTGCTAACAACATAATTAATATTTACGAGGTGATACAGGGTGAGCTTGAAGTTTTTATGACAGGTGAATGTTTACTTATTTATCATATACAGTATAGGTATTTGCTATCTTTCTACCAAATAGTATATTAAGATATTAAATTAAATATAAGATATTTAAAATGTAAAACTGTTCAAACAATTTTTATTTTTTTAAAAAATCACATTTTTAGCCAATGTCACAGATTGATTTTCTACAGGAAAAGGCATGCCTCTAATTTTCTGAAACATGTTCAAGATGTCTTTTACACATGAAGACATGTAGAACAATTTCTACATAGCATTGCTGCCCTCTTCTGGGCTTAAACTTCCCATCCCCCATATTCCTCATTAATTCTGCCCTCCAGCCTTAAGAGTTCCATTACAAACCATTAGGGGAAAATGCTCAAAATTATGGAAGAAAGCTAAATTCTCTAGAAACGCGTGTGGCCTCTGTGTGTGTGTGTGTGTGTGTGTGTGTGTGTGTGTGTGTGTGTGTCTATCTGTCTGTCTGTCTGTCTAAAGAATTTGTTAAAAGCTGCAACACATAAAAACACATGACTGCATAGCAGCAATTGTTACCAAAATAAACTAATAAATATGGACAGAGGGAGTGTTGCTGCAGATGAGACCATAAAGGAAACATCTGGAATAAATCGGAAAAGTCTCTACAGGAAACGACTCCACGAACACCACCTCCCTCTTTACACAACACACCTTTTCCCTTTGCCAGTCTCACAGACTGCTGTATGAAGAGAACACCAAATGCACCTCTCAGGAATATGCACAAGAATACCTACAATTTCACAAATGTTTTGCATCTTTTAAACCTACAAATTGGACGCTTTAACTGTTTTAAGGATATCAAATGACCTTGTGAAAAACTATGACGTCAGCAGGAGACTAAGCTAGCACAGAACCACTTCTCCCTTCCTTTCCAACAGAGCCACCAACAGTTCATTACTAAATCCAAAAAATAAAATATTTAACACAAGTTCATGTTCTGTTCAAGGGCTCAGGCAATTCAGTATGAGCTTCTTTCACGATGCCTTGATCATTCTCTTTCCTTCTCCCACACACTGCTTGCCTCCCACTGCTTTGGCAAGTGTTCCTTAACCTTTCACCAATGAAGATTAAGGTTTCCAACAGCAAGCTTATTCAGAAACTGCTCAAGCTTCTTATGGATACGAAACATAAGAAGAATCCTATTCTAAAACAAAAGGCCATTTTTGTACTTTGAAGTGGCTCTTTGGTCTTCAGTAGAGATGCAAAAGGAAAAAACAGAACAACCCTCACCAAAGTCCTGAAATGAAAAAACCTGGACATTTGGGGACAAAATTTAAACAAGATTTCATTAAGCATTTTCCTTTTAGAATGAAACACCTCTTCCCCTAGTGTTGCTATCTTGTTCCTCATTATATTCTCCCACTGCTGTTACTTAGAAGGAGCTGTTGTTGTTAAATGCAATCATATTTTAATGTCACCTATAGTTTTGTTCTATGGGACATGATATTGCAGTAAGAGAAATAAGTAAGTATATTGCTTGAAGGTAAAGGTTCCCTATGCACATGAGTGCTAGTCGTGTCCGACTCTGAGGACAGTGCTCATCTCTGTATTCAAGCTGAAGAGCCAGTGTTGTGCAAGTCCGTGACCATGTGGCCGGCATGCCTGTAAGGAAACACTGTTTTACCTTCCCGCTTTTTATGCCGTTACCTATTTATCTACTTCCATTTACATGCTTTGGAACTGCTAGGTTGGCAGGAGCTGGGGTTAACAGCGGGAGCTCACTCTGCTGCATGGCACCCAGGAATCGAACCGCTGAGCTGCCGACTTTGTAGTGGACAGTTTTTAGTGCTCTAACCCACTGAGTCACCACGCCCCACCTTAAACTAGGTGTATAAAAACAGCATGCTTTTCTTTAAAAAGACAAAAACTTAAAGCAAACCAGAACAGAGAAGAAGAAGCTAAACGTTGTCAACAACTGATGCTCTAATTTCCAAATCACCTAATTTCAAAAGCAGCCCTTTCGATGTTTTAGCACATGGAGCAACAAAAAAAAATTAACATTACAGTGGTACCTCTACTTACGAGATTAATCCATTCTGAATGCATGCTCATAAGTCAAACATCTCATAATTAGAGCAGCCATATCTAAAAAATATCTATCTATCTATCTATCTATCTATCTATCTATCTATCTATCTATCTATCTATCTATCTATCTATCTATCTATCTATCTATCTATAAAATTAAGTAGAGCAGACTGCATCTAAAATGTGTAAGGCAGCAGTTAAAACGCCAACAGTTTTCCACTCTTGTCAAATTGCTCGTAAGTAGTGCCGCTCATAAGCAGAGATACCACTGTATAAACACACAAGAGCAACCTCTGTTAGATTAGACTCAAGGCCTATCTAATCTAGCAATTTGCTTTCCACGGTGGCCAACCAGATGCCTCTGACAACCCATCTAGGAAATGGGTCAACAGCTTTTTCTTCTGTTTCGGCAATACTTGCTGTTATGCCCCAATATCCTGGAAACAATATACTGTATGGTCAACATGAGCAGTGGTTGTTGATATTAGTATAAATTGAAGCTATGCCAGAACTTGGCAACAGAGGAGCAGAGGTGCAATGAGGTCACATGAGATAAATACAGTATATTATTGCTTGACTTGCTAAAATTGAACAGATATATCTTAACAGGAAAGACTGCCATTATTCCAGTGATTCACAGGCCCTTAAACTAGAGATTCCTTCAGTTGTCCCCTTCAGTTTAGATGGACTAAACACATGAAGGAGAACAAGTGGGAGAGAGCCCTCCATGCTCTTTCCTTCCTTTGCTCAACACTACATTTTGCAACAATACATTTGTCATAATGTTTTCACAAAGTAATTGTATTTAAATTATAAGCTAGAACACTGAGCCAGCTGGGACTACATTCTTGCCTGCACCTGTGTGTAACTACAGTACTGTATTCTAGATATCTAAACACAGGAGCTCAGAGTGGTAGAAGTGTATGAGATGGACTGTTAAGAAAGAAATTGGCTGCAGGATGTTGAAGAAATTGAGATGGATGCATATCACGGTTCTGGAAGAGGTAATTTTTTTTACTTGATTTGGCTTTAATGTTTGTATATGCTCTTCATCGTGGAGCTGTTTCCTTCCTTTCTTCTTTCTTTTATTACTGTATACCTTATATTTTTCACCGCCCTGAGTTCCTTGGGGAAAATCGGGTGGTATATAAATATAAATATAAATAAATAAATAAATAAATAGGGGGTGGGGGTGATGAAGCTCAAGCCACATTAGTGGTGATCACTGCTGCATGCTGTACTTAGTATCCAAAAGGAACAGCAGACATTACAAACATGGAGTCAGATGGGGGGGGGCAAGTATTCACACACAGATTGGTAAACAATTAGCCAGTCAACTGCATCTCCACTACTGCATTTATTCACTCCACAATAGAGCTGTGGCATTTAGATGCTTTAGACTCCTTCTCCAAGAATCTACCATGCAGAATTCTGGGAATTCCAGACCACAGACCCACGCCTTACAGACACCTTCAGATATAGTGATCTCCCACCTATCACAGGAGTTAGGGACTCAAACCGACCCGCGATAATTGCAGCTCAGGTCAGGCCTGGGGGGCCTAGCTGGGTATCTTTGTACTTACCCCCAGCCTGGTGCTGCCCCAAACAGGTCTGTGAGGCCCTTCCTGGACCTTCTGGAGGCCCCAAAAGGGCCTCCCTGTGAACTAGAAGTGACTTCCGGTAAACCAGAAGTGACTTCCATATTGCCGAATATCATTTCTGAGGCCTCCAACAGGCCTAGAGAGGCCCTCAGACGCCTCAGAAATGATTTTCTGTGATCTGCACCTCATTCTAGATATACAAGGTGGAATTTTTTCTGTTAGAAAAAGTTCCTGTACTATATTTTTCAGTAGATGATTTTACACACCATATATGTTGACCTTTTTCCAGAGTTGCCTTGGGAGTTCTACCACAATCAATCATTTTATAGTGGATAAAAATATGGGATAAGAGATTCTGTAAGTTATTCTACTAGGGGAACAAGCATTGATGAACCCTAGGGTTCAACTCCTGACAGGGAACTGAAAAATAACCTCTTCACCACCTCTTCCTATGCACAAGACATTTGGCTTCTCACAGAATCTGACCCAGAATTATATACAGTACGACCCCCTGCATCTGCTGATTCACCAACCATGGATTCCATTATCTGTGGTTGGTAATCAGCAGGTGCAGGGAAGGTCTGAGCCCAGCAGCCAGAAGGGAAAAAGAAAAAGAAAGAAAATTTACTAATGTTGAGCCCTCCTTGGTGCCACTGCCACAAGCTGGCCGCCCTCTGGAGGGGTAGGGTGGGGAGTTAAGAGGACCTGCCTGGTCAACCGGCCTTTGAACATCCCGCTCAGGCGGAAGGATCGGAAGTTTTGAATTTCCCGCTTGAGCTCAAACTTCTGGGCCGTCGCGTGGGACCCGAGGGGGAAGTTCAAAAGCCAGTTGGCCAGGCAGGTCCTCTTAAGTCCCCATCCCACCCCTCTGGAGAGCGGCTGATGTCTGACAAGGGGGGTCCAGGAACCGATACCTCACGGATACGGCAGTTCTACTGTATATTCTATTTGTCATCAAGAAAATAACAAATAATAAACTTTGAACTACAGAGCTGAATGGGACCCTGTGGATAATTGAGTCCAGCCCTGGAGTTCCCAAAGTATGGCTCTGCATCCAGAGATCTAAACCACAATTTCCAACCTCTGGCTCTGCAGAGATCTAAATCACTGAGCTATCCAGCTGTTGTTTTTTAAAGGAACACACAGTTTGCTTATCTGGAAGTTGAGTCACGGCCACAGCTTCATCGGTCTGGATGAACAGCAAAACGTTTCTATCTCTCAAAAAAGAAGTCCAGTAGCCATGACTCAACTTCCAGATAAACTCACCTGGATGACTGAGAATCTTCACAGACACACAGTTTGCTTCTGTTTCACAAAACCTTTTGCTTCTCAATCAATCACAAGTACAAACACTCAAGACAAAATCAAAGAATAATGGAGTTGGAAGTGGCCTATAAAGTCATTGTGTTCAACCCTCTGCTCAATGCTGGAATCTCTATCAAATCAGATCTGACAGATTGTTGTGCAATTTTCTCTTGAATGCCTCCAGCATTGTGCACTTACTCCCACCTGCTATAATTGGTTTCATTGTCACATTGGTCTAATACATCAGAAAGTTTTCTTTAATCATAGAATCACAGAGTTGAAAGAGACCTCAAGGGCTATTCAGCCCAACCCCTGCCATGCAGGAACCCCCACCAAAGTACTACTGGCAGATGTTCAGCCCAAATCTGGACTCCTGTAGCTTCAGCCTGTTATTATGTGTTCTACACTCTAGTATGATCAAGAACAGATCCAACCCCACCTCTATATGAGTATCCTTCAAGTATTTGGAAAGTGCCATCAAATCTCCCCTCAGTCTTCTTTTCTCAAGGCTAAACATGCCCAGTTCCTTCAAACTTTCCTCACAGGGCTTGGTTTTCAGTTGCCTTACAATCCTTGTCACCCTCCTCTGAACTTGCTCCAGTTTGTTTCCATCCTTATTAAAGTGTGATGTCCGGAACTAGGCACCGTACAATGGTACCACTACTTACGAGTTTAATCCATTCTGAATGCATGCTCATAAGTCGAACAACTCATAGCTAGAACAGCCGTATCTAAAAAATAAAACAATAAATTGAAAAAACTGAAAAAATAAAAAGGAATTGTAAGTAGAGCAGACTGCATCTAAAATTTGTAAAGCAGCAGTTAAAACACCAAATGTTTTCTGCTCTTAAGTCAAAATTGCTCCTAAGTAGAGCCACTCATAAGCAGAGGTAACACTGTACCTGAGATGAGAGATAACTAGTGCCTAACAGAGTGGGACAAGTACCTCAGAGGATCTGGAGGCTATACATCTTTTAATCCATCCTAACATAGCATATGCCTTTTTGCAGCCACAGTACACTATTGGCTCATATTCAACTTTTGATGTACAGCAATTCCAACATCCTTCATATTCGAAGTACTACTGAGCCAAGTATTTGGTTCCCCATCCCTAGACAACTTTGCACTTTTCCCTTTGAAATTTCATTCTGTTGTTTCCAAACTTATGCAGAAGCCCATCAAGATCTTCTTGAATTTTGTTCCTCTCTTCAACTATTCAACCCAATTTTGGGTCATCCACAAAAAGATTCTGCATATTCAAGTCATTTTAAAAAATGCTGAAGAGCACCAGATCCGGGACAAAGCCATGTGGCACCCCACATGCTATCTTATCCAGTATGAGAAGGAACGACTGATAACCACTCTCTGAGTATGATTCTGTAACCTTGTATGTCCACCTGACACTTGTTCTATCCAACTCACACCTAGTTAGCTTGCTAACCAGACAACCAAGGAGCACTTTGTCAAAGGCCTTGCTGTAATCACTACATATTATGACTACAGCATTCTAAATGTTGACCAGGGAAGTTACCCAATCAAAAAATGAGATAAGCTTCAAGTTATTACTGCATAATTTTCAAGATGCTTTCAGAATGATGGCTTTATACTCTGCTCCAAAATTTCCCCTGGAATTGATATCAAACTGACTGCTCTGCAATTCCCCATTTCTTACTTTTAGATGTGGTAAGCTGACTGTACTCACAGACTCACATCCATTTTGTAGTGAAACAGAATAGCTGGCAAGTTGCATTGAACTGATTTGCCTCATTTTGAAATGAAACTGAAAAGTATTACATAGAGTGAGTGGATGAAGTTCTGGATGCACACTCATGTGAGTGCATGAAGCTGAAGGTATAACAGTTCTGTCTCAATAAAATAAACTTAAATTGTTGATATATCAGCTAAAACTCTCTCTAAATATGGGTTCTAAAGAAATTAGTGTTCTTTCTCATGATTTCATTTTTGTTTCATTTCAGGGAATTATATGCTCCCTTAAACTATTAAAAATAGTCCAATCTACACAGCTTTGAATGTATTTAACATTTAACCTAAGCACACTAATTATTAAGAGTACTGGGAATTTTTCTGGGAATTTTTCTAATTTTATTTTTCCCAGAAACCCACATCATTGTCTCATTCTGAAGTACAGTATAATATATCCCATAGCTGTGAAACAAAGTAGCAGCTGTTGCATATGCAGTCACATAAGGGATTTATACTAAGTGGGAGCAAAACAGAGAAGGGCATTTTTAAGGAAGAGGGAAATAACACACGGATGCTCTCCTCTTTTCCAGTCCCCCAGTCCCACTCATACAACATTCTACGGGGCTGGGCAATCAGTAGATTGTAATATGTGGCTTGGGCCATGAGGTAGATGCCTTGAGTTGCATTTGCCTCAGTGAGCCAGCTTCCACTGAGTATTGGTTTCTTGGGCTGAGGATGAATAATCAAGGATTGCTCAGTTTGACTCAAGGATAAACAGCTTAGCATCTTAACCTGTGTTCCATTACCAATTAGTTGGGGACATACAGATGACTTCAGCACCCTCCCTACCCACATAAACTTGCCTCCTAACTGTAGCATTAATGAGTACCCAACATGGCTTTCTGTGTTTGTATTGTGTAGGGCGTTGTCTGGCAAACCTCTATAAATTAGGTTTGTAAAGAAGCCAGTAATCAAAATAATGTTGCTGAGGGTTTTTTTTTTTTTTTTTGGTCAGTTCTAACCTTCACCATTTCTTCCAAATTTAAGAACATGTGGGTCAAATCCATTCTCAGATACATGCCAAACACAGAAGGGAATGTATTTCAAATTATGTTCTGAAGCAAAATGAGAAACTGGTACACATGAAAAGAAAGCAGCTAAAACTGCTATGTAATGCACAAATATGACTGCCTTGCATGATATACTGCTCTGGACTTCAACCACTACTGTCACTGTGTCTGTGGAAGCAAGTTCAACCAGCAATGCAGAAGCAATCAATCCCCTTTCTTCTACAAGTCTCACCTAGGGTGGCTACTTATCTTCTTTGAAGAAGAAGAATCCTCAATTAACTGGCTGCCAGAGGACAATCCTTGTTCTAAAGGTCCCCTCAATTCTAATGGCTGCTCGGAACAAGTTGGATTTAAAGATCAAGAATGTGAAGGAGGGAAATCAGGTACAGTAGTACAGTATCTCATAAGACAAATGCCCCTCAATATGAAAAACTCATAAGACGAATGAAATTTCTGGGAATAGGAAAATCTTATACAATGATTTTTTCCTATGAATTCAATGCATAGGAAAAGATGCATTGATGAATGCAAGATTAATTCAATGCATTCCTATGGAAACCGTGTTAAACCGTGTATCGTAGGATGAATCAATTGACCCACAGAATGAACTAAATTCATCTTAAGAGGCATCACTGTACCTTGAAGTTGTCTGTCTCCAGGGAACACCTGGACAGGAAACTGAGCAAACACAGAAGTAATCTGATCCCAGTCTTCCCTACTCAGGTGAGATGCACTGTGATTCTGTTTACACTATGTAAAGCATATATTTTAGTTTTAATACTATAAATTTACATCCTAGAGATATACACATATGCAAATTCATGCCCTTTTCTGTCATGCCCTTTGAAAATCTGTGATCAGTCACCTTACCATCTACTTGAAAAAGAGCTTCCAATGGATGGTAGGAAAACAGTCTGAAACATCTTTAATGAGTGTCAGTGGGAGCTCTACAAGGAGCTCCCCCAATCTGGCACATTGGGGGAGAAGCACGGGGTTTTAAAACTGTTTTTTAGCCACCGAAGCAAGCAGCCGTCATCGGCATTTGGTTTGGTAGCAAAAAGTTTTAAAAGCCCATGCTCCCCCCCCCCCCCACAATCGGGCGCCAGCGTGAGAGTCCCAAACTAGCATCCCAACCATTTTCAGAGGGTTTCTGCCAAGCTGTCGTCGGCCAGACCCCTTTAAAAATGGCACAGCCGGCACCGGGTGTGTGTGTGTGCCGGCTCCCCCCTCCAGCTGATCAGCACGGGGGGGGGCAGCTGGTGTGCACTGCTTGTAAAAAAAAATTAAAAATGAAACGGAACAAAACTGCTATGTAATGCATAGTTCCTACAGAACTCACCCTGAAATCAGAAACACATCTGGCCCCTTCTCTGTGATCTTTTGAATGCCAATTAAGATTTTGGCAATTTTCACTGCCTTTTCCTCAGTCTGGGTTATAACTGCAGTGCCTCATATATCTTAATTACCACCTTGGTTCCATCATTGCCTGCTTATTGCTTATATTGTCATTCTTCCTGTTGTTCATTGATATGTTTTGTATGTATACTGCCCATAGTGGCCCTGCTGCCAGATGGGTTATATAAAAATATAATAATGCATACAAAAGTGCTCTGCATACATTCATACATGCATGCATACATACATACATACATACAAAAGTTCAAGGGCCCCACCTGGTAACAGAATAATGATCCTAAATGTATATTTGTTTTTTATTACTAAGTAGACTTTTATTACTAAGTTTCAAGCATTAAATCCCTGGCATTGCATGCACCTCTCTGATGCTAACACTTCCAACTGTGACTAGGCAACATTCTCCCTGCTTCTAAAACAAGACACGTGCAGGGGAGCAGGGAACACAGCAGGCAAATTATTTGTTACCCTACTAGGTGCCAAGTGGGCTTGATAAAGATGACATCACCCTCATTTTGCCAATGACAATGACACTAACAAGAGTATATAATCAACGAAGCCATACAGCCAGGCTAACAGTGGCAGGTGCAACCTCCCCACCCCCCACCCATTTTTGCTTAGAAGTAAGTCAGCATTCACTTCCAGCACAAAACTATTCCTTTTATTACAATGTTAAGCACATGTTGGCTTCCAGAAGGCATTGCAGCTGCCGCCGCCACTTCTGCAAATGCTTTCATTAATTTTATCAAGGACATACTGAAATAAGTGCTTATTCGGCGCAAAAGCTGCTTGGAAGCAGCTGGAGGCATAAAACAAACTATTTGGAAGGGACTGCAACTAAACCCAACATGCAGATTGGAAGGAATTAAAGGGAGGAACAGCAATGTATTGAAGACTATAACATAAGCCCAACAAAAGCATGAAAATTCAAGGTTGCACCAAATGTTTTCTGCCAGGAGAGCTCTCAGAAAAAGAAAGAAAGAAAGAACCTTCCCTTGCTTGCTGCAGCAGAGCTGCCCGGGAAATAAAGGAATTCTGATCATGCACAACAGTAACTGAATCTTTTCTCATTAAAAAGAAAAGGCAGGTGTTAATCTATGCATGACTCAAGTGCCTTGAGACAGCACTTCAACAGCGGGCCCCAATAGTTATAAATATTGTATATCAAAGGTACAGCTAGTTTACCACTAGCTGAGATACAGAGACTTCTCCTAAAACATCCTGTCGTCCCTGACCCTCCAGTCATTAAAACATCCTTTTTCTTTAAACAACACTGCACAGCTCTGAGCATTTGCTTTGAGTACATCTCTTCCACAAAACATTTAACAGGACAAACATTACTGCTTAGAGAGTCACACTTTCTCATCAATCTTAATACCCCCTGTAACACCAAGGCAGTATTACTAAGACAGGCTTTCACTTTTTCCTAAACCCTTCTCCTTAGTACTGGCGGAGGGAGTATAGTTGGGACAGCGGAAGAAAATTACATAACTCACAGCAGCAAAACTGATGCTATTCAATAAACCCCTCTTGGGATTCCTAGTCATCACCTGACTGATTCTATAGTGATCATGACAGCACTCAACTAGTGTCTTATCCTGTAAATGAAAGACTATGGCATAGCTACAGCCATGGTATACTGTACAGACTAATACAACTCTTCTGCAAACAAGACTGAATTCTTTCATCAGCAACTTGTTTCTAATACTCCAAAGAACCTTACGTTTAGAACAACCAACCAACCAACCAACCAACCAACCAACCAACCAACCAACCAAACAAACAAACAAACAAACAAACAAAGACAAGCTAAGCAGAAAACCATGCCACTTATTTGAGAACTTTACAGAAGATCTGCTGAACAGTGAAAAGAGCATTATTAGACATGCATATAGTGAGGTCCTTCCACTCTGCACATTATCAATGGGTAGGGATTCCATATTCAAACCCTGATTGAACTAAAAGGGGCAAAGTATCTTCTTTGGTTCTCAAGTGAAACATCTGACAACCAAAATGCTGTTTTCGATTCAAAAAGCTATTTTTGGTCTCACCTTCCCACATGGCTGTTCAGTCTTTCCCACTAGCTTGGACTTATAAATGGAGAGCTGGATATACCCTCTTGATTTGTATACCTCTTCTGTGTATATAGGATGGGAGAATTGCAAAAAAAAAAAAAGAAAAAAAAAGGAAAATAAGACAGTTCTATCATGAAGAGTCGGTCACGACTGTAGCGACACAACACACACACATCCACAGTTGTTAAAAAGAAACTTGCCAGCAGCTTCAAAGAACACTTGTAAGAACTCCTCTCCATTCTTACCTTCTTCTGCCAGTCATGTACTTTACACACGAAGCGGGGGGGGGGGGGGAGGAGGAAGAGGCATGCCAGGTAAGATCAAGGAACTACAAAGCCCGATATTATGATTCTATCTATAGTCTAGCCCAGTGATGGTGAACTTTCAGTACTCCAGAGGGTTTGGATCACATCTCCCACAGTCCTTTGTCACTGGCAATCTAGGCTTGGAATTCTGGGAGTTGCGGTCCAAAACATTTGGAATGCCAAAGGTTCACCACTACTGGTCTAGCCTATATAGCTTGCTAATACATGAAACCCGTTTTCTGCGACTAGTCTGAGTTTCTGCTTGTAACTGCAAATCACCGTAGATCAAATCAAACACTAAAGAGGCAATCATCTCAAACCCCAAGACTGGACTATACTGTATACTGTTGTTTGTGATTAAATAAATTTCATGTTCTTGTTTTTTATTTTTGGGTGAAAAAAAGTTTCATTTCCAGATATTCTAGCGATTGAAGAAGTTATCACTATGCATGTGCCAAATTTTGGCTATCTAGGTGACCTGTGATCCCTATCTAGGATCTCTCTCACCACTGCCACCCCATCCCTCTCCAAAGCTGCTTTGGAGAGTGAAGGGAGCAGCAGCGGTGAAAGCCCTTGTGGAAGAGAGCACGGCTGGAGGAGAGCTTGGCCAGCCCAGCTTTACCCATTTTGGCATCACCTTGACTGGCCTGGGTGGCTTTTGCTCTGCTACTGCCTCCTCAATCTCTGTCACCATTCCCAGAGCCTCAGCAAGCCACTTTGGTTGGACACAAGATCTGATAAGGTCCTGGAGCTCCACCTCTCCTCCTGCAAGCGCCCGGACGAAGGAGGCAGGCTGGGCAAGCAGGCAGGCGGGAGGGAAAGAGAGAAGAGAAGAGGGTGAAGTGGGGGTACAATGCCTGGGCTTTGCTTCTCCTGCACAGCCTCCTTCTCTCACACACTGAGAGACAAGCTGCATCTCAGACACAGGCCCAAAGATTGGGGACACACTGAGGTTGCCTGTTGAGCTGTGCCACCCACATGCTCATTCGTCCGTTTCATGTGCCTTCAGAACAAAAGCCCACTGGCTCTGCTGGGGGGGGGAGTGAGAGGCCCCACAGAGGAGGGGGTGACGATGACCCCAGAACAAATCTTCTGAGTTGCCATTATTTCTTATGGGAAAATTTGCTTTGAAATACGAGTGCTTTGCTTTACAAGCTTGTTTCCGGAATGGATTATGCTCGTAAAATAAGGTACTGTATTACTGCACATATTTTGATATAGAACTAATTAACATCTTCTATTTGCACTTTTCAAGAAATCAGGTTGCCTTGTAAGTATAAGATGGCAGAGTCTTAGCTGTGTGGGCCACATCCTTTATTTTAGATACGCATATTTACTTATTTATTTATTTATATTCATATGTTAGTCACTGAAGCTTACATACCTTTTAATTTCACCTAAACAAGGTATACAACATGCACAAACACATTTCATGGACCTATTTTTAACTACATCTCTGTTGTCCTTTTGAGTTTAATTACAGTTCCAAAAGATGCTTAGCTTTTACCACCAAAAACAAGATGGCTGTGTAATTCTCATGGGTTAGTTCTGGGCAAATAACTCAAACAGCAGTCTCAGTCCACCTAACCTGCTTTGCATAACATGGATTGTTTGCACATTCTGATTGGTCATGTTTGTTTCCTCCAACTTCAATGGGTCCAAAATGCAGCAGCCAGACTGCTGACTGGGGCGGGGTACAGAGATAACATTATAGCCTGATTAAAACAGCTCCACTGGCTGCCAATCAGCTATCGAGCACAATTCAAGGTGCTAACCTTGACCTACAAAACACTATATGGCCTCTGTCCTAGCTACCTCAAAGATCTAATTTCACAGTATGAACTGGCTCGGGTGTTAGGGTCATCAGGAGAGGCTCTTCTCTCCATCCTGCCTCCCTCACAGGTACCTCTTGTGGGAACCCATGAAAGGACCTTCTTGACTCCTGCGCCCAGACTCTGGAACTCCCTCCCACTAGAGGCCAGGACTGACTCATCTCTTTTGTCCTTCCGGAAACAGGCAAAGACCTTTCTCTTCAGGCAAGCTTTCTCTGAATGATGGACTACCATGTGTATTTTATATGAATCCATGGGTTCACATAGACTTTTTGTTTATGACTACTTATAACCGTGTTGCTTTAATGTAACGTTTGTCTATTAATGCAGTAAGATGTCCCTCAATTCCTTGTTCGCAAATACTTGAACATGTCTTAATTATACTGAACTGTATATTATCCCTGATTACTGTAAGCCGCCTTGGGTCCAAAGATGGGGTAAAAATAATCTTAAATAAATAAATAAATAAATAAATAAATAAATAAATATTCTCCAGTATGGTAACAGCATTTTAGTAATTTGTGACTGAAGGTAAATTATGATGATGTACTAATTTCCTAAGAATACTTTCTTTATAAAAATTGTCATAAACATTTCAGAATAATCAGTTAGTCTTGACCTCCATTCATTAATGAATCCAATAAAACAGATGAATAAATTAACTGTACGGCTGGAATCAGATTAAGAGTATAGGAATTTCAAAACACTGAAGCCACTAAGCATAAGATGTTTCCACCAGCTCTTCCTGTTTCCACTGTAGTTTGTTAGACCTTAGAATGGGGGAAGAGAGGCAAAAGATAGAAATAATCTCAAATGCCGTTTTCACTTCTGAGTTCAGATGATGTTTGACAGATATACTAGCACTGGAATATTATTTTTCTTGTTTATTTGTAATAGCTTCCAGCTGCCTGGGATGACAATCTCTTTTTCTTCAGCTTTCTATAAATATCTGAAATAGCTATTCATTAACAGTTGCACATTTATTCAGCACTGTTGTTCTGCTGGTGAGCTGGAATTAGCTTTTATTCCCTGGCCCCTACCCCTATTCAGCTGAGCTGCAGAAAGCCTGCTGCTTAGGTTCAATCTGTCAAGATTCAAATTATGCTCCAGCTGAGACCTAATCAAAGGCGTCTGACCTGGTTTGCAAATAAATCAGGAACAAGAGTGGCTTTATTTATTTATTTATTTTCTTTGGGGCACTTGGTCTGCAAGACAAAGCAAAATAAAAACAGATGCAAATAGAAGTTAAATGAAAAGCAGCTACAAGGCTACCCTCCTCAGATTTTTTTAAAAGCACACATGTTCTGCAGTCAAGCTTCACTAACATGTTAATGTGCTTTCTCCAAATAAATGAATAAATATGGCACCTAATCAAAATTATGAAACAGAATTAATATTTAGATCATATACATACATCCCAGGTCCCTTTAGATTCCAATTATTTAATTCTATAAAATGATTTTCAATGAGGCTTTCAGATATTTTACCTTATAAATCATGTGTATATGTGTATGTGTGTGTGTGTGTGTGTGTGTTTAACACCAATTAAGGATAGGCCCTTAATCAGTAGTTTTATTGGCATATTTATATCTTGATTGGTCTGGAAAATCCAACACCATCTGTTTTTACACTTTTTGCATGTAAAATTGCTTGAAAATACCTGCAGTAGAATTAATCAATAAGATATGGATGTTATTACTGACAAGGTCCCAGTTCCTTGCAGTGACTATATAAATTAGTTCTTGTAGATATGCAGATCAGCAAGCCCAATTTATGCTATATTTTGATGCGTGTTTCATCTCTGGCCCTGCAGAAAACTAAGGGGCAGTGAGAGAAGGACAATACAGTGTCATTCTAGTTGTTCAGTTCTGCTGCTGATTTCTGTGTTGGAAAGAGAATTTTGTAGCTCGACAGGCGATCTTCAAAGCAACTGCAAATTAAGAGAGGACTGTGACCCTACAGCCTTGCTTCTCCAGTTTTTAGAGATGTTGCCATGCCACCACAAGAAGAAAGCCAAACCACAAATACTGTGATACGTCTGAAACTAACAGATTTATTCTACTGTGAATGCTGTGGAATATAATTCATTTCCTCCAAGAAATGGAGTACAATGCTTAGGCCTCAGGCCATGTGCCATGCATGTGGCTGTTGGAGTGATGATCAAGATCTATTTGGAAACCAGATGGTCTCTACGCCATACACAGATGACACAGAACCTATGTTAGAGCACACTCAAGCACAGCAGTTTTTTTTATTTTGGGATGTTTTGCTCTCCCCACTGTTATTCATTACTGCAACTTCTCAGTTAGTGCAATGCAATGCACCATTTAATGGTCTGAATTTGAAGCCACAGTCTTAATCCAAGGCATATGCTGCAGTCCCAGTGCCAGAATGACAAAACTGTCTTCATCTGTCACCACCCTCCAGAAACCAGCTCTGAAGGATCTCCTTACTCTCCGAGATGTGTTTTGGAGAATAACAGGACGTTTCCAAGATATAGCTCACTGTTTTCCTGTTTCTGCTAATCACACTGGCTCTCTCCATAGATGTCCCCCACAAACTTAACTCTAGAACAACACAAATATTAAATAGGACTGGCAGTGTGAACCACCCTACAGTAGTCCTGAAAAAGCTACTCTGGTGGCTAATCTATTTCTAAGTACAGTTGAAATTTCTGGTTTTAACTCCAAATTACTGAAAGTGGTGGCCTCTAGAGATGGGCACAAAATGAAAAATTAGACACTATTTTCTTGTTTTGTTAGATAACAATTACTTTGTTACCTAACAAAACGATAGGATGTGTTTTGTGACAAAGTGCCATTTCCCCCCTCTAGGATGAAATGATTAGTCCGAAAGGAAATGGCAGGGGAGTAATTCTAGGTAAGTCCCCCAAATTTGGAAATGTTAGCGATTCAGTGGGCTGAGTTACGAAGCTCCAAAGGGGGTGCCCCTAGGAAAAATTCTTTCTAATTGGAATCGGAAGCCAAGCCACAGTGGCGCTAATCGCTCGGCCACAGCTTGGCTTCCGAATTTCCAAATCCAATTAGAAAGTTCTTTTTCTCTAGGGGCACCCCCTTTGGAGCTTAATAACTCAACTCCCTGACCTCCAAACCACAGGGAAGAGGTTGAGGATGCTCCCCTGTCATTTTGGTCCTTTAGGACCCAGGGGAGCATAGTGTTTCATTTCATTTTGCTTCGTAATGAAACTACTTTAAAAATTGTTGGAAACAAAAAGCTATTTTTCCATTTCCTGCCCATCACTAGTGTCTTCCCTTCTGTCTCAAAGCACCAAAGGGAACCAACCTGGCCTTGTTTTATCCCCTAAGAAAATGTTTCATAAATTTATGTAATCTTTACAGTGGTGCCTCCTAAGATGAATTTGATTTGTTCCAGGGATCCATTTGATTTATGAAAAATTCATCTTAAGAGGCATGGTTTCCCACAGGAATGCATTGAAAACCAATTAATCCATTACAGAGGAATGGGTTACATTGGATTTCAATGCATTCCTATGGGAATGCTGTCACAAAACCCCTTAATGAACCAGCAGCTTTCTCCCTTCTCTGACAGGAAAAGCTTCCCCCTTTTGCTGGCTGCCCCAACCCAGGAGGGGGGAGCGAGCGAGGAATGACTCGCCTACTTGTCCCTTCCTGCAATGGGGCAGCCACCTCTCCAAGGGCTTCGTAAACAGAGGCTGTCTGTCTTCCTTTCGCTAGCCTTCGGGAACAGAGAGGCTGCCAAAAGGAAGGCAGCGACTTGTGTATGCTTGCACACACGAGGCACTGCCTTCCCTTCCCCCGACTGTTTGCTCATAGAGGCTGGGAAAGGCAGGCACCCAGCATCCGTGAGGCAGCCTCCTTTCACCAGCCTCTCTGCTCACAGAGGATAGGAAATGAAGGCAGCCAGCTTCTGTGGACGGATCCCTTTAAAGGGCTCCGTGCATGGAGCCCAAGGCAAAGCACAGCCACCGCCTTGTGTCCTTGCAAGCCTCTGCCTCACCTTAGGCTTGGGCTCTGTGCATGGAGCCCTTTAAAGAGCTCAGTGCAAGGAGCCCAAGCGAAAGGGGAGGCAGAGGCTTGCAGACTTGCGAGCTGCTTCCTCTTCTTCAGCTTGGGCTCCTTGCACGGAACCCTTTAAAAGGCTCCGTGAATGGAGCCCAAGCCATAGGGAAGGCAGCAACGGCTTCCATCCTGGCTTTCCCAACCATGTAGTACCTGCGGGTTGGGTGCTAACACGATTGAGAAAGCCAGTATGGAAGACCAGGCTTTTGAATTTCATGCACCTCTCAGGTTGTGGGCACGTGAAATTCAAATGCCTGCCCCGTAAGATGGATTTTTCGCAAAAATCCGATAAGCAAATCGTTCGTCTTGCGAAAAAATGCCTATACTGGGACATTTCATTCCTATTACAAAGAATTCATCTTACGGGGCATCCGTATTGTGAGGTACCACTGTATTTGGATTTACAGTACAGTGGTACCTTGTATAACGTAATTAATTCGTTCCAAATCAAATTATGTTATACAAGTTTTCCGTTGTACAAATTGTCATTTCCCATAGGAATGCATTGAAACTGGATTTAATCCGTTTCAATGCATTCCTATGGGTTTTTTTTTGGGCGACGGGGGTGGTTTTTTTGGGCAATGGGGGCGGGCTGGCGGCTCACCCCTCCTCCGTGTCTGCTGCCCCTCCTCTCCCCTCCTTCCTTCCTTCTTTCCCGGCCGGCCGCAGGTGGTCGGACGGAGGTGGCCGCGGGGGTGGGGGGAGGGAGTGGGGTGCGCCACTTGGCCTGGGGCGGGGGGGCTTGGGGGACCGCGCCGGGAATTCCCCCCCTCACCTCTTGCCGGAGCTCTGGAGGCGGCCGGCAGGCAGGAGGGCGCACCAGCGGCGGACTTTGTTCCCAGGGGGGAGGGGAGCGGATTTCCCCCCCACACCCGCTGGCTCGGTGCGCACGCACACGCACGCACGCACGCACACACGCACGCACGCACACACACACACACGTCCACACCACTGACCTGCTGCCCCACTTTCGGCTCCACTTAGGCGGGATCGCCCTTTTTGGGACTTGGCGACTAGCGACCGGAGGCTGGAGACCGAAGGGGAGACGGCGCGTTACAAGGCGGTGGAGGTGAAGCCCGTGGCCCGGCAAAAGCGGAACGCTGGACTCCTTGGCTCTGCCGTGGCAGCGCCAACCGCATCGTCCCATGGAAAGAGCGGGAGCCGGAAAGTCCCCGTCCCAAAACCGCAGGCGCCGCTGCCGCCGCCAGCGCCACACGGCATTGTTAAGAGGCCCAGAGGCGCGTTAAGCCTCCGACGCTTAACGCGCCTCTGGGCCTCTTAAAGCGCCTCCGACCCGCCAGCCACCCGCCCGTTCCCGCCTCTCTCTCTCTCTCACTCACACACACACACACACACACACCGTGGCGGCGGCGGCGCTCCCAAAGCCCCCGCCAGCCACCGGCCCGTTCCCACCTCTCTCTCTCTCTCTCTCTCTCTCTCTCTCTCTCTCTCTCACACACACACACACACACACACACACACCGTGGTGGCGGCGGCGCTCCCAAAGCCCCCGCCAGCCCCCCGCCCGTTCCCGCCTCTCTCTCTCTCTCTCTCTCTCTCTCTCACACACACACACACACACACACACACACACACACACACACACCCCTACCTCCGGAGGAGGCTCCCTGGCCCCGGGAGGAGGAGAAGACGCGGGGGCCGAGCGGGGGCCAGGGGAGCCCGGTGGCCAGAAGGGGCACCCTCCTCCTCCTCCTCCTCGGCGGGGCGGCTCCGATGGGGGGCTGCCGGGCACCGGCCACGCCAAGGGGAACCCCATGCGCCTCCCAGCCCCGGGGCTGCTGCAGCCGCCTCCTCCTCCGGGGGGGGGCTCCTCACCCTGCCCGCCACCGCCCACTCAGCCCCGTTGGGCAGCCCGTTGAGCGGAGGGGTCCCGGCGGCGGCGGCAGAGGGGGTCGTGGCGGTGGGGGTCACGATGGGGGGCGCCTCGGCGCTGAGGGTGAGGCTGTCCCCGCTGAGCTCGGCCAGCGCGCACACCAGCGTTCCCGCAGCAGCACCTCCAGCGCGCGATCTGAGTCACCCGGTGAGTGGTGGTGGTGGTGGTGGTGGCGACGATTTGGCTTGTGGCTTGGGTGGGAGCCCCCCTCTTTCTCCCCCTTCTCTACCCCCCCAAACACCGACCGGAAAGTCTTTTTACAAAATGGGAGGGGTGGAACCGTGCGGGGCGGCCAGGGCGGCGGAGGAAGAGGCAGAGAAAACAGGGAAGGGGGAAGGAGGGGGGCAGATTTTTTCATTGTACGGATTTTTCGTTATACAAGCCCTCCGTTGTACGAGGTATGACTGTACATAATATTTTACAAAGCCTATTTCGAGTAAGAATCCAGTCATGGACTTGAGGTAGCAGAATGGTAGAATCTAGTGAAACTGGCGAGATAGAGCTTCTCCCTTTATAAACTGCTTTTCCATCTGCACACTCAGATCTGGAAATGGCATTTTGGCTTTACAGAAGGGCTGCAGGAAGCAGGAGAAGAAAGTGTCATTGCTTCCACTAGCATAATTTTGAAGTTAATATAATTGCTGGAAAAATACACATTAGATAAACTTTGAGCATGAGCATTTCCATTCCCTTGTGAAGGTGAAGTAAAACCCATATTAAAATTTCATTCATATTTTCAAAGAGCAGAAATACTAAATTTCTATTCCACAAGCAACAAATTCACAAAGCTGTTTACTAAAAGAGTCGGGGGGGATTATATATTAAAAGCAAACAAAGATTAATTCAACTGATTAAGATTTTATACTCAGCCTAGAATATTTGCTCAATCTCCTGCCTAAAATATGTTCAAATTATGGAGACTAAGCAGAAATACTTTTTAACAAACAAGGAACACTCTTAAGCAACATTTATACATTGTTTGCTACACTGTACATCCATGGCAACAATCCTGTAAACAGAAGTTTACCACAATACAAACAGCAATATTGCACAAAATCCAGAAGCAATGCTCAGCTTTTGACCTGTGTTTCTGGGAAGTCTCTACAGAGTTTAACCAGTGATTATATTTTTTAAAATCTGCTCATCATACCTATTTATGCAACAACATATTTTCACGTTGTGGATGTCTGAGACCTGCACAAATATACAATGGTCATGCCACATGGTCAGCGTCAATAAAACGTCAATCCCAAATTGCATATTTTATACACACATATTCCCTGGATTTCTCATCAAACCAACCTGTTTCCACGAAATCTCTGGCTTAATCCATTAGCCATCATTACCAATTGAAATGAAGCTTAAATACAGTAGGACCCCCGTATCTGTGGATAAGTGAAACATGCAGATAAGAGCAAACACTCTTATCTGAGGATAATGGTGGTGCCAGTGGTGAGGGGAAAGCCGTGACATCGGTGGTGAGGAGGCAAGGGCAAAAGCGGGGTTGCCGCATAATGGACGGGTGTCCCACCCAGGAAGGAGCCACTGGGCAGGCAGCCAGACTGCCTCCTCTCCTGGACGGTGGTCATTGGAGGAGGAATGCTGGCCTGGAGACCTCAACCCTGAGGGGCTACCAAACCTATCATCCTGATTGCCCTGCAAGAATGCCCGCCCACTGTGCTCCCTTGCCTGTTTGCCTGGCCCCGTTTGTGCTCTGTTTTGCTTCTGTCTTCCTCTCTCGCTATTTCAAAACAAAGAGGCAAACTGAGGAGGCATCAAAGCAGTGCCTGTTCCTCCAAATGGGGCCGTGCAATTTTGCTGCCTCCGTCCTTGGGCTGTTGACCTGGAGAAGGATGCGGAAGTGGCAGTGGTTGGGTTTGATCCCTTTGCAAAACGGCCTCCGCTACCCCCTTGTTCTTGGGGAAACCACGAGCAGCAGCAACTTTTACCGAGTGGCACTGGAGCCACTTCCGCTTTGGAGGGATGGGCACTGTTTTGTTGCCTCTTCGCTTTACTTCTTCATTTTGAAATGTCGAGAGAGGAGGCAAGCAGCAAAACAGAGCACAGACAGAGCCAGGCAAGCAGGCAAGGGAGCGTGGCGGGCGGGCACGTGAGCCCATGCGGCCTCTTCCACCACTGCAGACGGGTATTTGCCAGCTGTGCCATCTCTGCCGCCTCCAATGAGGCCATGCATCTGCCGCCGCTGCTACAGTTGGATGCTTGCCAGCTACACTGCCAATTATGTGGGTGGGCTCTCATGGGCCACTCCACTTCTGCCACTGATGGTGGGTGCTCATGGGCTGCAAAGCCTCCTCTGCCACCACTGATGTCCGGTGTGGGCGCCCTGGGACGTACATCCTCTGCAGCCATTGCTACTGCACTGCCTGGGCCAGCACGCCACCGCCATCCCTGCACCTTGCACTTCCACTCGCCATCCGCAGATGGTGAATCAGTGGATATGGGGGTGGTACTGTATATGGATTTTTACAGACTGAAGCAAGGGCTTGAAAGCTATTTCCTGCAGTTTCATGTCACTGAGCTGATATAACATTTCAATATGTGGCTCTTTGAGTGGCCTATCACCTAGTTCCTTCGCTTCTGAGGGTGGTCAAGTAATGACTACAACCAAAGGACTCATAGAACTCAATCTTCTACAATTTAAAACTGCAACTGGATAAAACCACAAATTTCATGTTCTCCATCCTCAGTTCATGGCAGTGTACAAGGCTCCTGGTCACTTCATCCTCACAAACATTCCAGTACAGTCTGCTAGTCTGGCTGAGTAGATGGCAACCAATTCAATGTTCATTCAGCCAACATCTGAGTCTAGATTTCCCCAGTCCAACACTCTAACCACTGTAACAACACTGGCTCCCAAAGAATAACAAAAAACAGTAAACCTAAACAATCAGCAGTTGCTACAGTTTGTTGAGACTCTGGAAGCAGAGTTAATTTTTTGCACAAGTATGGGCTATAATGGTGGATTTTGAATAAATATTATTAACCAATCAAATGAAAGGAAATATCAGAGGCAGAGCAACTACATTTAGAGGGGAGAGAGGACATAACATGACAAGTGTTTGGAATCAGTGACTTAGAACGACTTCCATTCTAGATCCCACTGTTAACACATCTTTGGTCACAGAGTTGCGTGGATGAGGATGTGCGCTGCCTAAAAGCAATTCTTGCAATCTCTGAATGTTGGGTTTCCTGGACAGGACTAATGTAAGATGCAGTCCAACAACATCTGATGGCTATTCCACCCCTGGCTTCCAGGCAGAGTGAACGATAATGAAGTTGACCTAATGTACTGTATTTCATCTGGAGGATCACACTTTTTACATTCCATGCTGCCTCCAAATGCACAATTCCCAAAAAATATGTGCGAGTCAAGCAGGTGGCTACACATGCGTGTAAGCAAGTGATCACTGACATGTTAACAACTGCATGCAGGGTAGAAGAGGAACTACTAACAGCAATGAAACGAAAGATTAAATAGAAGGATATGTATTTAATTGCAAAACATGGAGATTACTATGCAGCTTTGCTACAGGACATGACTTTTATTGCACAAGCACAGCTCAGCAAAGACCAGCAGCTTATCTGACGGTTATGTTAAATACCAAAAGAAAAAGAGAGAAAGATAAAGACTGGGAAACTTATTACCAAATAAGGAAGTATTACAATTCTTAAATACAGATTTTTAAAAATTAGGTAAACAACATAGTTACTAACATGCATTTTCTAGAAAAACAAGTTTTTCTGAAGAATTATAAAAATGGCGGATAATTTTGTTGAGTTGTAACAAAGCTGACATTCAAGGCTGTCCAAATATATCTCATATTATTTTGAAGATTCCTATGCACAATGTTATTAAACTATGCAAGTACCCAGACAAAGGCAATGCCAGTCTGCCTTTCCAATTCAACCCAGCATCAGTGTCTTAAACCCACTTGTGTTTAATCAACCCTTAGGCAAGCTAATCTTAGTGTCTCATAATGCAGAACCACTAAAGGATACAGCACACAAAACAGACATTGTACAGAGATTGGCTTAAATGGGTGCCGATTGCATAATTTATTCCATACTACTGACCCAAACTCATGCTTAGTTAAATACGATTTCTTGAGACCAATATAAGATGGAAACTTTAGGTAGTTTTATATTTTTTACGGTAGCCATTTTAAAAATAAGCTATACAAGTTTACATGTCTGTGTTTTTGTTACACAGTAGGCTTCACTGCTATCTAAATAAATAATCTTTTAAAGACTCTAAATATATTTTCCCCATTGAAGAGCCATTGCAAAACACTGCATGGGATAATGAAAAAACCCCTCCTAATTCTTCCTGGTGTCCTGTACAGCTTTAAGAAATGACAGACTGGTATCCAAATATTTATCTTGCCGTTAAGTGTTTCTACATTAGCAGAGTCAGCAGCCAAGACCTGAACATTCTTAATCCACAAAAGGCAGAAACAACGACAACGTAAAGTTAACTATCTCAGGATTTTTTAAAAAAATACCCATTAATTTCAGTATCAAAAATTTAGCATCAAAAAAAATTAAGAGAAAAGAACTGGCTTCAAGAAGGATAAATCTTTATTTCTAAACTTTTAATGAAATGTGCAATAAAGTAAGGCACTCCATATTAGTGGAACTGATCACTTTAAATAAAGCATTAGGTTACACACTAGACAGACAGACAGACAGACAGACAGACAGACAGACAGACAGACAGACAGACAGACAGACAGACAGACAGACACTAGACATCTTTTCAGTAAGCCTTTTCTTTATCACCTCTGCACATGCCTTGTTCATCTCTGATGGAAACTTAAAGAGCTTGCCATGTCTATCTCAAGCCAATGCATTTTCTGGTGCCATACTAGAGATATGCAGATCTATGTAACTTATGAACTGTAGTTCCAGAAACAAAAATGTGTTTCCAGGATAATTAGAAAAACGTTGGTTATAAACATCTGTAGTACAATTTGCTTGAAAATGCTGCCATGGCAACTACAGTAACCCCCCCCTACTATTGGCGGGTTAGGGACCCACCCGACCCACGATGCTTGAAAATCCGCGATATGCGGAAGCGGGTCGGGCAGGGCCTGGGGGGCGGCGCGGGGTGATGCGATCGCTCCCCACCCCTGTGCAGCTCCGAGGCTTCTCGGAGGGGCCCGGGGGGGGTGCGGAGTGATGCGATCGCTCCCCACCCCCGCGTGGGTCCGAGGCTTCTCGGAGGGGCCCATGGGGCAGCACGGGGCGATGCGATCGCTCCCCGCCACCCCCCCGCGTGGCTCTGAGGCTTCTCGGAGGGGCCCGGGGGGGCGGCCCCAAGGCGCAGGTACTGCGATCCCGCGATATAGTGGGACCGCAGTACCTGAACCGTGAAATGGCGGGGGGGGTGACTGTATTCCATGTGGCAAACTGCAGTGTGCTAAATGCAGAAGTATGCCTGGTTTAGGTGGAACTGGGATAGGTGGGCAATAAAATGCTTAATTCCCCCATGAATTACCACAACAGATGACATCAACTGTAGCACACAGTACAAACTTGCACAACAGGACTATGGCCAATATTCTTACTGCAATGCACAAAAGTCAAATGCTGAAATGGTGTGGTGCCATTTACAACCGTCAATGAGCAAATTCCACCCATCCATCAAACTCTGATTTAAAACAAATTCTATATACTGGTTCCCTATTGTTCATTTCAACTAAGTTTGTAGTTTGTATATATGCATATACTGAAAACAGTCCCACTAAATAAAACAAAAGGATTAAATAAAAATAAAAGTGTTACTCATCCCATATCTAAAATGGACCCTTGGAAAACCAGTGTAAATGGAAGGTGCATTGCTTCATACAATCTAATCTGAGCCAAGAGATCAAATCAGGTTCTTAGCTAGTCCAGCTGGAACACAAACACAGAGTGCAACTCTGTGACTCCCCTGCTCATGATATCCTTTCCATGGATAGAAAATATGAGGGTTTTAGTGGCTTTTCTCTCTTCTGGAGGACGGTTTGCAAAAGACAGTGCTGGAGGACGGCAGCACTAACTCGTGACTCTTATTATGTATTAACTCTTATAATGTGTATCATTTATCTCCTTTATCTTTTGAAAGGTTGATTCCCTAATTTTCCAGCACCTACACGCAACATCTTGGTAAGGCTATTATTTGGGTCAAGAGCTCATCAACGTATGTTTTACTCTGTGCAGCTACGTGCACTGAAGACAACAGTGGCTGTCTGACATTGTCTTCCAAAGTGTTATCAGTTGCAATTTAAGATGCAAAGGCCTTAAAACGTAGGAACGAAGTCCACCTTGAAAACCTTATTTTCTAACTTTCATCTCTGTGTTCCTTCGTGCTATCACTCCACAGGGATAGGGCTGTAGAGATTACAGGCAAGGCTTTCTTGATTATGGTGCCCAAATTGTGCAAGGACCTCTCCTGAAAGATGTGTCTGGCCTTCTAATGCATACTCCCCCTCCCCAAGAAAAGGAGCACTTTTGAACGTTTTTATTTTTTTACTGTTTTAAATCCTATTACTTTACTTTGTGCAAGTTTTCATTGCTCTTCCTTTCAATGTTGTATGTATGTGTTCCGTCAAGTCGATTCTGACTTATGGCAACCCTTTCCATAGTTTTTCAGTTAAGCGAATACACATAAGTCATTTAGTATTCCCTTCTTTTGGGGGGTCACCCCGGGACTGTGCAGCTTGCCCATGACTACACCTGCTAACACTACTCACATAAGGCACTATAAGAAATTAAACTCCCAACATCTAACTCCATAATCAGAAACTTAAACCATGGAGCTACCCAGCCAGCTTTTAAAGGCTGTAAGCTACCCTGTATGTGAATTCTCCTCCAAAAGTAAAAATATGCATTCTGGCAGAGTGACTTTTTAGGCAGAGCGGCAACCATCTAAGTTAGTGGTGGCAAACCTTTGGCACTCCAGATGTTTTGGACCGCAACTCCCAGAATTCCAAGTCCAAATTGCCAATGACAAAGGACTGTAGGAGTTGCGGTCCAAAACATCTGGAGTGCCAAAAGTTTGCCACCACTGATCTAAGTGAATTATCAAGTAGTTACCACACTACATACTACATTTGAATTTTCCTCCAAAAGTAAAAATATGCATTTTGGAAGAAATTTTTTAAAAAATCAAATGGCTTTTTAGGCAGAGCAGCAACCAGCTAATTAAATTATCAAGTAGTGACCACACTACATACTACATGTCAGTCTTATCCAAAACGTATAATGAAAGTAGAATACAATAATAAATGTATTTATTTATTTATTTATTGAATGGAGATACTTAAAGGGTTTCAGCAAACACCACAGTAAAGAATTAATAAAAAGCAAATACGTATACTGCTAAGGACAAACGGCTCCCTTTTTGATGACCTTCCTTCCATTATGCCTAACAACATGCCACTTAAATTCTTAGGGGACTCAACAAAAGGCGGTAAAACAATAGCATGAAACACAAATTCTTTAATGCTGAGCCAGTTTAAGAAGGAAACACACAGGCACATATACAACTAAGAGTTTCAAACTGAAGGGAGTGCTATACATTCATCAAAAAGAAAGACAGAAAGAAAAGAAACCCAAACAAACTTTAAACAATGGTAAAGAATAAAAAGGCAGTATTTCAAGGCAAAAAAAAAAGGCTTAACTATAACAAACCTTGCTATATCACCAGGAAATTCTCATTATAAAAACTTTACTGGAATAAAATTGTATATGTCTCTTTTATTTTGGAGGATGTCACAAAATCCATACATCAAATGATCTATAACTGAAATTGTATGAAGTGAACCAGCTTTGAAGTTAAACATTCCAAATACCCAGGATGGCCGGCTGTCGTATATGGTGTTACTAATGCACTTACAAGCAAAAGACCTATGTGTTCCTATTATGATTGTGTTCAGTGGGATTTATTCTGAGAAAAGCATACACAGGAAGCATTATCCCTCTGACTCACCTGACTGGTCTTCCAGGTAGTCGCCCTCATCAAACAGGAATTACACCAATGCTCGCAGAAAAGTATCACCAACTTTTGTACAATGTTTCTACACTGTCCATGAAAAGGGTTGAGCTAAGTCTGAATAATTGAAATTTTCTTGACATTTTTGTGGTCTAACCCACTCTTACGTGTGTCATCTTGGAAACCAATAGGTCTTTTCCCCGTTCATTCCTCACAAAATCACTCATCTCCAGAGGTCTGGTTGAAAAGGAACCATTTAGTCTGCTGGTGGAAGAACAACAGTGATGGGGTCCATCTACTTTTGCTTTGAAGTTTCCTATACCTGCAGATTTCTATTCGTAACTTGAACTTTTCATAACTTGGGGCATTTGTAACTCAAGGTACCAATGTAAATAATGCCCACAACTTCCCCTTTAATTTCTGCTAGCACTGGGTGTGAACCCTGTCCTGCTTGTGTGGAGTTCTGGCCACAAAAGGAAGCAAATCAGTGGTAATGCTGGCTCAGCTGTGTGGGACTGATGGAGCACTGCATGAACACGTAGCTTAGAGGGAACATTGAATGTATCTGCAACAAGTACTTATTGTTTTCCAGGCTTTTGTTTTAATTTTAGTACATTACAAAGAAGAAACAAATGGGAAACAAAAAACAAAAGATGAAACAAGTGCAACACTGATGCCAACCAATCTATAAACAGCAATATCTTAATAAATACTGGTGTATATTGTACAAACATATCCACATATAGTCATGTCTTCTGTCAGATAACTTTCCCCACAGTGATACAAATTTTGATGGATACAAATCCAATTTGCAGATTTGCAAATATGCAACAATAATTTTAAAAACCCTTACCTTGAAATGATTGTCTGGCTCTGTTTACCAGTTCTTCAACAGCATAACTTGCTAAATCTCCTCTGGCATGCTTAGTTTTGCAGTAGGTGCATGCATTCAGACAACTGGAAAGGAAGTATAAAAAGGATATAAAGTCTGATTTTTAAAGCAAACATATATAGCAGTCCTAGGGCAAATATGTACAAATCAATGTTGTGACCTGGAAAAAATTTATACAGTTGTTGATGTTGTATATTATATTAAATCACTGACAAAAATGTTACTTGTGAATTTTTCAAGGTCTAGTAGTTTATTGAACTGATATATTATTTCCCAAAGTTGATTCATGTAACATTTTGTTAATGTTAAAAAATCCAATTACTCTTTTGCTTCCCCATCATTTATCTGCTTTAAGGAATAAATATGTTTAAATGATAGCAAACTGTAATGCAGAAACAATGAAATAATTTCATTGAAGTTTTGTGGAGCTTGAGCATAAGAAATTTGCTAACTTATTATGTTGAAAACCTGTTGTGCAGTTATGGAAAGAGTATAACTTTTAGAGGCAAATTCCCATTAAGTTACAAAATTTCTGTAGACATTATCTGTTGGATGCTGGATCACCCAACTCAATATGCAACAAATACTGGGCCCAATTCTGTCCAAACTGGTGTAATATATGTGCTAGGCATCAGGCTGGCAGCAAGGAATTGTGCTATTGGTTTCATATCTCTGGTGTCAACAACTGTGCAGTGTGTCAGTGGAACTGCTTTGTGGATATGATTTTGGTTTCAGTGCTTGCACAACTACCAAGTCTTCCCCTGCTGTGCCACCCACCTCCTTTTTGGGAGTGGGTAAGAATAAATGCCAAGGGGGTGAAAAACTGTAAATCAAAATGCAGTTTCCCCTAGGAATGCAGTGAAAACCAATTAATCCAGTGGTTCCCAACCTGGGGGTCATGACCACTTTGGGGGTCGAACAACCCTTTCCCAGGGGTCACTGGAAGCCGGCAAAGAAAAAGGCACAAACGGCCGGCGCAGCTTGCTCTTTCGTTCATGCGGTGCCGGCGTTGGGTGGGAGCAGCAGTAGGGACAGAAGGAGGGAGCCTGCCCGCTTTTGAGGGAGGAGCCCCTGCCACTCTGGAGTCAGCCTCTTCCTTCTCCCCAATCAGCAGCTTTGCCAGTGGCTGCTCATGCTGCTCCTGCTCCTGCTGCTGCCTCGCCGCCACCTCCTCCTCCTTCTCAGTTGGATCGCCTGGAATGGCAGCGAGAGTGAGGAGTGGATGGACCATCATGCCATGGAAGCAGAGCCCATGGAGGCCCTGGCAGCTTCCCCAGCGCTCGCTGGTGGTCATGCTTTTCCGCTTCTTGCTCTCCTCGTCCTTCCTCTACTTTGTCTATGTGGCGCCGCGGGGGGGGGGAGAAGGAGAAGGAGAGAGTAAGGGAGACGGAGTCCAGTGGGAGGAATGTGGTGGCCAGGCCGGTTGCGTCAGGACCTCCCGGTCTCCCCCACTTCCGGGTTCAGGCCCTGCACTACAGCTGTAGCGCAGGGCTTTTTTGGGGGGGTCCTTTTTTCCTCAAAAAGCCTCTGCCTCAGGGGCCAGGATCCACTGCCGCCGGTGGCGCTGGTAACAGGAACACAAACTGGTTTGGGTTCAAACAATTTTTTTAAATTCTTTCGAACCCGAACTCGAACCGAACCAAGGGTGGACCCTAACCAGACGAACCCAAACCATGGGTTTTCTGGTTCATGGCATCTCTATTCACAACAGTTGCTACATCATCATCATTCAACTGGTTGTCCCTTCTCTACTGCTACATGGATTTCCTGACAAAGAATTACCCATTGGTTTCCTGCAGTCAGGATGAACCTCCTGAGACACACTGATCTAGCCAGCTGATCGGAAGTTCTGGTTAACAAGGTCCCTGACCTGAGCCAGGAAATAAAAACAAAAAGGTGCTTTGAACTTTTTCTGCTCTCCTCAGGAAAACAGAAGTTGAACCCTCAGGAGCCCTAGAAACACCAATTGTGGTTTTAAAACTGTACTGTTAAAATGTGGGAAAGTTAGAAATTCCCTTTTAAAATAAAGCAGACAATTTTCAAAATACACAGCAAGGAGTTTATTTGGCAGAAAAAGGAAAAAAGGTGTGTGGTGTGTTGAGAGGGTACCAAAAGATGGTAATAAGTGCATATACACAACAGAGGGGGAAAATCAGACTTTAGCAGACTATTTGTTGCCTTATCTAATAGTGCCATATCCTTTACCTCTGATGTCAGAACTTGAGCCAGCACAATCATGATTTCATGACTGAACCCACTCTCCTTCACAACCTTAATCCTTATGGCTAAGGTATTTTGCTCCACGTACCTGAAGAAATGGATTACAATCAATAAAAGGCCACAATGAAAAAAAATTCCTGCCACACAGGTTTCACTATACTTTTGTTTTTATTTTGCTTCTGTGTTTTGTTTTTACTGTAGTGTACTGATTTCATGTATTTTCTAATTAATTAAGAGATTATTTTGGCACCTAACAATATTTACTATTGGCAGAAATGTGTTATAGGGCAGGACAAGTCAATTTTACTAACCAATCTCAATAAATTTGAATAGCTTTGTCCAATGTCTAATGTCAAATGAGAGATCCTCTTTTTTGACTACAAATCCCATAAGTCTATTCTGGGAGTTCCACCTGACAGAGCCAAACCTACAGGCACTTAATTTGGTTTACCTGGAGAAAAGGCCTAGCTGGGAAGGCTTCCCAGCTAAAAATGAGGCAGTTTCCCTTCTTGATAGGAGGCGAGTGCAAAGCTAGGCCTATATCAGGATATAAAGTGTTGCCACCTAGATATTTTGTCCAAATGAGTCACATTTTGGTGCCTGTAGGTCTATCAAGCAGTACCCCAGGAATGGGCAATTAAGGGATTTATTATCATCCCCTGCCCCAAACATCCATTTCTAGCTGAAGGTCCAGAACTTAATAGTTGATTAATATGTAACAATTTCCTAATGGATGCTTAATATTACCTTACCACTGAAAATGTTAATATAGCAAGCTAATTTAAAAGGGAGAAGAATAAAGAGATTAAGCATAAATAATACATGAATATCAAAGAGGCGTGACCATGAATATTTGAGAAACATTCCTTCAAGAAACCAACAGAATGAGGGAGGAAGAAGGTATTTATCACAAATGCATAAAAATTAGGAAGGTGGTGATGAACTATGTGTTTCAGTAGAATGGATGGAACAACTGACATTTCAGAAGCAAACTTTAGTTCAGATCAATAGTGAAAATGTAAAGGACCACACAACTTTGACATCTTGAACAATGTCATCAAGATAATACTCTAGAAATTGCTAAATCTAAGATTTACTAATTTACTCCAAGCCCAAATGTGACCAGATCAGGTACTCAGAATGATACTGAGTATATAGCTGTTTACCATCTTTATGTCATAAAATATTTTCAGAAATACTGGCATATTTCTTTGGAACTGGAGTCGATAAATTATCAATTCTTAGACTATTATTGCATCTGTATGATGTAACAATAAATTATTAGTATAAAAAACAGTCATTATTCTTATGGAAGTATGCCAAAGGATGCATCTCAGAATCTGTTTATTAAAAGACAAAGACAAAACTTTAGTGACTTGGAAAGTACTTGAAATTATTTTGCTTTACTGTTGTGACAACAACAACAAATCACAACATAAAATATTTGCCCCCATGCACGTTATATACATATAATTAGAGTATAGTATTAAACCAGTGGATGTGATCTCTGTAACAGCACTAGATTTTTATTTTCCTGGCCAGCTTTATTATTAATTCCTTTCTTTAAAAGACTATGTTATAGTCACTGGTGCCAACATGAGCACTTTCCATTTTGATTACTGCAGTACCTATATGGGATTGTGCTTGAAAGGTGTAGAGAAACTACATATGACCCATATTGCTTTGGCTAGACTGCTACATAAAATGCTTGCACTGAGAGTTTGGTTCTGTTGTCACAAGTACACTGATTTCTATTCAAGCAACTGTCCAGACGGTTTATTTTGACCTCTAAAGCCATGAATGGCTTTGGATCTGAACCTGACCTTCTTCCTTGTGTCTCATCAATGTCAGAAGTGTTTAGCAGTAGCATACAAAGGGGCCTTCCCATGGCACCCAGACTTTGCAGTATCCTCTCCCCCCCCCCTTCAGAAGGTTTGTCACCCACTCTTTGATAGCATTCTAGTGAGCTGTGTGAAAACTTCTCTTTTTCACCTGTTAGTTAGCTGATTTGTCTGTTGTCTTCTACATACAAACACAACTAGAACTATATTTTAATGGCTAATTATTCCTTTGCTCTGTCGTTTTTATGGCGTGTTTCGCATCACACCTGCATCATCTTTTTCTTCTACATCCTGTATGCGTGAACAGACAGCAGTGACCCTTAACCAGTATATGCGTCACTGGTGAGAACAGCCATTCTCAACACCGACAATATGGGCCCTGGGAGACCCTGAAACACTTGAAGGGGGCCACAGATTCATCTGCTCATATTGTTTTGACTCAAACAAAACCTTTAGTTTTTTGATGGGGGAGGGGGCTGTAACTTGAGAGGAACTCTTAAACGGCTTGTGGCCAAAAGATGGCTGGTCAGGGTGAAACAGGGGGTTTTCCGTTTACTAAAAAAATTGTTTCTCTCATTTTCCATAGCCTAATGTAAGTATGATCTGCCATCTCCTATGGATCCCAACTGCCCTAGATTGCCCATATGTGACCTCTTGCTACACCAGTGTTTCCCCTCCTCAACCAGCTAACCATAAATAAAATAATGAAATGTCATATATGTCTCCTTGGAGAAAATGGACTTTCATTTCTGTTGTGGTGGAACCCAGGTACTTCAACAGAGTAACTGGTGGGATATTAGACATGAATAGTTTAGAACTTTTGTCTCAGAACACTTTCTACAGAGTATCAAATAGAGTACTAAAGCAATGTGTCTGAATTACTATGTGGTAAGCAAAAGAAGAAGTCACCATACCGGAGTGCAGTGAGTACTTCAGAATTAACAGCTTCTGCACCAGTCAGCTAGAAAATTCAGCTGAAAAAGAGACTGTGGCCTGTGATAAGCACTATTGTTTTCACTTCCTCAATGGCTGATGGGACAGAGCCTTTAAGTGTGGTTAAATCTCACAGGAAACATTAGGCTGCAGTTAATACTGAAACATGTAACAGGTTCTTAGGATAAAGGGTATTGTTTCATGACAGGTCAAAACATCCGGCAGAAGAGGGCGAAGAGTTCTACGTAAGTGGGACAGAAGCTAGCAAGTTTAAAATAGGCAGCCAGAGATTTGCTTCCAGAAAACAAAAACAAAAACATATGAGCTCCTCTGTGGAAACGCACCTCCTGAATTCTGTGGGCAGAAGAATGGTGAAAGCAACCCCACAACTCATTAAGAATGTACAGGTACCACATTTTTTTTGAAAATAAGCTACTTACAGCAATGCTCAGCCAGATTTTCCCTCATATTCCAATAAAGGTGCTACAATATGAATAGGGTTCTCCTATGGCAGCAACTCTGGAAAATGTTATAAATGGTTCAGTGATAGCAGTACTTGTTTTGAGGGGATGTAACACCAAAAGGTCTAAGCAAATATGGCCAGTGGTGGACTGGGAGATTTTGGGAGTGATGTTAATTTAAATGCTGGCTAAATGGGTCAGTAATATGGAGTACCTGGTTTTAGAGCCTGAAATTGAGAGTTTGATTCCCTCTGTATTTTCTAAGAGAAAATCTAGCCTGTCGTTGTGACTAAGCTGCTCAGTTCCAGAGTGTCCCCAGAAGGAATAATAAACCACCACTTCTATACCTAAAAAATCCTCAGAAGAGTTGTCATAACCTGGAATCAACTTGATGGCACACAATTATTATTAGTCATAAAGGTAAGTTTTAACAAGCCCTGGATATGATTAAGGCTTTATTTAAGTACAGTATGACTCCCTTATCCGCTGAATCATTAACTGCTGATTCACTTATCCACAGATTGAAGGGGAAAATATTTTTAAAATAATTCAGTAGCCGCAAAGCAGACTACTGTCGCAAACAGTAGTTTCAAAGCAGGCTACTGTCGCAAACGGTAGCCGGAAAGTAGGTTGCTGTCACAAACAGTAGCCGCAAAGCCAGTGGTGGTGAGGACGGAAGAAAACAAAAGAAAGCTTACCAATGCTGATTCCTCATTGCCACCGCCGCACTACCAAGCTTTTGGGGTGTGTCGGGGGCAAATGCTTTCGCCCCGACACCTCACCACCCCTGCCACCATCTCATATCTGTGAATTTCACTATCTGCGGGGGGTGGGGTGTTCCAGAACCGATGCCCCATGGATACGGCGGTCATACTGTAGTAAAAGAGTTGTATAAATGGTCCAGCACAATTAGATCCATTCCTGCAGTTAACAAAACTGTTACTGCACATCACAATGTTTGATGTCTTCTTTCTGACACTTAGTTGTGTCAACGGTTATGGTAGCTCTACTGTCTCACTGGGATGTCAAAATGTAACGCTGAAAACTGAACACGATTTACAAGCAAGGTTTTCATGTAAGAATTTAAATGGGCCATAGTATATGAAGCCCCTGCGCAGGAGTGGTGAATATGTGGCCTTCCAGATTTTGATGGACGGCAATTCCCATCAAATTGAAGGTAAGGGATGATGGGAACTGAATTAAAACATCTGGACAGCTCCACATTCGTTTTCCCTGTTATGATGAAAAAGAGGTTCAAATGCCGGACTTAGTTCTTAATGTCTTGTTTAAGTACTTGTTTTTCTGTACTCACCCTGTTTGTCTTGTTATCTATTTCGACATGTTTTAGAAACAAAGTTATATCAACTGAAATATCAGTGAAAGGAAGGGATATTTACTCTGAACTACAGAGCACAGCTCAGTGAATCAGACACAGTCTAATTTGCAGAAAAAGAAATGTATGCCAACAAATGAGGACAGTTTATCAAAGTAAGAAGAAAAACAGACTGGCAAAGGCTGGGGAAAGCAAATGACTAAGCAAATCCTTTTGTAAACACACTCCCAGCTGTACTTTTAGTCTAATAAGAGTTCTGGTTCGTGAGCAAAAAAAGTTACCTTGCTCTAAGATAACTATGGCTTTAAAAGGAGTATATAAACACACATGACTCACATAGAAACCCCAAAGCATAAGAACACTAGACATTTATCTTAAAAAACAAAACAAAACAAAAAACAAAGTCTGGCTCTGGTCTGCAGTGCAAAAAAAAAAAAGATCGTGGGGTTGCCAAACATTAGGAAAAAAATAAATAGATTAAAAATAAATTGAGAAATCTGATGAGTTGCACTTTCATGGCTGACCTTTGCTGAAATGGCTTTTTCCCTTTCCCCCAAATACAAGTTGCTTTAAAAAGTAACTGCACTGTTTATTCAAGTCGGGTGGAACACATTTTATAAAACTTGACAGTGAGAAAGTCAACAGGCCCTTCACACGTTCACTCCATACCGATAGGTTGTGACACAGCCATCCTGGTACCTGCATTATTTCACTCAAATGCCTGTGATGGTTTTTAACTCTAAATTCTGTATCTCTGCAAACAGCAGGCTGGATAGCTAAGTGGGATAGGCATCTGACTGTTGAACCAGAGGCTAGAAGTTCAGTTCCCCACTGTGAATTCCAGAAGAGCCAGCCTGTGTGGCTTTGGGCAAGCTGCACACTCTTAGAATGCTCCCAAAAGAAGGGAATGATAAACCACTTTTGAGTACTCGATAGCTCAAAAGTACAGGCTGGCACAGAGCAGGTATACAACAATCAGTGGGACAATTTTATTTGTGATTGATTCCAAAGGCTCTTTCTGAAGAGGAACTGAGTCTGGATCCAAGCTAATATTTTATTAAAAATTTTCCTGCACCCAAATTTGTATTTCAGCTGTACATTTTGTTGTTGCTAATATTCTTCAATTAATATCATGAAGATGGCTGATATCATTGAGTCTATCTCTTTTAACAGGGATAGTATTAGATAGCCCACTGGTGGCTCAGTAGGCTACAATGCTGAAACTGTCGGCTGCAAAGTCGGCAGCTCGGTGGTTTGAATCCCAGGTGCCACGCAGTGGAGCGAGCTCCCGCTGTTAACCCCAGCTCCTGCCAACCTAGCAGCCTGAAAGTATGTAAAATACAAGTAGATAAATAGGTACAGCCTTAAAAGTGGGAAGGTAAACAGTGCTCCATGCACAGACATGCACAACATTGGCTCTTTGGCTCAAAAACGGAGATGAGCACTGCCCCTAGAGTTGGACATGACTAGCATGCATGTGAGGGGGGAAACTTTTACCTTTACCTTTACTTATCTTTTTTTAAAGCCCCACAGATTCACCAAATAAATATATGTGTATTATCTGTTTTTGGATGTTTTCATATTTATTGTTTTATTGTGTTTTATATTGTAAGTCACCTATAGTTCCCTCCGGGGAGATGGGCAGTGACAAATCTAATCAAACAAACAAACAAACAAACAAACTATGTTATCAGTAACGGGACATTGTATTAAAAGGGATAAAAACTGATTAGGAACTCGCACATTTTTGAAAAACAAGCTATGCCTACAAGTCCTGGGTCCTTCAAAATACCCCTTATAGTTTCTTTGAAAAGCAGGTTCCATCCCGCTGTCAGCATTTTTCCCAAGTCAGTGATGATCCTCTGTTCACATGCTTTATGTTTCCAATTAGTTTAGGACATACACTCTCAACAAGGAATAGACCCCATCAAAGAAAAGAAACAAGTGTTTTTCAGAAAAGCTTTATTATCGTAAGACTAATGATTGGCTGTAGTAGAACAAAATGTAGCTGAACAAATGAGCTACTAAGAAGAGGTTTCCTCCATATCATTTTCGAATCAAAGAATTAGTTTTAGTTTCTTACAGTTCTAATGCCAAGGTAAGGTGTCTAGCATGCTAAGGAAGGAACAATTAAAGATTACTTTTACTGAGAGGTTCCCAAGAAATGGTATCAGCTGCAAGGCCAAAGGCCAAAGAAATTAAGCTGTAAAAATGATCTTCAGCATGGAGGAGTGAAGAGAAACCAAATGAGTGATCAGCCTTTGCTTAAACTAAGCTGTCAGCACTTGCCTCAGTACTTGAAAGTATGGCTCCTTGCTAACAAAGAGGCTCTTCTACTGGGGAAATAAAGGCCCACTGTCGAGCAGCATTTGACGTCACTAGGCAAATTTCATCCTATGAGTTTCACTCCAAATATGAAAAGCCTCTGACACAACCAAGTTTTAAGAAAACATTAGATTTAAAAAGAAGTCAGTGTTGTAATGGCTTACCTAAGAGTTGAGTCTAAAATCACAAAGGCGTGTACATGCATGGGAACAGATGCAAGGGATTAGAATGAAAATCTGGATAGAGGGGAAAAAGCATGAATGGCTCAAATCTTGTTTGCGCCACTACGGTGTATGATGTCATCAGTTGAAGCATTTTTTTAAAAAGAAATAAAACATTTCAGATTCCACCCCACCCACCACACCATGGACCCAAGGCTCTTTGGGGGTCCCCTTTGATGTGGGAAAGGACACTGTAGGCCACAGAATATAGGGAGAGTATTTTAATTTCTGAAAACTGCTACCACCAGTCAAGTCATCCTCATGGGGGGGGTGGCTTTCCAAAATGAAAGACTTGCTCCTGCTTCCCAGTCCTACAGACCCAACAGCTTCTCCAAGAGGAAAAGAATTCCCCTGGAGCCTTGAGGGCATGGGGTGGAATCGGGATTGTTGGGGCCCATCACCTAATTGAGATGGCTCCTAGCAGTTACTTCCATACAAAGAATATTTACTCAGGATACAGCATCCAACATGGTCTCTGAACCAAAGTCTGCTAAACTAGCTGCAGTTATGGCAGAAACCTATAATCAATAGATCTTCCACTACTTCCTGCAGTTTCTGTCCCGCAGAAACTGTCTGCAACTATTTTTAAGAAAAAAAGAAGTAGTCAAGCGGGATGAGATGTTTAAATCTCTCCTTTTGCATTATCTGACCAATATCAGTCACCCTAACTGCAGATGTTGTTAGCATTGTGGAAGAAACAGAAAACCATCATAATGTTTTCCCAGAAAGGACATCACCTACACAAGCATATATGTTTGTCCATACAGTTACATCAGGCACCTTAAAGAATAGAAAATCCTGGAAGTTAGTGAAGCCAATTTAATGGCACCTTGACAACAATTAAAATGCGGCCATGTATATTTTTGAAACCCATGCTTTTTATCATACATAGTTTACTTATTTTTATTTATTAATTAAAAGATTTTTAATAAATGAATAACAATAAGTAAACTATGTATGATGAAACAAGAACCCAAGGTAGCTAACATTATTAAAAGACAGTATTTAAGGAACATAATGGTGAGTATAAAAATGCAAAAAGGATCAAAATGATAACCTACAAGAAAACATAAGCAACATCAAAATACATTCAAAGCAGTAAGATAGAAGAAACTACAGTGGCACCTCTACTTACGAGCAGCTCTACTTACGAGCAATTTGACTTACGAGCGGAAAACCGTTGGCATTTTAACTGCTGCCTTACACATTTTAGATGCTGTCTGCTCTACTTACAATTTTATTTTTTTCATTTTTTCAAATTGTTTTTTATTTTATTTTTTTAGACATGGCTGCTCTACTTACGAGTTGTTCAACTTATGAGCATGCATTCGGAACAGATTGAACTCGTAAGTAGAGGCACCACTGCATTTAAAAAAGATAAGCAGTACCAAGACATATTCAAAGCAGTAAGGTAAAACAATCCACTGAAAACCCCACACCAGCAGCCAATCAGTCATGGAAACCTTGTCTGAAGAGAAAAGTCTTTGCCTGCTTGCAGGACAGTAAAGATGGCCCCAGTCTAGCCTCTTGGGGGAGGGGGTTCCAATGAATGGGTGCAGCAACAGAAGAAAGCCCTCTCCCCTGTTTCCTCGAAACACACCTGTGAAGGTGGTGAGACTGAGGAAAAAAAGGCTTCTCCTGATCTTAATACTTGAACAGGATCATAAAGGGGAGATGTGGTCCTTGAGATAGCTTCTTGAGATAGCTTGGGCCCAAGCCATTTTGGGCTTTATAGGTTAAAGCCAGTACAGTACTTTGGATTCAGCCTGAAAATGGGTTGGCAGCCAATGGAGCTGCTATGAGAGGGAGGTTATGTGATCTCCGTGTCCAGCTCCAGTTAGCGATTTGGCTGCTTCATTTTGCATATATGGAAGAGGGAATGTTCATCAGGTATCATTTTAATGTGGCCATCTTACTTGGGTTGTTTCTCTATAAGCAAAGAAATCTCAAGCAACTGACGATCAAGTTCCAAGAATTTATTATGCAACTCCTTTGGTAATGTTTTTCTTACCAATACTGTTTTGATCCAGTTAATGATTAAGCTCTCTGACACATTTCAAAACAAGAACAAGGCTATTGTGTAGCCAAGCCTACTACAGTAGTTCAAATAATGTGAAATCAAACTTTGGAAGAACCACAATTGTTCTTAATAAGGTGTTAAGGTTTCATAGTTAACAGTAAGACATACAGTATATGAATTCTAACTGGGGGATTTTTCCCCTGAATTCCGGTAGCTGTAGTCAAAGAAATCAGAAGATCCTATGCCTAGCAGCAGTGACTCAGACAATTTTATCATGAATAACTAAATGAAGTGTTATGTAGCCTTTCTAAATTCTCAATCTGAATGATGGAAAAATAAGATAAACTCATAAATGCGTTTTTGATGGATGATACATTACAACACAAGACAAGACATGATGTTCACAGCCATATAACACAAAGTGGTTTATCTTCACCCCATTTTAAAAAATGTTTTATGTCGACACTATTATTTTTAACCTTCACACAATAGGCTAAAAAATACTTGCACTTAGTTCTTGCATATTTTTGAGCCAGTGAGAACTTTAATATATTAAGGATTAGCAGTAATCTTAGGTTGCAGCTGGGATCAGAGTTTGAGTTACATGTCTTATATTTCCTGACCTAACTTAAGAATTACAGTGTCACTCCAAATGAAGCAAACCTCCTGACAACAGAAGTATATCACTTGTGCTGTTTATTATTTTGCCCCCTAAAATCACTACTGTTTGCTTTTGCTGTTCTTAATCTTGTTACTTGCTTTGAATTTTTTCTTTGAAAAATCAGCTGGGGGGGGGGGATTAAACAAGTACTTATTGAGACTAGACATGGGCACGACTCGGAGAAATCCTCGTCTCCATTCTCGTTCTTCGTTCTTCGTTCTCGTTAGGGAACGAGGAAAGAGAACAACAATTACTCCGCTCCAGCTCGAACCCGACCCGATAAAGATAAATTGGGTCTGATTTGTCGTTGTCGTTCATGGCATCGCGGCGATCGTGCGATGCCAAGCAGCACAGAAAAAAAGTATTAAAAATAAAAAAACCCAGAATTCCCAGCCATAAAAGCAGGCAAAAATATGCCTGCCTCAGTGAGGGCACCTACTGAGGGGTGGTTTCTGGGGGGGGTCCCCAGCCTCCCCCCCTCTCCTGTCCTGGGCTGCTGGTACCAGGCTGGGGGGGGGCATTGTCGTCTCCATTTGCCATGTGGTGGTGGGGGGATCCAAAATGGCGACCGCAATATTTATATTTAAATTGTGGTCCAAAAACCCACCAAAGCACCACAGAAACATTTGAAAATTATGTATTTTAAATGCCTGATTTTTTATAGTAGCAGCAGTGGGTTTTTCTTGCAACAAAACGTCTCCATTGATTTTATTTTATTTTATTTTTATTTTTATTTTTTTACACCTGCGCACGCGCAATGATGGACTGGCCATGGGATGGAACCATGCAAATTTTTGGAGCCATTCCACCAATCGCATGGCCAGGTTTGGCTGAGACTTCTGGGTGTGCCAGAGAGGGCATAAAAAGCCCACCAACCCTAAGCCTAAGCCTAAGCCTAACCCATACGCCAGTACACTGTGTTCTTAGTGGATCAGAGGCACCCAGAGGTGCAGCCCACTAACCCACCCCACCCTAACCTTAACCGTTACCCTAAGCCTAGCCCTTACCCTAACCCCAACCCTAAGCCAGATTCGTACGCAAGTACACTTCCCTTCTTATTGGGTCAGAGTGGTGCATCGAAAGGTGCCTCCAACTCCGGACCCACTCCCTCCCTTGTAACCTGTATGCCACTACGCCAGTATGCTTTCCTTCTTAGTGAGTCAGAGTCAGCGCCGAGAGAGGTGCCTCTGACACACTAACCCCCAACCCTGGCTAATATGGCTAATAATGGCTAATTGGCTAATGGCTATAATGTTCTTAGTGAGACAGCAAAGTGCCGATGAGGTTTCCTGTCACACTAACAACAACCCAACATAATTGGCAGCGGCTACGTGTTACGCTTCCCTTCCCTTCTGGGTCAACTCAGAGGGAGGCACCCAGAGAGGTGCCTCCCAGAGCCCACCCATCCCCCTAAACCTGTACAAACGACAGACGACAAACAGAACGACAAATTTTTGAAAATTTTCGCGAAGAACGGAAACGACCCAAAACGGGCCCTTCCCGACAAATGACAACTCGAAGCGTATTTTTTTCTGGTCATGCCCATCTCTAATTGAGACATATTTGTATTCTTCCATGAGGCAAAATATTCAGGAATGTGGGCAGAATAACTTTAGATCTCTACAGAGTTCTACATAGATCTGAATGTTTCTGAAAGATCTTGTGGTTTCTCCATTCTTCTGCTTCTGCTGTGACTTACCAAGGTCAGAAGGAGATTCGTCTTCCCGTTCAATGTAAGTATTTATTTTTGTGCAACATGCAGACAACCACAATTAGGGAAAATAAAATGAACGAAGTTTTAGAAGGCCTTATTTGGTTCTGAAAGACAGAGGTATGAAATGTTTTGAACTTAGGAACCAATTCTTGTGTACAAAATATACTTGTACATAAATGAAGGGTAAATCTATCTATCTATTATCTATCTATCTATCTATCTATCTATCTATCTATCTATCTATCTAT
>JAHTLZ010000204.1:67068827-67125501 GCA_023846285.1 Phrynocephalus versicolor
CTATCTATCTATCTATCTATCTATCTATCTATCTATCTATCTATCTAGTTATTTGTTCTATACTTAGCAGCAAAAACCTACAATTTATTTGAATCTGTAGAGTTCTTAACAAATAATATTACTCTGTTTTATACTAAGGAATCAATTTCAAAGTACAAAGAGCTATGTCAGTGGTTGGCTTGCCCTACATTCCAATATTTTCTCTATTTATGTATTTTAACATACAGTAACCCCTGTCTATCACGGGGGTTAGGGACCGACCTGACCTGCAATCATTGAAAATACGTAATATGCGGATGCAGGGGGGGGGCTGGTAGGGGGGCACACGTGATGTTTAAAATGACTTTCAGCAAGGGAGCCAAGCGCTTGGCTCCCTTGCTGAAAGTATTTTAAACATTGTGCGCTGTGCGCAATGCTTAAAATAACTTTCAGGAATTTTAAACATAGCGCACAGCTTCCCAACACCCCAGGGGGCTGGGGAGAAGCGGTGCGCAATGCCTCCATGGAGGCAAGCCCCGGGCTCCAGCTGATTGGTGCTGGGGTGGGGGAGAAAACCTTCCCCCCTCCTTCAAGCCCTTTTGGGGTACTGCGGTCCCGCAATATAGTGGGACTGAAGTATATGAACTGTGAAAGGGCGGGAGACCACTGTATACACATTTTCCTCATGTATATGCTAGCAGTCAGAGCCCAAAATTATTCATTCTGTGGTGGCACAGACCACATAGTGTACACAAAAATGCCAAAACTCACGAAAGAAGTTGGTGTCCACACCATGTTTTAGAAACCTGGCTGAGGAGTTTGCTCTGCTTGGGACTAAGAACTGGATTTTATTCTGTGTTTTTAATGTGACAAAAATAATGTGCAATTTGTAGCCATATACACACTTGACTACCTGCCCCATGACTAAAAATGGTTTGAAAAATAAAAAGGATGTTCAAAAGAAATTAAAGAAAAATATAAATATAAATATAAAGAAAAATAAAACAAACCCCTAACCTACATTTCCCTTTGAAAACACTTGGTTCTGGTGCAAGGGAGATCTTAGTTCCTCTCTTCTCCCTCTGCTTTTGAGGCTTGTCTGAGATGGAACATTCCACACAATCAGCCACAATCCATCAGGGAGAAAGAGAGAAAAAGAGAACCATCATTGGCTCACTTGTGATCATATTACCTAGTCCAGTGCTAGTATTGCAAGATATGCTTGTTGATCAAGGCAAAATTGATTAGAAATGTTTGCTCGTCTTGCAAAACACTCTTAAAACAAGGTACTCATAAGCCAAGGTATTACTATATAGGTGTCCTAGAATTTTGCCTGAGCCCTTCTTAGAGAATTCTGAAAGCTGGAGTCCAAAATCTGAACAGCATATTCATATTGGGCAAACAGGCGTCTTTGTAACTTTGCAAATTACTTGATACCTAAAACTAAGCAATTTCAGGTAAGTGTAACTAGTTATATCTAAGCACTGCTAGCAAATACAATAATTAGTCAGGAAGCAATCCCACTTTCCTTTAAAATCCATAGTATTTGTGTCGAAACTGGAGTCAGGCAAGCTGTCACCCTGATACCTGCATGTAGTGGTTCACTTGTTCAGCTATCTGGCCTGCAGTCAGCATTCCTCATTGTAACTGCTTAACTTGGGGGCATATTAAGGTCTTCAATCACAGGTGGTATAAATCTCTGTGTAGATTGGTATTGGGTAGTCTCAAGTCTAGAGAAGGAATTATCTACCTAATATTCTGTTCCTCAGACCAGGAATACAAAAAAGCAGCTATCAAGGAAGATCAAAAATAGAACAGCAGGAAGGAACCAGATTTCCCATGGGCACAGCTATTTCAGTGCAACTCTACTCAGCAGATAAGCTGTAATGAGCAATTATAAAGGAGATGGAACCAACAGGCACAATAAGAGAAGTAACTGTAATACCTTGCACAAGATGAGGCTTTCACTTCTCCTGGTGCAAGACATATTCTAAGCTATAAAAACTGCAGCTTAGTTAACACCAGCCCTTGTCCTGAGTCAAACATATTTAGTAATGCTGACCCTCACAAATAAAACAGCAACGACTAAACAAATCTACTGTTTGGATTTTAAAACCTCCCGTTACGTAGGTAGAAAAGTAATTGGAAAACTACTGTGTGTCAGAAAACCCATTTAAATTATCTAATCAAGACACAGTATATTTGATGTCTTCCCATAAAACAAACACACATCCATGTATGTAAGAGAAACCTCAGGGATAAACCAGAGATTCTGTAATTTTTCTGCAGTAAACAGTTCTTTTCTCTCTCGCTATACTCATGTGGTTTCTTCTAACTGTTAAGCACAAGTTGTTATGTTCATGGAAAGAAATATAAAAGCTGTTTACATGCTTCTTTTTGGCCTCAGAAGAAGGGACCCAACACCCCCTACTTAGCTTTCTTAGTAGAACTTGCTCAACAAATACTGAGAAAAAGTTTCCATGGACATGTTTAAGATCAGAGAATAAAAACATGAAAAGGATACAAGAGTGAGTTTTAATTTACTTTCTCTTTTTTGTACTGCCCCACATGGTGATTTCTAAAATCTTCACACAAGGAATTTGCACCCTTAGATTCATATGAAATAATCCTGCTATAACAATTGCCAGTTACCACCTAAAAGAAAATGAGACACAAGTATACTATCCTCAAGGACGACAACAACAGGTGGCAATGGTGACCCCAGAATTCCAACATATAACCCAAATAAGTTAGGAATACTGAAAACACCATCAAAAATAACCCACCTTGAAATACTTGAACTTGGAGGAAACGTTATTACATTAAAGAATGGGTACAAAACTGGTTAAGATATATTACCCTTAAAGAAAATGAAAAGCAGTGTCGAGCCTGGAGTTTTCTTTTTCTATTCCTCTCCCTGCTTCACAGGTCACTCACTCAAAACTTGCAGAGCCGTACAATACTACCAAGAAGTACTATATTACTGAGGAACCATTCGCCTCCAGTCGTTCCTGGAGGAAGAACGAGTCCTTGACCCATTCCAGTCCGGGTTCAGGCCACGTCAGGGGACTGAGACTGCTTCGATCGCACTGCAAGATGATATCTTCAGGGGGGCCGACAGGGGATGCTCTACCTTGTTGGTCCTCCTGGATTTGTCAGCGGCCTTTGATACCATCGACCACAGTATTGTGATGTGTTGGCTTTCCAAGGTGTGGATTGGAGGTACAGCTTTTAGCTGCCTCCGAGACTTCCTTGACGGCCATCCCCAGCGTGTTAAGCTGGGGGAGGAGTTGCCAGCCCCTTGGACGCTCCCTTGTGGGGTGCCCCGGGGTTGGCAATCTCCCCCATGCTTTTCAACATCTACATAAGGCTGCAGGCTGAGGTCATTAGGGGATTTAGAGTGTGCTGTCATCAGTATGCTGATGACACGCAGCTCTATCTCTCCTTTACGACCTCTGCAGTGGGAGCGCTCCAGACCCTCAACTCCTGCATGGATGCAGTCATGGGATGGACCAGGGCTAACAGGCTCAAGCTCAGCCGGAAGAAGATTGAGGTTCTGTTCTTCGAGGCATCCTCTACTAAGTACAGTGGCCCTCTCTGCAGTTTGGAGGCTATTACTCTTCAACTGGCAGAGAGAGTAAGGAATCTGGGTATGGTCCTGGATCCGGCCTTATCCCTGGAAGCCTAGGTGATGGCCATCTCCAGGGCTGTCTTTTTCCATCTTCGTCAGATCTCCCAGATCCACCCATTCCTAGATGAGGCCTCCCTGAAGACAATCGTGCAGGTGCTTGTGATATCGAGGATAGATGATTGCAATGCTATCTACGTTGACCCTTATTCGGAGACTACAGTAGGTACAAAATGCAGCGGCTAGACTGGTTGTTGGTGCAGGTTCTGGTTCGTCTGCATTGGTTGCCCATTGCATCCCAAATAAGTTTCAAGAAACTGGTTTTGATTTACAAAACCCTCTATGGCTAGGGACCTAAATACCTGGCAGAGTGGATCTCCCAGAGGTCGACTGAGGACCGTCCCACCAGAATGTTGCGGGCGCACTCACTTCGGGTGGCCATCCCCAGGGAGGCCAGGAAATCGGTCACCCCAAACTGGGCCATCTCTGTGGCTGGCCCTTTGCTGTGGAACCACCTGCCTAGTGAGTTGTGCCTTGCTCCATCCCTGCTGGCCTTCAAAAAGCTCTGAAAACATTGCTTTTTAGAGAGGCATTTGGGGACCATCAGAGTGTGTAGTAGAGATGGGCACGACTTGACGAAATTCTCGTTTCCGTTTCCGTTACTCGTTTCCGTTACGGAACGGAAAAGGAAACGACAATTACTCCGCCAGAACTCGCGATGCCAAGCGGCACAGAAAAAAAGTTTTTAAAAGTTAAAAAAACCCCGATTCCCGGCCAAAAAGCAGGCGGAAATATGCCTGCCTGAGTGAGGGCTCAGGGCAGGGCACCTACGGGGTGGTTTCTGGGGGGGGGATCCCCGGCCTCCCCCCCTCTCCTGTCCTGGGCTGCTCTGGTGGGGGAAATCCTCGTCGTCTCGCAGTTGCTCGCAAGTCGCAACAAGCACCGGACTCGCCACTGGCCGCCGCAGTTCAAGCGGCACAGAAAAACAGTTTTAAACCCCCCGCCGACCCGATTCCCGGCCCAAAAAGCAGGCGGAAATATGCCTGCCTGAGTGAGGGCTCAGGGTCAGGGCACCTACCAGAGGAGGGGTGGTTTCTGGGGGGGTCCCCGGCCTCCCCCCCTCTCCTGTCCTCCTGGGCTGCTCTCGTCTCGCCATGCCATGCGGTGCGGGGCGGGCGGGGGATCGAAAATGGGGCGGCGACCGCAATATTTTTTTTGAAATCGTGGTCCAAAAAACAAAAACACACAAGCCAACACCACAGAAACATGCGGAAATTGCTATTTTAAAACTGCCAGAATTTTTACAGTAGCAGTGGGTTTTTCTTGCAACAAAATGTCTCCTCTGTCCTCTCTCCATTGATTTTATTTTATTTTATTTTATTTTATTTTTTTACACCTGCGTAATGATGGGCTGGCCATGGGAGTGACCATGCAAATTTTTGGAGCCATTCCACCAATCGCATGGCCACTTGGCCAGGTTGACCACAGAGACTTCTGGGATGTGCCAATCGGGCATAAAAAGCCCACTAACCGTAGCCCGAACCCGAACCCTAAGCCTAAGCCTAACCTATACGCCGGTACACTGTCCTTCTAAGTGGGTCAGAGAGGCACCCAGAGGTGCACCCCAATACTCACCCTAACCTCACCCGTAACTAGCCTAACCCTAGCCCTTGCGCTAACCCGTCTTAACCCTAAGCCAGATCTACTTGCATTGCACTACACGCAAGTACCTTTCCCTTCTTAGTGAGACGCAGCAGGTGCAGAGAGTCCACCAGTCTGGCTCTGGGTGTCTCCTGCAGGCTCGGCTCGGCAGCATGTGTGCCATGCAGCAAACCATGCCCCCGAGGCCTGACTGTTGCAGGGAAGGCACCCCCAAAAAAGGGGTGCCTCTGCCAGTCTGCTGCGTCTGCAACTTGGTATGCATATCCATATGGCTATGCATGCCCTTTTGCAGCGGGTGAGGATAGGAGGCACCCACGGGTGCCTCCAGGAGCCCACTTTCCCTTTATAGCGGGCCAGAAGAGGCACCCACCCCACAGAGGTGCCTCCAGGAGCCCGCTACCCCCCCTAAACCAGTATAACGACAGACGAAAAAACGACACCACGAAACGACAAATTTTTGCGAAATTTCACGAAAAACAGAAACGAGCCGAAACGGACCCGTTCCAAAAAACGATAACTCGAAAAAAAAAATTCCCGGTCGTGCCCATCTCTAGTGTGTAGTTTTGTTTTGTTTTGTTTTGTTTTCCCCAAGAAATACTTGTTGCCATCTTTGTTGTTGTTTTTTAGTTTCTTATTTTATGCTTTTACTCTGATTTTGATGTTACTGTAGTATTATATTTTTGTGAACCGCCCGGAGTTCCATTGGAAGATGAAATATAAAAATAGAAATTTTATAGAAATATAAAAATAAATAAATAAATAATAAATTACATGCATGTGGTGTTTCCCTTTAGCCCAGTTTAATGAGATCAATCGACTGTATACTATACTTCCACATGGATCAGAGAGCGCCTGCATTTCTTGGTTATAAACATCGAAGTGCAAATGGAAGGGGTATACATGTGCAGTAAGCTTCTGTACATTAAGGAACAAAAAAGGCACAACAGAAGAACAATATGGAATTGAGCAGGAGATTAGAGTTCCAACAATGAATGGGAAGGAGAAAGGGAACATGCAGTGTAGAGAGGGCTGGAACTGTCTGAATTTGGAAAGCAGGGAACCAGTGACATTACTGTAATCCCTTACACAGAGAAGTGTCATCTTGTACTATCCTCCCAACCTCACACTGTGCTCATGAACAGGCTAATCAAAAGTCAGGGCTGGAAACATTAGTTATAACTGGAGAGACTGGTGACAGTATCAAAATTAAAAACACTACAACAACATTCAAACCATCAAAATAACATATACTATGGTAAAACAGATGCTTACATTTTTTTAAACTGTGCAGTAAAGGTAAATCATTAAATAACTTGCTTTAAAGTAATTAATCTCTTCAGAACGTTCAGTGTTTTCCCCTAAATTGTTCTTTATGATATGAGCCATAGCAGCTATGAATTAAGAATACGCAAAAATGAAATTGAATTTCTAGGCAGTATTGAATATTTTATGTCAGTTTGAATGATGCTTACCCTGTATTGATGGAAATTATTTCTATCAGTGGGTTTTTTCTAATCTTTGGCAAATCCAGTCGAGCTCCCCCCAGCCGTTTTCCATTATCCTTCTTCTGACCCAGCAATCTCACAGAGTGACCTTCAAGGGAGGTGGGGGAAATGACACCATTACACATAACCTATTTGTTTTAATGTATTCTACCCAAACATTTTCAATTTTAAACCAACACTACAATTCTATGCTTATTTATTGGAAAGCACATCTCAGAATACAGTAAGAATTACTTTTGAGCAAACAAATGCAGGGTTACACTACAAGTCTCTGTTAGCCAGACACGTATCAAGTAAAGGAAAAATCAAACAAGATGAATTACTAAAAACCCCTCAAAAAGTCGTTACTGTTATGTTTTTGAGCTTTTTTAAAAAAAATGAAATTTGGACAACAATTAAAAAAGTGAAGTTTGTATGTAGCAGCTTCCTGATTATAGTTAAAAGTTGAAATGGCTTTCTGTTTCTGTGAAGATTCTCAGTTATCCAGATAAATTTATCTGAAAGTTGAGTCATGGCAACTGCACTTCTTTTCTTGGGTTTCGGGAAGGTTGCATAGGTGGGACGGTCATTTACCTTAGGCCATTGTCCACCGAACAAACCTATTCAGGTCACTGCACATCTTATAAGCCTATTCAGACCAAAATAATATGAAATCAGGGTGAACTATAAAATGGAGGAGTCGCCACTAATATTCCTCAGATTGACAAAGCTGCTTGGATGAGTAGCAAAAAGTTTCGAACTCTCAAGGAAAGAAGTCCAGTTGCCATGACTCAGCTTCCAGATGGGTCTTCTGATGTGTAAAAAACCCAGCAGTATTAGGCCTCAAAAATGAAGGTAGGTGGCAATATATCTAAATCAAAGTGTCAGTTTCAGCAAGAATATCCATTCTGTTCCTACAAGGCAAAGCGAAAAGATTCAGATGTGGGGACATTTTTTACATTTTAACCCAGCTTGTTGTGGTTCCCATGTATATATAATGCCACTGATATGTAAGTGCCTCATTGGATAGAGGGTCGTATTTGTGGTTTAACATAACTCATTTACCAGTAATGCACTGGCGTGCTTACTTCAAAATACACATACGTGAAAATAGAGGTCTTATCTACAATAATTAAGGATGTGTGTGTGTGTGTGTTGTATCATTACACCTGTGACTCTTCATGACTCCATGTTCATGGAGTTTTCTTGGCAGGAATACTGGATTGGCTTGCCAGTTCCTACTCCAGGCGCCTACATCACCTGGTATTCCCATCCAAGTACTAACCAGGGCCGACCCTGCTTAGCTTCCGAAATCAGGTGAGATCGGATGTGCTTAGGGCATCTGGGACCAAAAGTATATTTATTTATTTTATTTTGAATATTTTTACCCTACCTTTCTCCTTGGAAAAGGACCTAAGGTGGCTTATAATAATAAGGGACAATATACATCTCAGAACATTTAAGACATATTCAAGTTAAGATCAGGGAATTAGAAGAGGCATCTTACAACATTAAGAGGTAACATTAAAGCTACAAAGAGCATGTGAAAAGAAAAAAATCCATTATGAGGGATGGAAACTAACATAGAAAACACTGGTTTTCTTATGGAATCAGTTAATGCAGTCATGCATGGTAATCCACTAAAAGTCACATACTAGGTAGTCCATCATTGAGGGAAAGTTTCCCTGAAGAGGAAGCTCTTTTTGCCTGCTTTAAATCTCATAAGAAAAGAAGTCCAGTTGCCATGATTCAATTTCCAGATAACCTCACCTGGGTGACTGAGAATCTTTACAGACATATTTCCAGACTTGTGTCCTTTAGATGTGTGAACCCAAAACTGGAATCCCCTTAACCTATTTTAAAATATTAAGCAGCCTATTTAAATTTCAGAAATTAATAAAACTCCCTAGTAGAGACATTATGGGGTCTGTAGTCCATTACATCTGGAAGGCATTAAATTGAGAACGTATGGTACTATTTTAAAGATAAGAAAAGTAATTAATCTGCTCAGAATTGTAAAGAGAAGCACTTTCAGTCAATAATTCAATTCAATTGAGAGTTAAGAATAAGGTAGAATAGTCTACTACATAATAACACAAAATGTCAAGAGTTCAACAGCATCAAGAAAATATTTTATATTTTTGTAGTGCCATATGATAAAAATTCCATTTTATCCTACTATACTTGAGTAATAGATGGACTGTGGTAATAGCATTTACTACATTATTTATTTTCTATCACACTAATAATGGGTATACAACCAACTGATAAGATAAAATACGCCAAGATATTCCCAATGCTGTCTTCTTCAAGGATTCTTGAACCCAACAATATGCAGCTTATTGGTCAATTACAGCAAGAGATGATGCATAATAATCCAGTATATTTTATCTTATTGGATATTATTTTTAAAAGAGTATAGGAGGAAGCATTTACTTTCCTGATAAAGAAGCATAGTAACACATGTACTCAATGCGGGACCAAACTATTATCATTCAGTACATTTAACATAAAAGTTTGGACTCATGTATACAGCAGATCCACATTAACCAATAGGATAGTTTAGTAAAAACTCACTTAAACCCTGTTCATTTCCATGGATCTACTGTAAGCATGACTATGTTTGGATCCAGGCCATGTACCTTTCATAGAGCTTTAGAAAGGTCAAAGAATTCACTAAGATGTATCCATAGATATTTAGTTATACTCTGATTTCCCCTGAAATAAATACGGAAACATAGTCATATTTAACTAAGTTTGTTGCAGTAGAGATGGACTAGAGAACAGTTAGTTTTTTTCCTTTTTTGGTGATGTTCCAAGAGGAAGATTACAAAATTAGCTTGTAATAGAGAATATATCTCTGAATACCTCTGTGAGTTTGCAATATTATGAATACTTCTTTCTTTTGTGGAAAAGGATTTATTTGGTATTCTTTATCTAAAACTTCAACAATAGCTGTTGTGCTTCACTCTAGTGAAAAGTAAATGTTTTCTATTATTTTGATATTGCCACCCACTGATTCCTTTTTTACAGTTGTCTGTTTTGGGGTAAACATAACGTAGAGGAGAATACGGGGCAATGTAACCTTCCATTTGTAGTTGTCTGTTTGCACTGGACAAACAGAAAAGGCAACACCATGCTTTTAGTTGTTTTATGTTAACAGTAAGTTTGATCAATAATATGCAGTATCAGTGTGAAGAGGAATTAAGGTAGGAAAAAAGAAGCAACAAATTCAGAATCACAGGCTTCAACTCTATCTTTCACTCATTAAGCCAGACATGTCCAAACTTTGGCCCTCCTGATGTTTTGGACCACAACTCCCAGAATTCCAAGTCTGTATTTCCAATGGCAAAGGGCTGTGGGAATTGTGGTTCAAAACATCTGGAGGGCTGAAGTTTGGACATGCCTGCATTAAGCAATGGACAAAGCCAGAAATACTGTTCTTTCCAGTCAGTGGATAATGAATGAATTCTGATTCACATAATCAAACAAAACCGGAAGAGTTATCAATATGTTTAGTTATCAATACACACAAGAGCTATCAATATACAACCAACACTTTATTTTTCAAAAGAAATAGTTCACTGAAATGTCTGGGTGTTCAAGAATCAGCAACGTCAACAGCTCGATCAAACCACGTGTGATTTAAAAAATGGTTGCACAAATCAGAAACTAATTTCGTTCAAGCAAAAAAAAAAATGCAAGGAAGAGTGAAACCTTCCCACACTGACCAAGGGCAACAGGTGTACAACCTGAGAAAGAAAAGGGAGGTGTGGACGGAGAGAGAGACACATACACATAAGTGAAGTGAATCAGCTAATCAAGCAAAAGATAAATCTACGATGAACAAAGCCAGCTCTTTCCGCTGTCAAGCAGGACACATAAATATAAAGCTGATGAACAATGTGAAAGATTTCAACTACCAAGATTTATCGCAACCTCTGTTGCATGAAAAGAAAAACTGATTGTCTCCATACATTCAAATCCCTACTGAAGTCTGTTGTTTGGAACACCTCTGTTTAAACAAAAGAGCAATTAACATCTAACTTCACAATTCATTCAAAATGCAACATGCGCTCATTATTTTCATAGTGAATCTATGGCCACTGTCAGCAATAAATATTGCTACAAACAAAGCTCTGTACAGACTTACGAAAGGGCATGAACTCCTCACACTATTTGTTAGGCCCCTGATGTTCATAGCTGTGCTTAATTTAAAAAAATGGTATGAATATACAGTACTTCTTGGTGTCACAGGCAGCCACTTTCCCTTTTCCCTCATGTGATTTCCAATTAAACAAGGAAGTCTGTCATGCACTGTTGTTTTCCTCATTCTCTAAACTAGGAAACTATTCAACTAGTATTGGAAACTGGCTTAATATCCTATTCTGAATATTATAACCACAGTTTCTCTGCCAAATGAAGACATATGTACAGTGTACAGATACACAATACTTCTTTCACTCTTCTCCATCTTGAATTTTCAGTTCTGCTGTTAGTTCTACACTACATGATATTTCTATGAGTTTAGTGTTTCACTGTAAACATTCCAATATAATACTTCTTATGCTAGCTTTGATCTGTAAGAAAGCCTTCTTGATCACACTGACATTAAAATACAGCTTTACTCTATTCTTTAAGCATGTAAAAAGAATATTAATGAAGTAGAATACAACTTTATTAACTGTGCTGTTCCTACACAAATTTTACTGTCATACTTGAACAAATATATCTGCTGAGTGTAAAATCTTCCCCAACCCTGTGCTTAAGTAAGGCAATTGCAGTGGAATAGACCTACTGAATCAATGGGGATTTGGTGAGTGAACTCCTCTGCAAGTTCCATTGATTCAAATGGGACTGTTCAAACTGCAATTTACTTTAGTATAGTAAGTTGCAATTAGAGCAGGCCCACTTGAATCAGTAAAAATTACAAAGGAATTAACTCTCGAAATCCCCACTGATTCAACGGGCCTACTACGCTAAATAACAGGATTTTGGAGAATATGTGATAAGGGAACACCTTTTGATATTGCCATGTGTACTGTAGCCCACTTGTGTGGCCTTGGGCAAGCTCACCCTCACTGGGTGGCCCCAGAAGATGTATCCTCTGCCTAGAAAATGCCAAAAATGGTTGCCATAAGGCAGTACTGACATGATGACACATCACCACCATCCCCTGTAATTGGAAATGAAGTGTCACAGCTTTTCATTATGTGCACATGTGACAAAAATGCAAAGATTCATTCTTTACATTTTAGGTGCATATCCGCTTCCAAAGAAATAGTTCTCGTGTTGCATGAAACTGTCACATAAAAATACCCCACAGAGAATATGAGAGGGTTACTTTTGTGCTTTCACAGTAAATGAATAAATATCATGTTATTCTAAATACTGTATTTTAGGCAATCCAAACTATTACTAAATTATCTCATTTTTAAAGCAATCCACCAAAAATAGCAGATCGACCTAGCATAGTAGCCAAATGGTTGGCAAACATTAGTTAATATTTAAACTAGGAACGGATAGACTGTGCTACCAGACAAGTTAATGGGACTGAACCTACTTATATGAAGTATGAAAAAGTTCAACACCAAAGTAATTTCCTTTGACTTGTTTTCAGCAATCCTGTCCAGTGACCCATTTCACAAAAGGCTATGTGAGAACTCAGGACATCTGTTTTACTCAACTTGAAAGTCTAGTCTCTCTTTAACCCTATACGGAACACACTTTATTCTGCCATTTGGTTTGGACCTGTTTTAAAAAATTTATTTTAGGTTTTAGTTGCTTTTTGCAGTAAGCTTTATAGTGTTTTCAGAAATCGTATGTTTGAACATGTTTGTGTAGCGTCACACATATTCTGCGTTACAATACAGAACGATGATTCTTCACACATTTGGCACAGGATGGTATGTTCTTGGGCTAATTAGTAATATATGGAATTCCATGGAGTAACAATAAACATATATTCTAGTGGTATCTGCAGGCTAAGGGCAGAACCATGCTGCTCCCTGAAACTTGGAAGAGTATATCACTATGCAAGTAGAGCTTTGTAAGATCTCTGCCTTGCCGCTGTGCAAGGTGGAAATCAGGCAATTGAAAGATCAATATTGTATTCATATAAAGATTTAACTCTTTGTACAAGCTCTGAAAAAAATAGAGTTCATGCAATGTAACATGATATAAACAGAGAGGTGAACAAGAAGTTATCCTGGTTTTGTTTTGCATAAACTTTCATGGACTACAGCTCACTTCCTTAGTTAGGTACATGGAAGTTTGCTTTAGCTGACAGATATTTGGGTGGGAGATGTGAAGGAATTGAAAAGTAAAAGCTACAAACACAGAATAATACTTTAGTACTACTTTAGAATACATTAGCATCATCTATATGTTCAGTCATGTCTGACACTCCATCACTTTATGAATCGATTCTCTCCATGTCTTTCTATCACAGCTTCTTTTAGTCCCATCAAGGACATTCCAGTGTCCCTTCTGATGGTGTCAAGCCAGCGAGTCCTTGGGTGGCCCCTTCTTCATTTGCCACTGGCCAATCCCAGCTTTATTGTCTTTTCCAGTGAGTCAGCTGACAGAACATGACCAAAGTATTACAGGTTTTGTTGGGTGACCTTAGCTTCCAGAGTGACTCTGTCTAGGACTTTCTTGTTGCTCATCCTCACTGTCCATGGGATGCACAGTAGTCGTCTCCAGCACCATTCGAATGCCTCTATCTTTTTGCTGTCTGTCTTCTTCAAAGTTCAAGTTTCACAACCATACAAAGCTATTGGAAATATGATCAAATTAACTAGTCTGTGTTTGAATGGGAGGCCGAAGTCTTTATTCTCTCAGCATGTTATTCATAGTGACTATTGCTTTCTTCCAAATGCTATATACATTTTCTGTTTTCTGGTCTGCAGCATTTTGGTTAATTTTAGAGCCAAGCTAGTTAAACCTCTTTACTACTTTAGCAGTTGTCATTAAAATAAACAATTGGGTTTTAATACATATTATTTAGTGTAGATAAACAGATTAACGTGTATTACGATTAAATATACTTTTACACTTTTCAAATTGCAAGAGGTTGGTTTCAGTCTCTTGATGAATTCTTGTTGGAGGGTTCTGATCAGCAGGATTAGGCTGAAATGCAGTCTTTTATTTAATGCATGTGCTCAAAACAAACAGAAACAAGTCATTTTATAATCCATGAAGCAGGCAGTAGTTCATGATGTATGTCATATAAAACATGTTGGTCTTTAAAATGCCATAGGATTGGTCATTATTTTTCTGCAGCAGAAACACATGACCCTAGAAATAGTTGCTTCCAAGCTGTTTATTTCATCCCTAGTCTTCTAGGGTAATGATTTATTTTAATGCAAACCAGTTTGCTCAAGTTTCTCAGGACATCTTGAAGACTAACAATCTACTGAACTCAGGAGTCCAGGAAATCTGGGAGTTAATCTTGAGGTTGTGTGAGAGAGACCTTCCTCTGTAGTTGCTTCCAGGCTTTTGAACTCCCTGCCAAGGGACACTAGGATTGCTCCCTTCTTGATGTCCTTTCACTAGCTGGCTATGACCTTTTTTAGTTAATCAAGCCTTAGGTAATTGTCAGCCTAATAGCAAAGGGCCCAAGATAGTGCTCGAAACATTACTTGATAAGAGTAACTTCTTCCATTACTCACTACCTCAATCCACCAAGAGGTTGTTACAGTCTCCACTAGCCTGTCTGCAAAAGCACTGTGTTCCTGCTCTTTATTCCTATCATCCCATCATTCCTCATTATCGGGGTAGCCATTGGATAATATATGAAAATGCTCACCTGCCCCCTTGAACAGCCTGTTGTGATTACTGCACAAAGTAGTGTTTCAAAAATGCACATTAAGAAGCAACACTTTATTTGCAAGTTTCCTTCCAGGTACACCTTATACCTGGTGAAAAGCGGTGTGCCCCAGGGATCTGTCCTGGGACCAGTGCTTTTCAATCTGTTCATAAATGACCTGGAGACAGGGATAAGCAGTGAGGTGGCCAAGTTTGCAGATGACACAAAACTTTTCCGTGTGGTAAAAACCAGAGAAGATTGTGAAGAGCTCCAGAAGGATCTCTCCAAACTGGGGGAATGGGCTACGAAATGGCAAATGCGTTTTAATGTAGCCAAATGTAAAGTAATGCATATTGGGGCAAAAAATCAAAACTTTATCTATCAACTCATGGGCTCTGAGTTATCCGTGACAGATCAGGAAAGAGATCTTGGTGTGTTGGTGGACAGCTCCATGAAGGTGTCTACCCAATGTGTGGCAGCGGTGAAGAAGGCCAATTTCATGCTAGGGATTATCAAAAAGGGGATTGAAAATAAAACAGCCAACATTATAATGCCATTATACAAAACAATAGTAAGGCCGCACCTGGAGTATTGTGTACAATTCTGGTCACCGCATCTCAAGAAAGACATAGTGGAACTGGAAAAGGTGCAAAAGAGAGCACCTAAAATGATTACTGGGCTGGGGCACCTCCCTTATGAGGAAAGGCTAAAACATTTGGGGCTCTTTAGTCTAGAAAAAAGGCGCCTGAGGGGGGATATGATTGAGACGTACAAAATAATGCAGGGCATGAGTAAAGTGGATAGAGGGAAGCTCTTCTCCCTCTCACAAAATACCAGAACTAGGGGACATCCACTCAAATTGAGGGCTGGGAGAGTAAGAACAGACAAAAGAAAATACTTTTTCACCCAGCGCGTTGTTAGTCTATGGAACTTCCTGACACAGAATGTGGTGATGGCATCTGGCCTGGATGCCTTCAAAAAGGGATTGGACAGATTCCTGGAGGAAAAGTCCATCACGGGTTACAAACCATGATGGAGATGTGTAATTCACCAGGCTTAAAACCAGGGTACTTCAAGGGCCAGATGCAGGGGAGTGCTATCAGGAGACAGATATCTAGTCTCATGCGCTCCCAAACGCATCTGGTGGGGGCACTGTGAGATACAGGAAGCTGGACTAGATGGGCCTTTGGCCTGATCCAGCATGGCTCTTCTTATGTTCTTAAATTCAATTGGAAATGGGATGGGATTTGTAGTCAGATGTCCAGCAGCTAAAATTCTAAAGACAGGAATTCTCATGATCATTAATTTAATGTAGCAGGTGATCTGTCCACAAACTCTATCTACCCTACCACTTGGCACTCTTCTTGAATATATTCAGTACCATACACAACAAGAACTAAAAATTTACCTCAGTTTTGGGCTGAATGCAACAGTACCTGGAAGAATTTTGAGAAGTCCTCCTAAACCCATGCCTCCGTCTTTGGAGGCAGTGTACCTCTTAACACCAGATAATTAAAAAAAAGTGGGAGGGCCTTGCTTATAGATTTTCTCGATGTAGTATTAAGCCAATGCATGACTGTCATGGACTAGCCATTGATGTGGAATCTAAACATTGGCCAGAGCATAATACTGCCTCTGCTGGCCGGCCTTCTTTTCATATAGTACATACTTCTACCATCTCTTCGTCAGGTAAACAATTTGCCTGCACCTGGCCATCCACCTTATTTAATGAAAGCCTGGTTCATCAGACTAGGCAACCTTCTTCCATTGCTCCATGGTCCAGTTATGATGCTCATGTCCCCACTGTAGGTCCATTTGGCAGTGGATGGGATCATCATGGGCACTCTGACTGGTGAGTGGCTACACAGTCCCATACACAGTAAACTGATGCACACCTTCTATCATGGCCAGCTTTAGGTTTTTCAGCAATTTGAACTACAGTAGCTTTTCTGTGTGACTGAACCAGATGGTCTAGCCTTTGCCCGCCCCGCCCCCATCTATGAGTTTGGGGCACATGCAATTCAAAAACTGACTGTTCACTTCCTGTCTAATATATCCAAATGCTTGAGAGGTGCCATCATAATGCTAAAATCAGTACTCTTCACTTCAACTGTCAGTGGTTTAAATGTTATTTTGAAAAAAGCAATGAATTACAACCATAGTCAGTACAGTTTCCAAGGTAACCCCGTTCCACATTATTATACTTTTTCCTTGAATTGCAAGGTTTGAAGCAGGACAGATTTGATCATACTCAAAGCGTTTCAATCAATCAATAAAAATATTCCACTAGATAAATATTCAATAAACACTGTGCTGCTATTTGTTTCCAAGAAGAGACTTGAGAAAGGTGAGTCTTGGGACTTACCAAGGCCCATGCTGCTGACAGTGGTGACCCCCTAGTTCTATGGTGCTGGCTTGGCTGCACTCCTGAACTGGCATAGCAGTTCCATGTGGTGGCAAGGGAGTGTGCTAGGGGATAATGGAAGGATGATGCAGGTGGGTGGAGGTCACAGCGGTGTGCTGCTCCACTGGGGGAGGAGAAAAGATCATGTCTCTTCTTTCTCCCTTTGACAGAGGCACTTTCTCTCATTCAGCTGCCTTTTTAACCAACTGTATATGCTTTGCAGTTATATTTTTAGGGGCATAAGAATTACGAGTATATATGGATTTTGAACTACACAGTGGTCCACTACCCTTACCCCCACAGCATTGTTGGAGGCAGAAGTGTATTGAAAAAAGTAACATATTACAGGAAATACAACACATCTGTGGTCAAGATTGGGATGTGCTGAGTTTCTTCTGTTCTTCAAGTAAAGACTGAGCTGACTTGTGTATTGAGATTTTTAAAGCATTGGCATTTTAATGTGTTTTAGTAAGCTGATGAGTTTAATTGCAGTTTTCATAGTTTTGTTTATTATGTTTTAGTAATATGGTTTTTCCTAACTATACTGTAAACTGTGTTGAGTCCCAGTGCTGAATGGCAGTAAACAAATAAAATTCAAGGTCACGTTATACTACCTCATAACCACTTTCACAACTCTTTCTCAGTCACTTCTAATATTAATTTCATAAACTCTATATTCATATTTTCAAAGGACCCCAATGAAGTCCTTAGCGCAACCACACACCCCAGTATTGCCAAACAAAACAAAATTTGTGCTGCGTTAAAATTAGATATCCAAAGTGGTGTAGTGGATAATGTACTAGGACTAAGGAGGCCTGAGTTACAATCCCTGCTCAGCTATGGAAACTTGCGGGGGGGGGGGGTTAATGGAAATAAAAATTCTTTTAAATACTTCATTTACCTTGAAAGCTCTGTTAGGATTACTATTAGTTTGCTATGGCTTGGAGAAACGTTATAATAACATCAGAATTAAGTCGCCCTGATTAAATCCCACATCGGCCTGGCAAAAACGCTACACTTCCTCCATATCAAAAGAGGACTACACAGACGGTCAACGCAACACAATAGTTTGATACTGCTGATGTAGTCAATGGCAATCCACAGCCAGAAAGTAGTGAAAATGAGTAAGAAAGTTCTGAGAATGCAGCAATCATTGTTAAAATCGGTAAATACAAATAAGCCAGCAATCTTTAATAAAGAGCCTTTCTCAAAGTACTCAATACTTATTCATCCTAAGATCTCGGACTACTCCAGTAAGTTAGATGAGGACAATCTCAGAACTGCAGAGCTGGAAGAGTCCCTGTGGATCATCAAGACCACCCCTGTCAAGAAAGCCCAACCTCTGGCTCCACAGCCAGAGATCCAAATCATGGAGCTACTCAAATGAATTATGAGCAGACTAATTCTTCACATTAAAAAGTTTAAACCACCTCCCGCTGTGTTCCAAAAGCCTCATGGTTGCAAGGGAAAGTATCTGACAATAATATCACATGGTCTGCCTGACCTGTTCACTTTAGAAATTCAGCAACCTAGACGGAACACAACAACTCCGCAGACTGAACAACAGCAAGAAAGCCAGGGGCAAGACAAAAACCAGAATAACTAGTTTATTAAACAACTGAGTACTAAATTAATGCTGTTTCTCTGAAATGTTTATGTTGCTATCTTCGTAGGAATGCATATGTAAAAATGAAGCAACCCGGAGATACAAGGAAAGATCAAATGCAGTCTTTTGATATTATTATTAAGATGGCTAAGCTTTCTGCAGATTTTAGTAATGTGTGCAGTTACCACCAGATGTTTACATCTTTGTCTCTATTTATAATACAGACATGCCATATTTCAGTAGTAGGATTCCTTAGGGATCTACGTGATCAAAATAATAACAGCCACAAGTACTGGGGGGGGGGGGGAAGGCATGCATCGTTTTATCTGAGAATCTTACCTTTAATGGTCTCTTCAACTACTTCCACAACACGATCTATCTGCTGAACCTGTGAAGCAGTAGATTAATAAATGCAATTGTTAATATTTTGAGATTTATTTAACTCCTATAATGAGGAAATACAGATTTTGTTTCTTGGGGGGGGAATACATTACATTTCTGTTTGCAGGACATGAAAAGTTTTTAAAAAGGTAGAAAGGCCAATGCTCAAGGAGGTACCCTCAGCAACTGATTACATGGGGGCCAAGTGTTGCCCTCCAAGATTCTTCAGTTACAACTCAAAGCCTTCTTCACCACTGGCTGAACCAGCTGAGGCTTCAAGAAAATCCCCTAATATGCATGCTACCAAAAATTTCAAACAACCAGCTCCGTCACGAGCTCAAGACATAAGAAGCAATTAAAACAAATTAGATATTAGTAAGCTGATAAATCAGAGTTTATACCAAATTGGTTGGAAAGATGGAAAACATACAAGTAAAAATTCTCAATAAAAACCTCACACTACACCAGTAGCAGCGATTTTTAAAATAATCTAAAAGTCAAATTTATCTCCACCAGCACAGAACCTTCCACAGCTTACTGGTGCAATGGTTTGCACAGGTGATATGCATTATCCATGCCATCCATTTAATGCTTATGAAAAGCAAAGTTTCATGAAAAACCATGTTAACCACTGCTTTCATATTGATATCAAAACCTCTGATTTTCTTGCAGCAGAAATTATTGGCAGTTCAATTCTCCATTCCAAAGGACAGAAGAAGAAGAAAAATTTAAAAGGGGGAATTGGAGCAGAGTGGGAGGTGGACCAAGCATTCTTGTTGCCATACCCTTTATCCCACAAAACACCATCCTCCATCCAACAACCAGGAACCCAGGGAAGACCCAGCAGGGAGCTACATTGGGAAGTAGATATGAGGCAGCAAACTATCCAAGGACACACCAATGTTAAGCTGTAGTTGCCAAGTGTTGACACTTAATCATTAGAAATTATTGCTGAGAAGCTACCTTTGAAGTTAATAAAAACATTTGAAAAATACTTCATCTTCTATCCTGTGAGAAGCACTGTGGACAAAAATTACAGAGGGGATGAAAGGCGATCACAGTCTTGCTTGCCCCAGCAGTATCCCTGATGTAAATTAAGATCATAAGTTAACTTCATAAGTAAATTCACATTCGAGATACTGCTGGGGTCAATGAGACTCTGCTCCCCTTTCGTCCCCTCTGCACTTATCGTCCAAAATGTTTCTCCCATGATAGGAAGTGAAGGCTATATCATGATTGTTCTTCAGGTTGTCAGGAATACTTCAGCAAAGTGAGAAGCGAAAAACTAGAGGGACATGAACACAATGTTAGAGGTTGTAAGAGAAAACAGGGACATCTCTGTTGGGATAGATCAATGAGAAAACATCAGGTTACCCTACTAGGCCCTCCCTGACTTCTGTGAACTACAGAATAGGCTGGCAGACTGAGTGATGGAGAAAACAATGGTCAGCCATGTTCAAACATAACAATTTCAACTACAATCAGTTATTGTTTGCTCAGCTCAGTAACAACTGACACGCTTCAGGACATATCTGTTTCCACTCTACTATTCTTCTTTATTCATTCATCATTTCAGAACCAAGGTTCTGTCTTGTCAAATCACAGTTCCCTCTGTGAATTTACGAATTGTGGTTATAGGCCTTTCTATGAATCAAAATGGCAAACTTTCATTATTGATGTCTATGGATGTTAAAAGCAAAACTATGACTGGACTGTACATGAAAAGCCACTTGCAAATACACAGAACCATACATAACTGCTCAAGGTGGAATCATGGTTATTCTTAGAGATTCATTGCCTCCTTTTCCTCATCCACTATGGCACAAGTTCAAGGACTTTTTCAAACCCAAAGGTTGCAAACTACTACAACGGATTTTGTTTTTCTAACAAAATAATGTTTTTGTTTTACTAACAAAACTAAGTACAGTACACAGTCATGAGCAATCCAAGAAAGGAATAGACCAATTATATACTTTGGGGCTATAATATAAGCTCTGCTGGTATCTGGTTCAATGTTATAAAATAAATGATGAAAAAATAAATCAGAACTACTTTGTTTTTCCATGAAAACATCAGAAGAACTTACACTAAAGTGAACATATATAATTCTGTATCTTATCAGTTATGGCAGAGCTACCAGTTTTACAGGACCCGAGAGTGGATGTAGAAGCATTCTGTGAATAAACTTAGAAGTTTATGCCGAAGAAAAGATAAATTCCAGATTTTTAACAAATTACAGAGCAAACGTTTTAGAACCAAGGTCAAAGAGTGCCATAGGTTACAAGTCTCACCCCGATAATGCTCAGGCCTTGCATGTAGTCTTGCCGTGGCTGAGCTTGTGGAACACATCCAGCTAGGACAACCTTCTTTTTTTCTTCCCGGGCTTTCCTAAGAAGTATTTTAATACAAATATTATTATCCTTGAACATCACCATGAGCATATAAAGCATGAAATGTGTATCTTTAATTAGTGTCAGTTAAATAAATGGATGCAATTATAGCATCATTTATTTACTAAAAACTCGAGCAGAAAAATTGCAGTTCCAATCATCATGTCTCCCCATCATCTCCTCTAAGCATGTATCTAAGCTTCATCCAATGACCACTTTCCTTATAATGCACTCACAGAGATTTTTTTAAATGTCATGAGATAAAGCAAGTGCATTGATGGAACACTGTGAAAAAGTTCCCAATGATGATTGTGACAAAATGCTACACATACACTTCATGTTCTCGAAACAATGTCTGTGTCTGAGCAGCCAAAAAGCAACCTACCATATTTCATTTGATCAGTCCATACTAAAGGTATAAGTTAGCAATGAACAGTTTAACACTATGACTTGCCTATGTATCCATAATACTAGCATTGCAGAGATTAGGTGAGATTATTTTAAGATAAGGAGGCTAACTTGGTACTGGAAGAAACCACCAACAAATCAGTAAATTCCAGGAAATGTTAATAGCCTATTTGATGTTACGAACTAAAAAAAGTATCTTTTCTATGAAACAGATGAGACAGAGCACAAATCATGAGTACCAACACTGATAAATTGGTAGGATCAAAAAAAGTGAGAGCTACATCTTAAGATGTTAAACTAGCACTACATTCTGCTATAGCACAAAGACCAATGGTTCATTTCTTCCCAAATCCAAAAATGTGCTGATTTTTTTAAAGTCTGTCCACCACACAAAAGAGCAACTGTCAAATTAAATGGCATATATTAACATATTTCAGTAGCACTGACATTTTCCTAGTCTTCATGAAATACAGATATAGATGACTGACATTGTTTGGAACATGCTGCACCACAAGTATGTGCTTTATTTGCCTGTAGTATAAAATTATTTCTATAGACTTACATGGTTTTGGTGGATTTTGCTTTGTACTATGCATAAAGTGAGCCAAACTTTTAATTATGCTGTTTCTCAAGATATGAGCAAAGTATTCAAGATTACTTTCTTCTTAATATTATCTAATGATCTCTACCCACCTTCACAAAATACTGTGTTATTTGTTCTTAGAAACAAATTACAACTGGAATGTTGCTACAAATGCCTTTAGCATTCAAAAATCTTAAAGCTAAGGCAGGAAAAACTTCATGAATTTTAAATAGCATAAACACATCTCCATTTTCAGAACACTTCCTACATTGCTGTTAAATGAACTTTACCTTGAATTTTCAAGTTAATTGGCTCTTCTAGAAATATCTTTCAACTTAAAAGTGATATATGAAATCTCACAGCAGAGAAGCTTAATTAGACAATTTGCTGTTTAAACAGCTAGGTATGCTAGGAAACGTATTATGCATAGTAGCCTAAAACAATTATATTATTTTAATACTCATGAATAACCTTTGCTTGCCAGTCCATAAGCAGCAAAGAACACAATCCTATCTATTCTGGGTCAAATGACAGTGAGAGGGAAGATTGAGTGCCATCCAGGATGGTTTCTATCATTGACTGAACATGCACATAGGGAAGGAAGAGCCTAAGGGAGTTCTCCACATATGATTTATTTACTACAAGTCTAAGTAGGAAGTCTCTTTGGAAAATACAGCAGAAAGGAAATAAGGGATGCCTATGACAGACTGACATTTATTCCCACTTTCTTACTTTTCTGGAGCGGAAAATGGAGTTAAGGGGTGGTGCTTAAGGACCATCCAACAACAAATACACCCAAAGGAACAAAGACTTTTTTCTACCACCACCTGTACTGCAGGATCTAATTCTGGCCAATCTTGGATGTAAATTAATAACAAAGCCAGATCTGCTGTTGCCTAGAATGAGATGAGTGTCTCAGATGGCAGACAGGCAAAAATCAGCATCTTTGCAGCTCTTTCTCCCTTTCCTGTTACTGTTCTGTAGAGCTAATGCTGTTCCACAGTTTCCCGGAGTGACTGCTATTTCTCAGTAGAACCAGCTGTTGTAGGAAGGACCTGTCCCTGCTGTGCAACAGACTCTTTCCCAGGGCACCAGAGCCAAGATATTTGGTCCTGAGTGGTCTTCAGAATCAGCCACATGGAACATACTGCTTCTACTCGAAAACAGCTCCACCCTCTGTTTCCTTCCATTATGGAGGTGTTTTTTGCAATTATCTTTTCTTTTTACTTTCTTGAAATGACATACCTCAATAAACTCCAAGAAGGCAACAGCCTAAGCAACCCAGCTTCAGTGGCTCTCTGTTTCCTGTTCCAATGTCATAGGAACAACCTCCAAGCCTTGAAGTGTGGCGCTCGTCCAGCACTTCTGGCCAGTTAGTGAGCAGATCAGGCTAATCAAGAGGGACTCCTTGCCCTGCAGTGGGGGCTGTGTGTGATGTCAGAGATTTGCTGAGATGGTAATCCCCATACACATATAGTTCAGAGCAGTAAATTATGTGAGATTGGGTTGGGGACAAATGGAGTTTCTTTGAAAGAGGATTCCCAAGATTTTCCTTTCTTCGGATTACATTTGAGAAGGCCAAAGCTATTGAATCAACAGGCCTTCAAGTGAACACCTTTAGGATCTGCTATATATCCCCAACTTAATTAGATAAATTTTACTTTTGAGGCTACAAGTTAAAAATCTCATGAAAAACAATGAAGAAAAGAGCAGGGTGAAAAATGTTCCTCCCACTCACCACCACCACCACCCCCGTGCATTTAAAAGCAAGTTCTGGGTGCATGTGATCACACTGTCATACATTTGCATTCATCCTAAAATTATCAAAGAAAGTATTTAATCAGCAATGATATATTGCTGCTGCTGCTGCTACTGCTGCTACTGCTGCTGTTATCTCCACTGTACACATGAAGCTGAGCAGCAGCATTTCAGATAATGGGTTTCATATGTATAAATTTGGAGCTAAGAAAGAAATTGTTATTTGCAAAGTAAAGATCAGTTGTGACTGAAACAGCAGACAATGGAGTGGCATTTTTACTCTTAGTTTTATAAGTTCTTTCTGTGCAATTCATTTTCCAACAAGGATTTTTACTATTGCTTTCACCCAAAGTATTTTGAAAATACCTACATCAGTATCCTAATCTATAGCTCCAGTCTTATAATGAACGCATGACTTCCTACTTCTCTACCTCATCATAAACAGAAATTCCCATGTAGATTCTCCTTAGCTTGCATCCCCCCATAGATACCTGTAACTTTTCACGTGACACCAAATCTTCTCATCACTCAGCTATTACACATCTCAAGCTACTACTCAAATAAAATTTAAGCCATGTCTTGATGCTACATGTGGCTGCCTGCTGTAACATTCACTGTTACTTCATCTGAGCATGGCATTATTTACCATGCCCTTTTAAACAATTTTGTGGTTTAATGTGGAAGGAAGCTGGATCTCAACTGTGAGCACAATCTTTCCCCACTTCAAATCTTTAAAGTACAAAGAAGCAGGACATTACATAGTCATAAAAACCACAAGGACTAAAGAATGAACGGATTCAGAGGAACATCTACGTAAGCCAAAGTCCCCTGTGAATTTTATATTACTGGGGGAGGGGAACCAATATCCAAGCAAAAATAGGAAGAATTTTGAAACTAAAATGCTATTTTTTAAACTTTACATTTACCTTCTTTTAATCTTTCCTCACATTTGATTGCTTCCTTGCAATGAACTAAGATTTGTTTCAATGTCGACTGAAGCTAAAACATTAATTCTCAAACTTTTAAAATATTATAAAGGCAGAAGAAGCTGGCACTTGGCATTGCTGATTCAGGCTTAGGTTGGAGGAGGGGAAAGCCATAAAAGCTGGAATTTAGTATAAAACGTATTAAATATTCCAGGAGGCAACAGCAGGAATCCAACTTGAAATGGGGAACCTGAACAGCTTTGCAGCCCCCTTAAACTAGATCTGAACTAAAATGGATGGAGATTTGAAAGAAATAATAACTAAGTCCTATGGATAAAATGAGCTCTAACATGGTCACAGCTGCTTTGTACAGCAACTCAACAATCTAGTTCAGTACTTCCCAACTTTGGGTAATCCAGGTGTTCTTGGGCTGCACTTCCCAGAAGCATTCAACACCAGCTGTACTGGTCAAGCATTCTGGGAGTTGCAGTTCAAGAACATGCGAGTTACCCAAGGTTGGGAATCTGATCTAGCTCAAAAGAGCTCTGATTTCAATTGTCTGGTGCCGAGGAACAATATGGTGAAAACAGAAACAGCTGTGGCTGGAGCCAGCAGATGTGGTTCTAACAGGACAAAAGCAATCAGATGAAGAATGATCATGCTCTAGATCAGTGGTTCTCAACTTGTGGGTCCCCAGATGTTCCTGGACTGCAACTCCCAGGAGCCTCCACCACTCGCTGTGCTGAAACGGGGTTTCTGGGAGTTATAGTCCTGGAACATCTGGGGACCCACAGGTTGAAAACCACTGCTCTAGATCATGTGACAGCATGAAGCAAGGTACTACAGGTATGGTGCTGCTAACAGCAATCATTTGCTCAGACTAACAGACCAGTCTTGAGGTCAGGGTTTTAGAGACTTAGATGAGCAAGCAGTGACTTGCAGGTTAGGAAGTACTCTCATGTGGCAACAGTCACTGAAGCAATGTCTGCGTGAGACACAAAGGACCAATGTATGGAACTAATGGTGCTAAGAGACATTTGGTGTCGGGTCCTGATGACTAGTTCTCTGTACCAAGACCCTTCCCTGTTCATTTGACATCAAATGAGTCCCATTTCCTCTTGTTCCGTTCCCCACCTTATGTTGGGAAAATGTTAAATGTTATGGAGAAAGGGAATCTTTGGTCAAGTTACCTACTCCCTCACACATTTCTTTTTCTGCTCAAAGCACACAGGAAAGTGTTCATAGAGTTCCCATTCCCAAACTTTGCTTGTGTATAAAATTGCAACACAAAAGGGGCTTGTTTCTGATGGGGGAAGAGTTCCTAGGCATATTCAGACTGGCGCATTTCATGGTAAGTAGAGACATTATGTCTTCCTCCTTCAGGTGAAGTTCAACACACCTTTTTTCTTTGATAAGGAATTCAGCTCAGCAAAACTGTTGTTGTTCATCATCCCGATTACACTTTTCATTACCACTGCCAAGCTCTTTCCATAGCTAAATTTGCATAGGTTTTGCTTTCTCCATATCTACTCTTTCTTACCTACTCTCTGCTGTTGCCCCTAACACCATTCCATTTGCTTTTGCAATACTACCCTAAGGTGCCACTGTGCACTAGACAAACATGAGCAACAACCTCACTTCATTGTCTGTAGCCTTACACATATACTTGAAAACAATGGCAGTTGCACATGCATTTCTTCCCTAACACCCCTTCCCAACCCCAATGAACGGTTCTTTAAAGCCTGGGCACAAGGGCACACAGCTGTCACAGTATTATATTTCCCCACTGAAAAGCAGCAACCTCTGGCTAGCAATTCTAGCTCTAACCAAGCAGGTTCCCGAGACAAAGACACAGCTATGACACTACTGGGAATGGTGATGTGAAGAAAAATAAGTCCTAGGTTTTAAAGAGGTAACCTAATGCTTTGCAAAAAATGGAAAACCACGCGGGGGTGGATTCCACAGAAGATAAATCTATTCTAAAATTGTAAATCTACTGTGCATTTACAATTCTATAGCCATTTTTTAAACAAGGGAAAGGGAAATACATTGATGCTCCAAAATAATGGTGCCCTTGAAGTCTCTTCCAACTCTATGATTCTATGATTCTGTCCTACAATTCAAACCTGAATGATACTAGAGAGTTTTTTTAACAAGGGGTGCTGAGAGAACTAGCCAACAGATCATGTGACTTCAAGAAAAGCTCTTCCCTAGAATCACTTTTTCATTCATTTGATACCATGTTCAGCATATTTCAAGGCACACAAAGAACACAATTAAAATGTGCAAATATTTACTTTTCAGATGTCTTGTATATCCTGTATTATTGTAATGTCATTTTCTCTTATATGTTTAATTTTGCTGTATTTTAATAAAGACAGAAACATTTAGGAATTTAATCTATTAATCATGCAAATAACTGACCAAACAAATAAGCTGGCTCTGAATTAAGTGATTCCAGTAACTCAGTGAAGTTAATGTATTTTACTGCTTTAAGAGAGGTCATCTTATAAGAAGCATTCCATCTCCATGCAAAAGAGACTGCCTCCTCTAGTACTAAGGTTGCTGAGACATATTTTGCATCATCTAAATACAAAGTATGTTTACCTCAGAATTGTTTTTGATATGCAAGCAGATGTAGATTTAACTAAACAATTACAATTCATTCAATGAAGAAATGAAGGTGTCTTTAATCAAAGAACAGCTGTAGTCTTTCCCCACTATCTGATCAATTTGAAATCCACAACTTTATTTTCACTGTATCTTACTGGACCATAAATTAACGAAGACATCAAAGGTAATCTAGCAAAAATAATCTGAGAGCTAAAATTAATTTCATGTGCAACCATCCATTATATAAAACATTAGACAGAGAATCTGCTGATTGTGCTAAAACTGTTTTTACAACATAACGTGCTCAGGAGAAGGGAATGCTGCTCAGAAAGTGAAGCTCTTTCTCTTGCAACCGAGTGGTTGTTAAACAGGAATTCAGCAGTGCAAGATTGCCACCTGCTGACAATCAATGAAACAAAATTGCCACAGAACTAATGAAACACCAACACACGGATTGTACCCTTAAAAGTTCACGACTTTTCCCTCATTCGGATTTGGGAATTTTATTATATTGAACAAGGCTTGTTCTTGCCCAGATAAGTCTAAATGATAATTGCTCACATCTTCTCTGACAAAGAGCAACAACCCTTTCCCCCTGCTGGGAGAGAACAGTGATAAAGAGATGTTAATAACTGTTGTTGAAACAAGCACTGATGGCTACTCTTGCAATTAAGGGCCTTTTCACACGACCCCTAAACTCCGCGGCAAATGGCTCCCAGCTCTGGAGCTTAACATTGTTTTCCCACCAGCTCCGGAGTTTACAGAAAATTAAGTGCGACCATGCCCACCTAAGCGCGTCCCAGCGCACTTTTCAGGTACCTGCTCTCCGGGGGTGAAAATCCCTGATGCGGATGTAAAGGAGTGAGTGCCGGGCTCTCCTCGCTTCTGTTTGTTGTTGTTTTGCCCCCCGCCCCTTTAAGAGACAGGAATCAGGACGACGACGGGGCTCGGGGCGGTCAACCGGCAGACGGAGGTGAGCCTGCATTTTTTCCTCTCTTATTTTCTCCCTCCCCTCACGCAGACAAGACCAAGGAAGTGCGGAGGGGGTGGGAACACAGGAAGAGCAACGAACCCCCAAGATCTCTGGTCCGAATTTAAGTGGCCAGCGGATCTTAGGGGTCGTGTGAAAAGGCTCTAAATTTCAAGTCCAGTGGGGTGGTAATGATGCATCAATAAGGCCAGCCAAATAAGATTCCTTTAAAGAGCAATGCTACCACATGGCTTCTGAGGTGGTACAATTTCTTCAAACTAATGCACCACCCTGGAATTTACAACAGGGATTCTGCTGCTTTATGAAGTTACCCCAGGTGTCAAAATCACATCAAAAGGCCTCGTGTGTAAGCCTGACATATTGATGTTGGGAGTACTTTTCATACAAGGAGACACACATATCTTTATCTTGTGCAGTATTATATGAGTAGATTGTATTAGTTTTGTTTCTACATTACAGAAGCCTAAGAAATGACAGAGGAGGTGTGTAACAGTAATGTTTCACCTAGATATGAATGCTTGTTTGTCAAACATCTTTCAGATCTTTCATACACGTTCTTCTTTAATGAGAATTCTTTATAACAAAAAGCCTTCCAGGCCCATATGTTCCCTTACTCCTATCCCTGTAAAAACCTTATACAGCAATATCTCACCTGGCTATAAACCTTCCGGTTCAGAACCATGTCCCTTTTGTGTTTTGCAAAGCATTAAGCTACTGCAAAAGAAATGTTAATGTTAATGGCCTGCACTCATCCCATCCTATGAACTTAAGGGTAAACGTTAAAAATTGCTTCAGCAAGGTAAAAAAATAACTGGTTAAAGCACTAAATCAGATTCTCAAACAGTTTATTTCATTGAGAATTCATTTCATTTTCAGGCACAAGTCCTTTCATTTTACAAACAAGGGAAAGCTGCTCTTGGATTCTTTTATCCTGGGTTTCCCTCTCCTGTTTCTAGCACTCCAAAACCCCCAAAGACGCCTTACTAACTATTCCAAAAGAGCAGAGGCAGGGCAACACAGAATCGGTCTGCAGTATTCCAAAAGAAAGCTACAGTGCGTGGGGGGGGGGGGGACATTAAACTGCACAAAAATATACATGTTTAATAATAGAATAAATACGCAGCAAATAAAAAGGCCAAAAAGAAAAGGATCCAAGTAGGAGGCAGGCATCCAAGGCAGAAGGTAGTAGAAGCTTCACATAGTAATGCCACTCCAAATGAAAAAGTCTTGCAATAAGAGGAAAACACAAAGTGTCATGACCCCCTTTTGTTAATATGAGCCATTACTGTCTCAGAGGCTCTTTTTTCAAAACTATGGGATGAGAGGAAATTCACAAAAAGAAGAGAGAGACTTTAAAAACACATGGCTCATCCCTAGTAATTAAGAGCCCTTGAAGATGACATGTAGAAATCTTAATAGTGTTAATGAGTAGTTCTTGAAAAATTACTGGTAAATGATAAATACACTAAAACACAGATGAGAAGATTAACATACATAAATTGAAGTTATAGCTTAATTATGTTCATCATCACCTACATATGATGGTCTCAAAACTGTTTTTGACATGTTACATAATTTCAAGTACTGGCTGACCATTAAATCTCATCCTCAAATATAGGTTTTGTAAATTCAGCACTATTCAGTAGATTATTTTTGCTAAACTGGTTAAGAGAACAAATGTTCAAGCACAAATGTCAAATATGGAGCAGATTAAACAAAGCAGACATTGTAGACTTTTTGGAGAAAGACATGGTGTGTATGTCACATATATTATACACAAATTTGAAGTCAAGGATAACAAAGGTTGTCTAAGTGATGCAAATATGTTATTAGAAACCTGTAGGTCAGGTTGAAAAACTGAATTGGGAAGTGGCTTAACAGCTCTGGAAAGTGGCCAAACTTTAATCACTGGAAATTTTAATTACTTAATGGACTGGTAAAACTTTCTACAAAAAATAAAAAATAAAAAAGTCACCAAATGTTAGAACATGCTCCTGAAAGTAATAAGATTATGCTCCAAGTCTGCTTAACAATGTGTGCAGTCAATTGTATACTAAGTCTAGTAATGGATATGAGTTAATTAAGGTAAATGAAATGTGACAATCATTTTTATCAAGCCACATGAGATTAAGGAAGAAAAAAGCCACACACTTTAAAATCAATAAAAAAAGTTTCAGAGGCAATGAAGCAAATATTCTGTATGATTTTAGGATAGAAAGGATTCAAGATGGAGTGAAAGAATTGGGCAGATATGGCTTCAAATAAAAATATTTCCTCTTTTACCTTGCCCCTAGGAAAAAATAATACATTAGCACATCCTCTTCTTCAAACACAGTGTCTTGCAGCACTGTCTTTAAACAGCAGGACTACAGCCAAAACTCTGGTAATGGCCAAGATTCAATCCCCAGTAGCTGGCTCGAGGTTCACTCAGCCTTCCATACTTCCAATGTCAATAAATTGAGTATCCATCTTGCTCGGGCTGCCAATGGGTAGCCTGAATATTTCAATTGTAAACTGCCTAGATAGTACTTTAAACGCTATGGGGCAGTGCATAAACAGTATGCTTTGTCTTAGCTGTGTCTTGTTCCACTGGACTGCTACTTGCTGCAACTCGATCATCTGCCTGACCATGACTTTACGATTCCATTTAACTTTCTGATTCCTCTTCCAGGCTAAGACTTCTGTCTCCCCTGCCTCCACACCTACCTCCACTATACTGGACCTTGAACTCAGCCATGACCTTGACTACTGTACATACAGTACTTTCTTCTTATCCTTCTGATTGATGCCATGAAGTTCTGCCCCATGAGGCTGAGAAAATCAACCCAGGGTGAATACATGAAAACCCAAGTGTAATTTCAGTGCACTTAAGGGTATCATTGAGACAAGAGAACCATGGCTCCATTCAGACATTTGTAGCAAAATATGAAGGCGGCACCATAGGTTCGCCGGTCTCTTGTGTATTCTCAAAAGCGGCAGAAGAGTGCTGGCGTGCAGCTGACCCACCAGCTGTGAAAAGGCAAGACAACATCAATCCTTCCCTGAGATTTCAAGAAAAGAGAATTACCATTCCTACTAAAAACAAATTAGGTAGATTCAGTGAGAGAAATTTTGAAAAGGGGGGAAAAACACCTCACCAAATCTTAAAATACAGTACCTAACAGTTTTCCCATCTAGTAATATACACTAAACATAACCTATGTATTTAGGAACTCATTTGTTGTGTTTTAAATGAAAGACCACCAGAAGCAGTTTTAAGAGATATAACATTAACCAGAACTTAAAAGTGGTTTCAATAAAATCAGCCCACAATACATTCATCTAAAGAACAGAGTTAGATTTCTCCTCAGTTTTCTATACATATGCAAGGCTTGCAATCAAAGTAATACAGGTATTAATTTGAATTCAGCTGGGTTGTATAAGTATTTAGAACCTTTCTGGAAGCAAAAACTAACTAAAAACAACTAATGAAAAACAAATATCCATATTATTGGGTTCTATAATGACACACATATATGTATATAGGTCAAGACTGGCCCATAGGAAAGCACAGAAGGTATTCATGTTTCTGTTACTTTGACATGTACACCATCTACCTTGAGACTGGTGCAAATGCAAACCACATAAACAGCTTCATGGCAATGGTGTTCCCTGATGGCAGTGGCCCCTTCCAGCAGGATAATGCACCCTGCCATACTGGAAAAGTTATTCAGGAATGATTTGAGGAACATGACAAACTGTTCAAGGCATTGCCTTGGCCTCTAAATGCCCCAGATCTCAGTTCGATTGAACATCATTCTATGGGATGTGCTGGAACACCAAATCCGATCCATGGAGGCCTCAACTTGCAGCACTTAAAAGAACCTACTGCTGATGTCTTGGTGACAGAGCGTAGAGGATATGTTCAGAGGTCTTGTGGCGTTCATGCCTCGACATATCAGAGCTGTTCTGGCAACATAAGGAAGACCTACACAATATTATGTAGATGATTTTAGTGTTGTGGCTGATCAGTGAATGCTGCTCTTAATTTTTTTCTTTCTTTAGTTATACAAATACTTTTTTAACAAAAAAAACCATCTTGCCGCAAGGTCTTCAATAAAGACAACTTTCTTTGCCTAAAGCAGACGTCATTGTGTTCCTCTATTTCGAAAAGCATGGAAATCCCCAAAGAGAGAGAAAAGAACCCTTCAATTTACAGCAAAGCACTATAGTTGAAACTTTTTCCTCAAAAAGCAAAGAAACTTACCATCTTCAAAATATAGGCATGATTTCACAGCTTGGTATTCTTTTTAGACCGCAAGGAAAATAAGACAGGATAAGAGGCACAGAGGGAAACTGTGATGTTCCTCGTTTCATCCAGTGAATTGTGTACCTATTGTATTGCAAATCAATGGCAGGACTCAGGTCCAGTTCCAGGTATTGTTTCCTAGGGTGGAGTCCATCTGAGACCTGAAAAGCCAATGTGACAATCTCTTTAACAACTGCACCACAGCAGCCTCATGGCACAGTGGTTAAATGCCTGTACTGCAGTGGTTAAATGCCTGTACTCATGACCTGGAGTTCAATCCCAGGTAGCAGGCTCATGGTTGACTCAGCCTTCCATCCTTCCAAGGTCAGTAAAATGAGTACCCAGATTGCTGGGAGACAATGTGTAGCCTGCATACTGTAATTAAAAACTATAAACCGTCCAGAGACTACTTGAAGGGGTATGGGGTGGTATATAAGCAGAACACATTTTAGATAATATTGAACTAAGTGGATGAATGAATTGTCTCAGTATAAGGTAACTTTATTCCTATGTTTCCCATAAGGTACCACATTTAACTCTTGATTTATTCATCTTTTCAAAATATTGCCATCTTCATAGAAATATTATTTACTTATTTATTTATTAAAGATAGTTCAGTCTTGGAAACTTTGGTTTTCGCTGACCTGTCACTTAATGTCTACATTTATTTTTAAAACCTGGTTTAGAAAACTGTCATTCCCCACTCCATAAAGGTTTGACTCCTGATCCTGCTGGCTCACTGATCATTGTATTCTTACTGCTGTATTCCACGTCAGTCGATTCCTCCTACTAATATTTAAACTTCCTTGTTAGCACCTTAATTTTGCTCAACACTGTGGACCAAATTAGGCTGAAAGGCACCATATTTTTAAGTTAATTACAAGTGAAGCTATCCAGTTGCGCTTTTAGAACAGATCAAACAGTTACTAAAACCATAGTGGTAATCCCAGTTCTCAAAAGTAAAAAGGAACCTTTTCCTTCTTTCTTTTTCAACGATTTAGATAACAATGTAAGTTAGCTTTTGGTCAAGTTAAAAAGTTGTATCAACATGTTAAGAACATTTTACGATTGTGCAAAATGACACCACGACACCACTCCTTGGCTTTATTTCTGTAAACAGCCGGTAGCTAAGGATTTCATCACTACAGTTTGGTGCTGAGTCAGACAATTATCAAGACATGACAAATACAAAAGAGATTCTAAACAGCACAGCCTCTCTTGCCAGATTGCTGCTTAGGCCAAATTACAGCAGGTGGCTATCTGCTGCTCCCAATTAAATCATGTACTGCACAGAACATTATACTGATGATTCTGTGACACCTTTTGTTATATATTACTCATCATCTTCCATTTTCAAAGCAGAAAGAAAATGGCTTTCATGATAGATAAGCCACAAAAGGAAGGCAACAGTGATCTGAATGATATCATTCAAAATTGTGTAGCAGGAAGGGAAAGCTTTAGCCTCTCGTCTTCTCCCCTTCACTCCCTCAATATGATTGTTTATTAAGTAAACCACGGCTTATGTGGAATTGAATCCTTGCTGAAATACCAGGTGGCTCATGCGGAACATTCTTCCAGCAACAGATGGCCAAGAACATCTCTATGACATGCACAGATCTATGCAAACCAGCACTTCAAAACAAGATCACGATCACCATCAGTTGTCAGAGGGAGAATGTAACCTTAGATGAAGGCAACAGTTAAGAAATTTGTGAAGCCAGCGGTTCAATCAATTTTTAAAAAATCTTCACATAATTAGGAAGAGGAAGAAAAATATATCACCTGTTAACAAAGATGCAGGCTTGTCTAATATTAAAAAGCAACTAAAGTGTTTGGCTGACATGAATGTTTTATACTGCCAAACCATCACCACCCCTTAATGCAGGAAGACAAGAGTGATAACTAAGCTATCTCCTCATAAGAGTTCCAATCACAGCTAGTTCCTTCCAGACCACATGGAATGCACAAAAAAGCTGAAGAGAGCCCCCTCACCCACCACCTCAAAATATATGGGTGCACGTGTGTTAAGTATTTCTAACCTGCTCCACCTGCACAGCTGTCAGAGTGCAGAAGGGGTACAATCACTTTAGAGTCTGAACACACAACCGTGAGCCTCGTTGTGCCATACCACAAAACCATTAAGCCCAGATCTACAAGCAGGCATGAGTTCCTCCTTTCCAAAATACAGTGACACCTTGAATTATGAATGTCTCGAATTACAAAAAAATTACGAAAAGGGAAATCTTGAATTACAAAGGGAAATTGTTAGTTACGAAAAAAATCAAGTCGCTTGGTGGAGAGCAAAAGCGGGTGGCTGTTTACGAAGCCTTAACGTGCAAAAAAAATGCCTTGCAACCAGTCACCTGACTTTGCCTGGTCTCGTTTCACCCAGTTAGATGAAGCGAGACTGGGCAGCAAGAGTCAAGTCCTGTGGCGAGGGGTGGGCAGCGTTTTTACTCCTGCCGCCCGGTCTTGCTTTAGCCAACTGGATGAAACGAGACCGGGAAAAGTCAGGGGACTGGTTGTGAAACCTTTCTTGTGCTCTCTAAGGCTTCACAACCAGCCGCCTGCTTTTGCTCCCCACCAAATTGGCTGCCCCTCGCTCACACTTGCCACAGTGGGTGAAGGGCAACCGGTTTGGTGGGGAGCAAAAGCAGGTGGTTGGCTGTGAAGCCCAGCGGCTTCGCCTCCCTGCCACCCTCCTCCTTTCAGCTTTTTGGTGTCTGAAGAGGAAAAGGGGGCAGGGAAGCGAAGCTCCTGGGGGAAAGGCACTCCGAGTGCCAAAAGCAGAAGGCTGGTGGCAAAGGAGCCATCTGGTTGCCTGCCCAAACCCAGTAAAACAGGGGAAGAGCTTCCTCCCTTTGCTGGGTTGGGGGGAAAACCCCTCAATCAACTGGCAGCGAAGGCCAGGTGATTTTGATAGCTCAGCAGCCTTGACTGCCGGTTGATTGAGGGGGTTTCTCATCAACCCATCAAAGTGGGGAAGCTCTTTCCTTGCTTTGCTGGGTTGGGGCAGGCTTCCCATAGGAATGCACTGAAAACCAATTAATCCATCCCCTCTTCTTTTGCCTCTGGCACAGATTACAGTAATTGGTTTTCAATGCGTTCCTATGGGAAACCACGATCTGAATTATGAAAATTTTGAATTACAAAAATTCAGTTGGAATGGATTAATTTTGTAATTCAAGGAATCACTGTACTTACATAAGGCAAATGTGAGACCAGATATTAATGGTCATACTAGTGGTAGAAACCACTGTGGTATTGGATTCTTATGAAATCTGTTGCTGGCCTTTGTGACTGATCTAATGGGGATAGAATTAGGAAAATAAATGGGAAACACAATGAGAAAGGGGGTGCATTTCAATTTATCTAGTTGTCACTTGTGCTCCTGGAGGCATCTGGTGGGGCCTCTATGAGGTAGAAGAAGCTGGACTAGATGGGCCCTTGGCCTGATCCAGCAGGGCCCATCTTATGCACATATGTTAACAGAAATCATTACTTTATCTTATATATTTTTTTGTCCACAGGTATGGAGTTGTGTGTGTGTGATACATATTTAAGTTAGTAAGAGGATCATTATCCATTTATCTGCCAAACAGATCTTGGAGCCATCTGGCAGTTCCGATAATCTTTGCACTGTACAGCTGGAAGGGACCCTGTGGATCATCAAGTCCAGACCCTGTCAAAGAGACACAGTGTGGAATTGAATTCCCAACCTCTACCTAGATCACTGAGCTATCAAGAGATTCTCTACAAAAATAACAGATGGTTGGTAATAAGGCGAGGAGAGGAAAATATTGGTAAGCAGCTGCTACAGGGGAAAGAGTTTGACATATAGATATAGATCCATTCCATATGAAGGTATAGCACTGCTTTAAGATTAAACATGAGACACACTTTCCCTCTATCAATCAATCAGTCAGTCAATCAGTCAGACTGCCTCCCTCCCTCCCCCCCCCTTTCCCTCTTGCTCTCTTTCTCATTCTCCGGTCTTTCCCTCAATAATACTAAAGGTAGCAAACAACACTTAAAATTCAGAAACACACCTTTATCAAAGAGCTTCTTAAAAAGGAACTTCTGAGCCCTCACATGTCACAGGATATCTTCATCTGCATGCACCACATAAGAAACAGGTAGAAATGGCTAGGACACATATGTTTAACAATACTGTCCCAGACTTCCTCCAGAACATTCTCTCTCTCTCTCTCTCTCTCTCTCTCTCTCTCTCTCATACATACACACACACACACACACACACACACAGAGAGAGAGAGAGAGAGAGAGAGAGAGAGAGAGAGAGGCAAGTTACACTTATTTTCCCCTTTAGTTCAAAGACTGACTGAGTCACAAAAGAAAAGACCAGAGGTCCTAGATTATGTATTAAAAGCATTCAGACATGGAAATGTTTCTGAGGCTCTGGTCATGCATGGCATTTGTGGAGGTAATGGCAGTCTATTGCTTTTGCCATTACGGAGAAGTCTCATGAGTGTTCCATGTCCATAATGGCCAATAATGGAAAAGGAACTGAAATGAAAATAAAACACCACACTGCAGATTCTCCTTAAAAATATTTTTCAGACTTGTTCTGAAGTAGATTGTTTTTAGAAATTACAAATCAAGTCAACACAGGTAGTATGCCACATATACAGAATAGACCCACACCACAATACTAAGATATCCATGTAACAGGTGAGCCTGCCAGCTGCTCTACAATTGTGCTCCTTTCTCTTTCAGCTAGGACTATAATTATTTGCAGCTTTGCACCTGTTTGAAGTTTTTAAAAAGAGAGAGGTTTCCTTTGTTTGGATTTGTCTTTTGCAAAAAACTAGTGCTTAAGGCTTAAACTTAAACATATGTTTAAATGGCTACCCTTGATTTTAGCTGAAGCTCTTCTGGGTTGCTACATAGAGCCCTCACCACTGCACCACAAACCGGAGGGAGGAGGGGAAAGAAATAAAAAAAATAGGAATACCGAAAATAAGATCTACTATCTTGTACAATAATGAAGATCCAATAAATATAGTGGAAAATATTTTTAAAGCTTTTAAATTACTGTAACTAATACTTTTAACTCATTCTGTCTTCTTTTTTAGTAACTATATAGTCAGTATATTGGAAAGATTAGGGGTTAGTTTTTAATACCTTTTTGTACAATAAACAAAGAAGGAAGTCATTCATATCTGCTTTTGTAGTCTAAAGGTTCCACCTACTATTGAGCAATATGAATTAGTCAGCCCATTAATTAGTCATAAATGATCCAGTAAACAGCAGGTTGAGGAAAGGCACTTTGTGTAGATTTAACTGTCTTGCTTCCAGTTATGACTCTAATCCAGATGGTATAAAGCCCTTTTAAAAAAAAAGATTCCACTAACACTTGGTAAACAAAGTGCATATGGTAAGCACAACTTTATCTGGAAGAAAAACATACAATTCCTTTGGTTACCTACCTGCCCACACCATCTGTCAAGCAGATGGCTCAAGTTTCATTCATAAGATAGGCAGGGTTGGATGATTGAAAGAAAGAGCCTCAAGGTAGCCTTTGATTCCTTGTACCAGCCTGCAATGTGTTTATTCTAAAACCTGCAGCACTGGGATTAAAGAGGCCAGATCTCCATGTACAGAGGCACATCTTGTACATACAGGTCCTCTATATGCAGATTTCACAATACTGTACCTGTTTACCAAACAGAACGTGGTGATTTTGTTTAAAAACAGAATGGTGGAACTTTGTTTAGAGATGCAGGTCTCGTCGAAAATATATTTTGCAACTGTCAGTCTCACTAATCTCACTGGCCGAAATCCAGTAGTAGGCCACAGCTAAAGTAGACCCATTGAATCAGTGAAACCTATGGAGAAGTTGACTGAACAAATCCCCACTGATTCAACTGGCTTATTGTTGTAGCAACCTATAACTGGATTTCAGACGGTACTGTGCCTGATGAAAAATCCTGTAGAACTCAAAAGGAGCATATTCTCAATATTTTATCAGTCAATGAAAAGGTATCAATCTTGTTTTTGGACATCACCGTAGCAGGTAGACCTAAGTGTTTCAGTTATTTAAATAACCCTAAAGGAAACCTAATATGCCCTGAACACATCCAGTCTCACCTGATCTGGGAAGCTAAGCAGGGTCAGGCCTGGCTAGTACTTGGATGGGTGACCACCAGGGAATACCAGGTGCTGTAGCTGCCTGGAGTAGGAACTGGCAAACCACGTCAGTATTCCTGCCAAGAAAACTCCATGGAAATGGGGCCATGAAGAGTCAGTCATGACTGTAACAGCACAACACACACACAAAGGAAACCCTTAAAATAGAGGCAACCCATTATATTTCCATTCACTAAGGGATTTTCAAGTTCTTCATTTTAACATTTTCAGAACAATTAGGCATACTCTCAGCTCTTAATTAAATTCTCTTCTCCCCTTTTTCTATGATTTCTGAAATGGATTTCAACCAAAAAGTATCAATGCAACAGAGGAGTAAAGAGTTCACCATTCAAAGTCAATCATCTCTCTTAGTATGACAACTGACCTTAAAACAGCTACCAATGGAATTGCACACATGTATGTAATAAAGAAACTCTCCTGTTTTACTCATTAGGACAACGTCAGATGTATAGTTTGGGCCAGAACAAACCTGAATGGAAGAGTAAGCATTTGTTTCTGAGAGGAAACCTGGAACCTGATCCAAATGTTTCTGTGGGAAGTACTAGCACAGAAACAGTTGAAAATAGTAGATTTAAAATAATATATATATTTTTTTAAAAAACTAGCTTTTTTATGTTTCTGTTGATTAAAATACATTATGTTTTATACTCCTTTCAAATTTAATAGTCCTCTACTAACCAACAAATTGCAGCATACCATGTATGGCTCCGCTACCATGGAAAGTCCCTAGGATATTTCATACACTTCATCTAAAACATAAAACTGAAGGTCATCCCTGATTGCCATTTTGTACAATGCCTTCATTATTTCTAAATATTAGACCATAAGCCCAAGGTCAGTGTGATCCTGGGAAAATGCCACATCATGAATGCAAGGATGAGGTACTGCCAATAACGACCTTTCCAAATGGATTTCTTATAAATTACTCTATATGAGAATATGAATATAGAATGTTTCAGCATTCATTTAGAACTAATCTTCTCTTGCAGACAACAAAGCACAGATCAGAACATTCTTACAAACTAATTGGGCTATCATCCTCAGTCCACACCTATATTTATAATGATTCTATCCAATAATGTCCATTGGCCAACAAGACATCTGCCAACAAAATTAACATGATCCCAACATTACCCCTCAGGTGGATCATGTGCCTCTACAAATCTGCTTTGGGGAGTTTGGAGCACCATCCAGAGCTACAGAGAGAAGGAAGGGATGGGACATTTAGTTGTGTATCACTTGTGCATTTGTACAATGTATCTCCCACAAATTCAAAGTATTTTTAACACTGCTTTCAGAGATGATTTGGGATATTGTAACCCATGTAAATGTAAGAAGAGTTAACCATTAATGTAAAAATGGTTCAGTTTCTGCTACTTTTGGAGCATATTTGAGCTTTAAAAAGAAGAAAGAATGGGGGAGATATGAATGGACATGGGAGTCGAAAGAGGAAAGAAGTAAAAAATAGGGAACAAAGAACTAGGATAACCCTAATATTTCAAATGAATCCATCTAAAGACTCTTCTACCACTGCAAGAAAATATCATAGTGGCCATGTTCATAGTTTACTTTCATCCAAATTTATGGCTTATTAAACCAGCATCTGAAAAAACAGGTTCCAGCTTCATGGAATCCATTCACTCCTGTTTCACTCCTCCCACTATATATAGATGGGTCAATAAACTGAGGGTGTAGCCTCTTTGGCTGAATCTAGGATTATGCATTCTCTGTGTCCCAGCAACCCAGGGTTAATAAACCAATCTCCAACTTGTTTTTAAATCTGGCTTATGACTTTGGCTGTTTGACTACACACAATCATAATACCAGAGTTGGACATTAGAAGAAGATACCTCCTTTTTGGCTAACTTCAGGCAAATTTTCCCTTAATGACTGACTGAGAGGGGGCTTTTAAATGAGGACTTTGAATGTATTTTGGGTGTTGCTTATGGGTTCTAGTATGTTATTTTTTAAAAATATTTTTTTAGTATATGTATACTCTTGCTAGGTTTAAACCAGGCCTGCCCAAAGTCCGGCCTGGGGGGGGGGCAAATCTGGCCCGTCAGGCCATTCTGAGTGGCCCGCAGCTGGCTGGCCTGCCCCTCCCTCCCACTCCTTCACCCCATGTTTTTTTTAAAGAAAGTGGGTGAGGCTTGCAGTGGGATGGCAGGGGTGGGGAACAACCGGCCCCTGACAAATTCTCAGCCACCAAATCTGGCCCTCCTTACAAAAAGTTTGGGCACCCCTGGTTTAAATACTGTTTTTTAATGTCACCTTGGGTTCTTTTTAAAGAGAAAGGTGGAGTAAAGGTATTTACAAAATTAAAATAAAATAGTTTGTATTTTCATGTAAAGTGGAGAGGTGGGAATAGAACCTACAGGAGCAAATCATTTTTTACTTCCTGATTTATTAAGCTATCGTTTGACTTCAACCGACATGCAAACATGGATACAGTAGTGCTAAGCTACTATGGCGGGACAAAACTGTTCTAAAACGACCATATCTATCAACAGTATGGTGTAAGAAGGAGTTCAAGTCTCCCCTCCAGAATCCTATGTTTAACATTATTTTAGATATATTTCTAGAAAAGATGGTCCACCACACAAGAAAGTCTACCTCTGTTGAAATTATAAACAACTTTACAGAAACTTTCCTGCAACTAACTCATTGTATACTATGCAAACTATGTTAAAAACATTTTTGTTGGAAAGTATACAAATATATCAACACACTTAAGACAATGAGAATCGTATCTTAGATCAGTTGCCCACAGGAGTAAATCACATTTCACTTCCTGTTAAGCAGGTATTTCAACACATCAAATTTTACTTGCATATCTCTAAGTTCATACATAGACGCAATATGTACAAGGAAAACTGATTATTTTAAAAGATCATTAACCACTCCGAGGAAAATTAGGAGCTTACAATCAAAGAATCAGCAGTTGCAAGGAACAATCAAGCCCCTGGCAGATGGCTAGTTTAGAGAAATGCTCCCTTAAGGCTGTGGGGCATCCCTACCCAGCAGTTTTCTTAACTCCAAGAGATAACAGGTAGGCTGGAGAAAATGTCTATATAAATGCATTTCCCAAGGATCCCTCCTTCTCCTCAGAAGCTACTCATCATATTTACCTCTGGGGAGGCTATTTCAGGGAGGCAGAGGTATTGCTACCTTCTGCCAGCTGTTCTACATCCCTTTGCCTCTGGAATCAACCAAATCAAAACAGATGTTCACTATCTAAACTTTGGTTCTGACTGAGCTGCCTTCACTCCTATTCAGGTACCTGAGATCCCCTAAAATTGGCTTGTGAGAGTTGAAGGATCTTTTTAAAAGCAAAGCAATTATGCTACTTCTATACTGCCCCATAGTGCTTAAAGAACTCTCTGGGCAGCTTACAATTATGTAGGCTACATATTGCTCTCCCTAGGAGCTGGGTACTCAATTTACCAGCCTTGGAAGCATGGAAGGATGAATCAACCTTCAGCCAGCTACCTGAACTTGGGATCAAACAAAGGTCAAGTAGAATCCTCACTGCAAAATTGCAGTTTAACCACAGTGCCATAAGGCTCATTCATACTGTTTTAAAACATCTTGCTTTGAGAAAAACAGTATCACAAGAGGAGATTCATCAAAGACCAGAACCCACAAAGCCTTATTTACTAGGTGATACCTTTGGTTCAAAGGCAGGTGGCAGCTTTTAAGTTTATAGTTGTAATCAACATTATTCTATCCTGATTGCAAATCAGGTTTATTATCAAAATTTACAGATAATTTATTGTCATTTTCAGCTGTTTGAACAAATCAAATAAAACTAATTGAAAGAGTCCAGCCACGCTTCAAGTTGTTTCCGCAAATTCAACTAAAATGCAGCTTTTAATGCATTTTGCAGCCCCAAAAGTATTCAACTTTTTCATGGGAAGACTCTTTAGTACTTTGTGAGCGCCCTTTTGCTGTTATGACAGTCTACAAATGAGATGTATAGCCAGACACCAGCTTCTAGAAGTGTTCCTAAGGAATCTTATCCCATTGCCTAGGAGCAGCGGCCTCCAGTTCAGTAATATTCTTGGGTTTGTGTGCTACAACCTGCCTTTTTCAAATCCCACCAGAGATTTTCTATTGGGTTGAAATCAGATGACTGTGATGGCCAGTGTACAATCTTCCAGGACTTCTGCAACCAAGCCTTCGTGAAATCTGAAGTATGCTCGGGAACAGTGTCCTGTTCGAAGACCCAATGATGCCGTCCGTCTTCAGCTGGTTCACACAAAGTGACACTCATTCAAAGATGAGGATGTACACATATTAGACAGAGAAGAAGGTGGTTTGATAGAGGGGTCAGGGAAGTCATTCATGTGAGTAGTGAAAACCCTTTTGTCAACAGAGGTGACAGGGGGAGCACTCAGGTACAGTCTATCTGCTACTTATCAGGCAGTGATTTCAAAAATACCCAGACAAATCAAAAGGCATAGTAGCTTCATGCCTCTACCACAAAGGCCATAGCTAACAACCCTTACTTTATGGGTTTCAGCACCTTAGGCCATTGTCCACCTAATGGCCTATGGAGACTATTGTCCACCTAACAAGCCTATTCAGACCATTGTTCTTATCAGCCTATTTCAGACCAGGGGGACATACAGTCAAAGTGCAGGACTCGCAACTAGCTTTCCTCAGACTGATGAAGCTGTTTGGATGAGCAGCGAAACATTTCAATCTCTCAAGAAAATAAGTCCAGTTGCCATGACCCAACTTCCAGGCACATGGTGTGACATTTTCTCCTAGGATTTCCTGATACTTCAGTGGATCCATCTTGTCTTCCACATGCAGCAGATCTCTAGTGCCAGAGGATGCAAAAAGGTCCAGAGGATCACCAAGGTGCTACCAAGCTGAACTGTAGAGAGAGTGTTCTTTTCAACAGATGCTTCATTCTTCACCCACTGGACTGAAAAGTTCCAGTTTTGTTTCATCGCTCTATAGAACAGAATCCCCATATTCCTATGGTTTATTTATATGATGCCTAGCATAGTGGAGCTGACCTTTCTTGTGCTTTTGGGTCTGTAGTGGTGTATATCTTGAGAGTTCTGACACGGGAATCTTCTGTTTTAGTACATGCCTTACTGTCCAGGCATGTCCAAACTTCAGCCCTCCAGATGTTTTGGAGGACAACTCCAACAGTCCTTTGCCATTGGAAATAGAGGCTTGGAATTCTGGGAGTTGTGGTCCAAAACACCAGGAGGGCCAAAGTTTGGACATTGGTGCCTTAGTGCCTGTTGCCACCAAGTCTTGCTGCAGATCTTTTGCAGTCACTCAAGGGTTTTTCTCAACATGCCTTCTCAGGTGTTTGGTTGGAGCTGTTGATAGCTTTCTTTCTTTTTTGCTCTGTCCAGGTAATGTAAACATTGCTCCTCTGACTTTGAACATGTTAACTATGCTCCCAATGGTATCTATAGAACATCCACTGCCTTTGCTATCTTTTTGTTTCCTGCTTGTTTTTGAAGGGTGGTGATCTCTTCTCTTAACTTTTTGGACCATTCTTTTGACTTAGCCATAGGTCTAACAAGCAGTCCAACATGACACTCAACAAACCCATGACACTCAATGAAGCCCTTGTTTAGTTGCATCATGTGTGCTGGAGACAATACCTGTTTTGCATATTTGTGTTGTGAGGTATTCTATTCATGGGAAATATTTTTGAGGCTGTGGAATTCATAAAAAGCTACATTTCAGTTGTATTTGGGGAAACTACTTTAAACATTTGCTGTGTTGAAGTACTTCAGTTGCTTTTGTTCAATTTGTTCATTGCAAAGAGCTAAAAAAAACCCTCTAAATTTTGATAATAAACCTGATTTGCAATTAGGGTTGAAATTTTTTCATTATAACTATACTTGTATGAAGCCTAGCATTGATATAGGGGCACAGGCACAAAAGCAATATAATAAGTGTTATTTCCAATTCTTTAATCTGGCCTTCAGCAGACTTGATGCCACTTAGAAAAACTGTCACGGATGTGACAACATTAACTCAGTTTTAAGCTTACGTAATCACTAATAGGAGAATACAATATGGATCAGTCAGATAGATTTACAGTATGAAGTAATCAAAATTCTAACCCATTTCATGCTTTGCAGTCCTCTCAGTAGAACTCTGCCTGGAAGCTATAGTGACATCACTATACATAGAACAGTGTCACTATGTTTTATGAAGTCTCCCCACAATACACTTGGTCCCCTACCATTAGTAGCTTGGTTCTTGCATCTGAAATTAAGGGGGATTTAATCCTGACAAGATTAAGATTTATATTAATGGGACTACAGGAGCTTAAACGATTTTCATTGCACACAGCCAATTACAATTTTATAAAATGCATTTTGTGGTGCACTGAGATAAACAGTAACTCGTTTTAGTTTGTTTTCAGACCAGAACACACTTTTATTTGCAGTGCCAAAATCATGTGATAGCAGGGTTATATATTTTATTTTGATCTTCAATGGCCTAGCGCTGGAAGCTTTTGTTAACATAATAAATGGCTTGGGCTACTTGCCAGCCACTAATCTTGATAAATCGTGCCTTCCCATTCGGTACATGAACCTAAATAAATCATCTGTGGTTAACAAAAATCACCAACTTGAGCTGAAAGCAAGATTCGGGCAACACACTCTGGGTAAAATAAACCAGCTCTAAGAAGACAGAAGAATGCACCTCGGAGACAGAACCCAGAGCCTCAAAGATCCTAGTCCTTTGTTTCTTTCAATAAAGTACTGCACTCATATTTTTCCTTCACAAGATAATATATGGTTCCTGGGTGAATCTTAAGAGTTCTGAAAAGTGAACATAAATTCCCATTCTTGGGTGCTATGTTAGGGTATAAGTACAGTACAGTGATCCCCCGCCTATCACTGGGGTTAGGGACCTGACCAGACCAGACCCCCGATAACTGAAAAGCAGTGATATGCGGATGCAGGTCAGGTCGGCTGTGGGGGCCCTAACTGGGGGCTCTTGTACTTACCCCCAGCCTGGCACTGCCCCGAATGGGACTGCGAGGGCCTTCCCAGACCTTCTGCCCATTCAGGGCAGTGCCAGTCCTGAGGTAAGTATGGGAGGCCAGAAATAGCCTTTGCCCATTACCCAAGGGCAGCTTTTTTCATATAATATGGTCCCGCAATTAGCGGGACCGCAGTATATGAACCTCGATAGGGCGGGGGACCACTGTACTACATTTTCCTCAAAAATATGAAGCTGTTGTCAGATGTCAACAGATTCATTCTGAATTAACTTGATGTTTGTCACTTTCAACTGTGCTCTTGGGCACATTCAAGAACTGAGTAGCTTCTCAGCTACAATGTTTTTGCTCTCTGCTTTGTGGTATCAGGCATAGTATGTTACTAAGCAGCTGAAGACTTTTGTGGGATTAAGCGATAGCTCTCAGAGGAAAACAAAGAACTATTAAATAAACCATAAATGCATTTAAGAAAATGAAACAAATCAGACACAGGAAATAAAGCAACATTCTGTCAAATAATAGTGACAACTGGTGAAGGTTTTAAGTCAGGGCTTAACATTTAGTTACCAGGAGATCAGTAATTTTACCTGGTCCTGCTCATAAGCAAAACCTACTTCCTCCAGCCAGAGAAATGCTGCAATGCAATCTGTAACCAGAGAAACAGTGATTCAACGTGTGCAAACTAGAAACCATAGTCACTGAAGGTTCTTTCAGCTTTATTATTTAGATTGATTTGACCCATACAGAGTACAATTAATCATTTTTCCAGTTGTTTAAAGTGTTTCAGTAAATAATAAATTAATATTATAGTATTTGGGAAAGACAGACAAAGCAGGAATGAATCCCAAAGGATGGCTATCCTTTTAACAAAATTAGCAAAGACCTCAATAATATTGATATAAACGTTGGGCAAAAAAACATGAATCACCACCTGAGGGCAACATGTATTCCATCACAAAGGGCCATGTAGACCAACCAGCCAACCAAACAAACAAACAAACAAATAACTTTTTTAATATTTTATAGTCTAGATCAGTGATAGGCAAACATCAAATCTGCTCTATTTTCTTTTCTTCTGGGAAAAATAACCAGTGGTAGCAAATATATCTCTGCTTTTGGGGGTAAGGGGAGGGTGTTAAGCCTCGAAAACGTGTGCATAGGGGAGCACATTTAAGAGATAAGCTACAACTTCATTTTTTTTATCACACAATAACCACAGAGCAGAGTCTGCAAAAACAGCTTGGGAGAATTTCCAACTTCATTCTAAATGAATACCGTATATTTATTTTTACATTCCCAGGGTTACAGAAACTCCTACAGATTTAATTTTCTATGGATATCATTCTAACCACAGATAAGAAATACACAACAATCTCCCACCTTGGGCTTGTAAAGGCCACTCACCTGCAGAAGGAGGAAACTTCTCTAAGCAAGCAAGTAGTGAAGATCTACTGAATTTGTAGTATTTATTTCTAAACCACAAATGGTTCACAAAGGCCATGCTAAGGAATTTTGGGCTGTCACAGAGTTTTGTTTTCTTTTGTTTTATACATATTTTTAAACCTTCTGTAGACCTAACTGCTTAGCTAAACTTTCTGCAGTAAAATGGGGGACCAAGGCAGGCAGCCTTTCCAGAATGCACTTAATCTGCACCTGAGCCGAAGGTTGCTAAATTGTTAGGCATGTACCAGCCCCGTGCCTCCTACTAAGCATCCAACTCTGTTTCAAATATTTTGACCTTCACCCAGCATTCTAAGAACATTAACAATGCCCACAACCTCAAAAATAGAGCTCAGCCGAGAGTTTCAAAGGCCCTATTCTTGTAATCCATTCAGGTGAGCGTTGGGACGTTAAACATTAAACTATAGGCGTAATCGTGTAACACAAATTCTGTTTTCCTTTCAAAATGTTATTTAAGTAATTCCTTAAACCATGACCATGAATCCTGCAAGAAAACTCAAACAGGGGCTAGGAGAGGCTAAAGCCAGTTGTCTTCAGCATGAACCTCCTCCCTACCATTAATGTAGACTTGACATTCAGTGGGTTACAACTAGAGCAGAAATGGACACTTGTATTCACGTGCGGTCCTCAACCGCCCTTTGTGCATACTTATCCCATACCTTTGTGCCACCACTACAAAAAACAAAACACCCCCTCCACCCCTCCTGAAAAAAACAGAGGAGCCTGTGTAGGAGACACAAGGCATTTGCAGTGGCCACGGAACAATGTCTGAGCTGCCACATTCTGTGGTTCAATTCATGCATGCATTTCTGCTTTTCATTGCAGTGTAGGAACAAGGCATTTTGGGCACCGGAAACCATTCAGAGGGAGGCTGACAGCATTTTATTTTGAAGGATGTGCTTGGAGGAGAGAGTGCTTTTAAAGGCCACCACACCGCTCAGGCAGAAGCCTTGTGTGTACCCCTTGCATCTCAGCCAAATGTAGTCCAAAAATAAAAGGGGGAGCTATATTAAAAGGGATATTTTATTCAAGACTGGAGACCGGGATAAAGGTCAAAGGAGGCCCTATAACAATGATGGAGAAGATTCAACCCTCAAGCCTGTAAAAGAGACATTTCTCCTTGTTTTCTCCAGACATAGAAGTCTACACTTTTTAATAAAAGGTTATATTTCTCCCAACTTTAGAAACAGCAAGTTTGACTCCAACTATTGACAGTTCAATAGTCTATTGGAAGTCTATTGATTTGATTGATGTCAGATAAGGAAATGATTATTTCCTGATTAAGAATAAGATTCAGTTCCTAATGTTTTGTTTGTATGCCTTACTCTGCACATGCTATGCAGTTGTAGTAACACATTTTCTCTCTTTAACGACTGGACAAAGATTGCAGAGCCAACTAGGTTTCCCACAACTTCAATACACTGGTGTTTTTGCATTCTTTCATCTGAAGGACAACTGAAACCAGTCTTCTTTCTGAGGCTAATCTCCATAACAAGTACATATGCAGAGCTTACAGTAAAGCATCCACTTGGTTTGGAGTATATCCTCCTGCCAAATCAGGGACTGTGTAAAAGAGGAGAAAATACCCACATACACAAAAATATGCCTTGAAATTCTCATTAGAAAAGGATGTAAAAATTATGAGACATCTTAGAATAAAATAAAAAGTAAGATTCCAATATATGAGGCTATTTATTCTAGAAGACAGAATCATGCCTGGAATTCAGTTCTTGGGAAAGCTCAGTTGTTGCCAAATTTGATGTCTTTTTGATGCCTAGAAAGACATTTTGCTCAAGAATGTCAACATTTTTAATAACCTGTTCCAACAATGTCTATAGATTTTACAGACAGTCTGCTTCCACCTCTAAATTGTTGAAGTGATTTTACTGCATTCAAGTTTAAGTTTTATACAGCTATGAGTCTTCTGCTAACAAGCAGTGGTGTATAAATAGAATAAATAAAATAAAAATGTATCCTGTGAGTTACATTTTCTGTACTACCATCACACATATAGGTAAAACTCAAAAAATTAGAATATCATGCAAAAGTTCATTTATTTCAATAATGCAACTTTAAAGGTGAAACTAATATATAAAATAGACTCATTACATGCAAAGCGAGATATGTCAAGCCTTGCTTTGGTATAATTGTGATGATTATGGCTTAAAGCTTATGAAAACCCCAAATTCACAATTTCAGAAAATTAGAATATTACATGACATCAATAACACAAGCATTGTAAATAGAACAACACTGGACCTCTGAAAAGTATAAGCAAGCATATGTACTCAGTACTGGGTTTGGGCCCCTTGTCCATCAATTACTGCCTCAATGCAGCATGGCATGGATGCTATCAGCCTGCAGCACTGCGGAGGTGTTATGGAAGACATAGCAGCCTTCAGCTCCGCTGCATTGTTCGGTCTCATGTCCCTCATCTTTCTCTTGGCAATGTCCCATATATTCTCTATGGGGTTCGGGTCAGGCGAGTTTGCTGGCCAATCAAGCACAGTAATCCCATGGTCATTGAACCAGGTAATGATACTTTTGGAAGTGTGGGCAGGTGCCAAGTCCTGCTGGAAAATGAAGTCAGCATCCCCATAAAGCTTATCTGCAGAAGGAAGCATGAAGTGCTCCAAAATCTCCTGGTAGATGGCTGTGTTGACCCTGGACTTAATGAAGCACAGTGGACCAACACCATCAGATGACATGGCTCCCCAAATCAACACAGACTGTGCAAACTTCACACTGGACTTCAAGCATCTTGCATTGTGTGCCTCTCCACTGTTCCTCCAGACTGGGTCCTTGGTTCCCAAATGAGATGCAAAAGTTGCTCTCATCAGAAAAGAGGACTTTGGACCACTGAGCAACAGTGTTCAGGAGCGGCTTGACAAGAGGAATACGACATTTGAAGCCCATGTCCAGTATCCATCTCTGTGTGGTGGCTCCTGATGCACTAACTCCAGCCTTTGTCCACTCCTTGTGAAAGTTCCCCAACATTTTGAATGGCCTTTTCCTGACAATACTCTACAGGCTGCAGTCATCCCTGCTGTTTGTGCACCTTTTTCTTCCACACTTTTCCCTTCCACATAACTTTCTTTGACACAGCACTTTGGGAACATCCCACTTCTTTTGCAATTACCTTTTGAGGCATTCCCTTCTTATGGAGGGCGTCAATGATGGTTTTCTGCACAATTGTCAGGTCAGCAGTCTTTCTCATGATTATGATTCCTACTGAACCTGACTGAGAGAACATTTAACTTTAAAGTCTCAGGACCCCTTTGCAAGTGTTACTGATTAATTAGCTGAATAGAGTGGGATACTTTGAGCCTAGACTAGTGTACCTTTTCACAATATTCTAATGGTCTGAGATTGTGAATTTGGGGTTTTCAAAAGCTGTAACCTATGATCATCACAATTATAACAAATTAAGGCTTGAACTATCTCACTTTGCATGTAACGAGTCTATCTCATATATTAGTTTCATCTTTAAAGTTGCATTACTGAAATAAATGAACTTTTGCACGCTATTCTAATTTTTTGAGTTTCACCTGTACCATTCCTCAAGGTGCAAATTCATTCTAAACAGAGATGGGCACAAACCAGTTTGTCTCAGTTGGTAAAGGTGACAGCACAGATGCTGCTGCTCCTAACCCCTCCCTCTTTAGCTAACCAGCTATTCACCACAATTTTATTACCTCCCCAACTCTTCTCCCAGTCATGAGCAAGAGCACAGACTTATCTGCCCCACCCATTTGTCCAAGTGGGAGATCAGCTAAGAAGGTGGGGCAGAGAAGCCTGAGCTATTGCTGGGACTGGGAGATCAGTTGAGCAGGTGCAGAAAGGTAGCATCCTGGTCTTGCTGGTTTGATCAGAGGAGATAAGGGAGGGGAGCAGCGGTATCTGTGCTGCCACCTTTACAAACTGTGACAAACTGGTTGTGCCCATCTCTAATCCTAAATCTGCATTTTGAAATGAGTATTCCCACCATAAAAAGCTTGCACATAACACTGATGGTTATTTGCAAGGTTTAAAAAGGTTGCATCTGACTGCTCATTTGGGTGAATGCCAATGTCACCTTGATTTTCATATAATTTGGTTATCAGAAGCATCAGACAATGTTTATTAGTGTTCACTAAAAGAAACTTATTGCCAAGCTGCCAGGCCTTCAAGTCTAAAATGGGCACACAATGTAAGGAAGAAAGAGAATAATTCACTGTTAATCTCCTAGTTAAAGCACCAGTACTCCCTTTCTTCCTGCTTTATTTTTCTGACCACAACAGCTGCTTAAACTGGAATAAACATAGCTCAATAAACACCTGCCTGCACACCGCACTAAACATTTGATTGCATAAACTTCCATGTGATTGTTTTATAAAGATATTCTCTTTGCCTTACAGGAAAGATTTAATTTACACTACATACATGGTAGGCTTCCATTCATTCTCATACCTCATTAACAATTCCTAATTAGGATTAAAATGAACTCAATTTTCTGACTTGCATGAATTGTCCAAGATGTTGTTGCTTAGCTATACCTGAATAACTCCATATTCATATATAGCAAACAGTTCCACAGGTGCACTGCACAGCTAGCTTTTCAGCAACAACCACACAGTCACAGAATAAGGATGCATAGGTGTATCCCCTTGCTACCTTCTGCAGACATATCTTTACTTGATTCCAAGTACATTGGATTTAAGCCATTATATATAGACTTAAATATTGTAAACATTAAGAATAAAGGATTAAAGCATATCAACCTAAGTGCAATTTCTCTACAAAGACTGCACAACACACAAAACATTCAAATGAGAAGAACCAACCTATACTTCCAAATGCTTAAAACGATTGCCTGGAAGAAAAAAACAGGACACTATTCTGTTGATGTAGCTAAGCAGACAGACCCTATGACTTGTCTTAATTAAGAGGTGGGCAACAGATGGACTACATGAAGGCCTCCTTGCTCATTTTTATGGTCTTTGCTAGTGCTACCAAAACAGCCTCGTAGCAATGGAAAAAAAACCCTACATTTTCTTTAACAAATAGTGTAGGGAGCACATATCTTGTTTTATAATTATATTACATTCCCTGCCACTGTCCTGTCACATATGGATAATGATACATAAAGAAGATGGCTAGTTTTCCTCAGTCAGTGTCAATGTGGGTAAAAAGTACATTGATCGAGGAGATTCTTTACAAAAGGAGAGTAACTTACTTAATTGAATTTCTAAAATGATCTTCAGCAGGGCTTTTTACAGTACAGCTGTTTAGCAGCCAGAGGTCTGCTTCTGCAGCATTATCTGAAAGACAAATGTATCATTAAATAATTAGAATTTAGCTAAGGAGGGGCAACTTGCATCATATAAGAGTGAACAGTTAAGAAAGGACCGCAGCTACCAGACATATATGAATATGTAACATGATTTTTAAAAACTTTATCAAGACTTTTTAAAAATGATCGACAAAAACTATCCATATCTTTAAATGAAGGGAAAGCATTTTACAAATGGCTGCATGGCTTTATAATCATCTTACAAATGGTGACTTTAATGAGTGTGAATCAGTTACAGTACCCCCCTGTCCTTTCACGGTTCATTTACTGCAGTTCCGCTATATTGCGGGATTGCAGTACATGAGAATAAAGACCCCTGGGGTAAGCTGGAAAGGCCTGTTTAAGGCCTCTGGTACTTACCCCAGGCTTGGCGCTGCTGCAAACAGTCCTGTGAGGGCCTTCCCGAGCCCTCCGGAGGCTCCAAAAGGGCTTCCCCATGAACCAGAAGTGGCCTCCGGATCACTTGAAAGTACTTTTAGGACAGGCATGGCCAAACTTTGGCCATCCAGACGTTTTGGACCATAACTCCCATAGTCATTTGCCATTGGAAATACAGGCTTGGAATTCTGGGAGTAGTGGTCCAAAACATCAGGAGGGCCGAAGTTTGGACATGCCTGTTTTAGGACTTCCAAGAGCCTTTCTAGACAGGCCGGAGGACTCGGAAATGCCTAGAAAGGCCCTCAGAGGCCCAAAAATGCTTTCAAGCGATCCAGATGTGACTTCCTGTTTTCTGGAAGTAACTTCCGGTTCACAGGGAAGCCCTTTCTGAGCCTCCGACAGGCCCAGGAAGGCCCTTGCAGGCCCATTCGGGACAGTGCCAGGCCGGGGGTAAGTACAAGAACTCCCAGCTAGGCTCCCCAGGCCCGACCCAACCTGCATTGCATATTGTGGACTTTCAATTATCGTTGGTTGGGTCAGGTCCCTAACCCCCTCGATAAGTGGGAGGTTAGAGTACTACTGTCCATAATGTTTTAGTAACAGCCCCTTACTTATAGCCCCTCATATTGTAATTTTCAACATAAGTCTGCAATTCAATCACCAGAGATAAACCTGCTGTGTACTTTTTATTTGTAACAATACTTCTTGTAATGAAAGAAGCATACTGACTCTTGGCTTTATCGTTGTTTTTTTAAAAATGCACTTCCTCAACTGACATTCACTGTGTGGTGTGATATTCTCTTGATGAAGAGTAAGTTAATTGCAACTCACCCACACATTTGGGATGCTCAAAGACACGACCTAATCTATTTGTCTTCTACAACAGGGGTAAAGAATCTTTTTTCACAATAAGGGCTGCCTTCTATCATGGGTAACCTTCTGGGGATTGACTGCCAACAGCAAGTCAGGGCAAAATCACACACATGGACCATGACACAAACTGATCAACATGCTCTCAACACAACCACTACCCAAAGGCAATCATGATTGGAGAAATCCTTCCTTGATGATTTAGCCACCATTTGGGAACTGCATTTATACATAACACCCACAGGCAACAATTCTGTGAATGGACAGATAAGGGAGCGGGCTGAAAATTGTGCATGAAGCAAAAGTATGAGAGAACGAAAGAGAATAAATAAGTTCACCAAACATCTGAACAACAACTAAAAGGAGGCTACTGCCACCTCCCAAAGTTATCCATATCTATATTAGTATTTTTTTTGAAAAAAACAGGCATGTCTGGTGGACATATTATCTAGGAAATGTACATATCACCCAGAGAAGTTATAAATTACAGTAATACTTCTTAAGATGAATTTAATTTGTTCTATGAGTCGTTTCATTTTACAAAAAGATCTGTCTTGTGAAACACTGTTTCCCACAGGAAGTTTCTTTGAATTTCGTAAAGGGTTTTTTGTCTTGTGAGGCATCCCATAGGGAATTTTCATTATGCGAAGCAAACCTATTCCCGGAATTTTTTTGTCTTATGGGGCATTCATCTTATGAGGTATTACTGTACAATAAAAACATGCAAACTTCCAAAGAACTCTTATCAGAGTATACATAGATGTGCAAAATTTCCTCTTCATACAACAATTTGTACACATTTACCACAAGACATGATACATATGCATAATGACTGTCCATAAATACGTGTGGGCATGCATTTTGGTGTATGAGTAGGTTTACTCAAGGTAAATACTTGCCATGCCTGTCCTTTCCACTCTTTGCTTGTTTTTATTAATGTGATTCTAGAGATCAAAATTCAAACAAAGGATGTGTTTGAAAGTAAAAATGTAAACAACCTACAGCACTTTGGTTTGTGCCAACTGAGAAAGCTGAGTAAGACGTCATACTTGGATCAAACCCACTGAAATATGTGGGGCTTAAATTCTTACTAACAAACCCCAGTTATTTCTTTGCATCTAAACTACATGAGACTAATGTTCAGTTAAAGCCCTCAAGACCAGGACCACTAGAATACATCGGTATTTTCATTTTCTTCTCTTTATTGTGTATATAAAGCATATGCATCAAGGAAAAGTATTTAGACTGTAATCATGGAAGTTCCTGCAAGAAAGTCATCATTCTACTGTTTCATGCTACAAAAAATATCCCTGAAATTCAAGACCACTTCAAAATTTGCATAACAGAAGGACAAAAGTAGCAGGCATATATGTCCTTCCAGGATTGTGCTCCTATAGCTGACATTTTTGAAAAACATCAACATTTAGATCAACTTTATGTGTTGTATTTTAATGATTGGGAAGAGAAATAATTTAATTGTTCAAAAATACTAATCACTAGTTATACTGTATATCAGCCCTGGAAATATTTGCAACCATAAATGGCAGCAACTCTGCAAGGTATACAAGTTACAAGGAACTCAACAACAACAGTAAATCATCACTGTTTGGACAACTCAATGAGATGACTTCTATCTTCTCCAAGAAACAAACAGAACAAAAACCAGAAAATCTATCAGGTTTTTGTAAAAAGCCATCAACACCAAAGGGATTCAAAAGGTCATGGAGACTTAGAACAATCCAAACAACAGGAGCTTCCGGACAGCACAAATTGTCATAAATATGCAATAAAAAAACACAGAAGCTTGGTACAACGCTTGAGCAAGTCATACGAGTATCTCCAGAAAAAAACCAAAATATTTATACATTGGTTTTCAGCCTGACACAACTGTTTATATTTTTGCTCTTTTGCAACTCTAGATAACCAATCTGAAAACCCTTTAATAGCATGGACTTAATAACATTGGAGAGGGTGCAAGGCTGCTAAAAGCCAAGCTTGATTGAACAGATGAATTCAAAATAGACCATGTCAAATAACTGAAAATTAATACATTTAAAGTTTCCTGTGAGAATAAACAGAGTCTACTCTAGCACAATCTTGATTTCAATTAGTTAGGCCTGGTGCATCACACTGTCTGCTTCTAAGTGTCTTCATTCTGTCACTCAAGTGCACCTCCCTTCAGGCAATCAAATGTGGATATGGCACAAAGAAGCTTGCATACGAAAGTTAGGAGTACATACTCTATTTCAAAATGAAATCCATTCTGTAGCTGAACATTACTCAGATATTTCCATACCTGACAAGAGCCACTGTAGTGGATAAAGTATTGGATTCCTGACCCAGAAAATTTGGGTCCAAATTCTGGCTTGGTTGTGGAAACTTACTGGGAGATGGCAATGGTAAATTCCTCTTTGAAAATCTTGTTAGGGTTGCCATACGTCCAAAGCAACTTGACAGAAGATGACAGTAACATCCTTTCTGCCATTAGCTTCCACTTTTGCGTATACAATAATTTTATTTATTTATTTATTTATTTATTTATTTATTTATTTATTTATTT
>JAHTLZ010000204.1:67125511-67161203 GCA_023846285.1 Phrynocephalus versicolor
TTTATTTATTTATTTATTTATTTATTTATTTATTTATTTATTTATTTATATAGCTTGTATGCCGCCCACTACCCAAAGGTCTCTGGGAGGCTCACAATCAAAATAAACAATTCAGACAATTAAAACATTAAAATTGTAATACAGTTAAAACAATAAAACATTTATATACAATAACTACAATATATTAAAAGACTACACTAAAATCGCCATCAGGACCCACAATAATCAGTTTAAAAATTCTGGAACAGGAATGTTTTTACCTGGCACCGGAATGTCATCAATGCTGGCGCCAGGCGGGTCTCACTTGGGAGGACATTCCATAATCTGGGGGCAGCTGCCAAAAAGGCCCTGTTCCTACAAACCATCCTTTTCACCTCCTTGAGGGATAGCTCTTTCAGGAGGTCCCCCTGGCTAGATCTTAATTGCCGGGTAGGTTCATATGGAAAGAGGCGGTCCTTCAGGTATCTAGGTCCTAAGCCATTTAGGGCTTTATATGTCAAAACAAGCACTTTGAATTGGGCTCGGGCAGCAACTGGTAACCAATGAAGGTTATACAGAATTGGCGTGATGTGTTCCTTGGCGGCCCTGCCACTCACCAGCCGTGCAGCATGATTCCTTCCTTTTCCTTCCTTTCCTCTTTGGTTTAAAAGCCCTGTTGCTTCAGGTTCCCTTATATGCTCTTAGACAGAGCCTGGCTTCTCGTGTCTTCCTTCTAAACTGCATAGGTAACATCTGTATACAGGAAGTCTAGGTCTGCAAACAACCACTGTAGGAAAATACAAGATGTTTTTTTCTATATGCTGGCATTATCAGAGCAACAAGGGATACAGCCACTGAGAAGTGGCAACCACAGTACTCTTCACCACATGAAAATTCACCATTTCTGTTGGCATTGAGACCAAGCACAGGTAGCCTCAGTTTGGTTCACTAGCACTCTCATCTCAACCAACCTAGGATAACACTTGCTACAAAGGCTGTGTGTTTTCAGGGTACATATTTACTGATACTCTCCCCATATGATCCTGGGGATTTGTCTTCATTTCAATGTCATCTCTAGATTTTGTTGCACCAACACACATTCTAGATCAGGAATTGCTAACTTCCATGTTCTTGGGTGCCCTTATTTCTGTACTGGAAATAGACATATGTTTCCACAAGCGCTGTTAACGATCTGAATCTCACAATAATTGCTACACAATTACAGAATAACTATGTTTATGACACACTCGTCACATTATTTCCTAGCGTTGAAAAGCAAAATGTGAATTTCCCTGGAACACCAGGAAGGCCACTGCTAGTAACCTATGTTTAATGGATGTGGGAAGGGTTGCAGAGGTGTGACTTTCACATACACATGGCCATTGTCCATTTAATGAGTCTATTCAGACCAGGGTGAAGTGAAATCAACAAGGAGTATAAACTAGAGGTCTCCTGCCAACCTTCCTCAGACCGAAGCTACTTGGATGAGTAGTGAAACATGTCATTTTAACAAGAAGTCCAGTAGCCATGACTCAACTCCTGGGTAACCTCACCTCAATGACTGAAAATCTTCACATTACTTCATTTGGTCTCATAGAGGCTAAAGAGAGTTCTGCTTGAATTCTTGAGGAGCCGGATAACTGGACTTCTTTTCTTTTCAAAAAGGTCGAAATATTTCGCCCCTCATCCAAGCAGCTTCGTCAGCCTGTCCTACTGCAACTACCAATGCCAAGCAAATGGACTTGGAGGCTCTTCTATGCAAAGCATGTTTTCTATGCACCGAGTTGTACTTTACTCTGCATGACACAGCTTTGCCCCTTTCCCCTTAAAAGCCCCAAAACTGACATTCATACATGCCTTCTTCAACTGGATCTTCCAATACAAAGTCCAATCAATCCTGCACTACTTTGTAAATATAGGAGTGAATGCACACCCCCAAAACAAGAGTGTCCATAAAACTGGAAAAGCTGTTTTTCACTCTGTTCAACCTGAGCTCAATGAGATATCAATCCCTGGACCCATTATGATGTGAAGAGCCTGCCTTCCCACTGGATCTTGTTGTATACGGTTTCATGAGCTACTCCTCAACAGCAGCAACCTTTCCACTTGACAGGTAACCTATATATTGTAGTAATATTATCTTTGCACTGAGATAAGGTGCCTTTCATATAAGACTTCATGATCAGGAAAGGGAATGATACCTCTCCTCTGTTACAACTATTCAAGGTATGCTGCTCATCCTAAGTTCTTTGAGGGAACTCTAAAGCTCCCCTCCATAAGCTGAAGATTCTGTTCCACAGGTGAGCATTACCATTCACAGAACCTTAAGGGACAACATTTCAACTTGTGGGCTCAAAAAAGAACTCAGGAATTGAGTGTTTCTGGTTTGAAGTACAAAACCTTTATAGAAAACCTAGTGTCAAGCATTAAAAAACCATCTAGGGAGAAATATGCTAAGCAAAATGAGTATGAGTCACCTCATATCCCCAAATGCATCAGCTTGACTCTTTTAAATAAAAATTAAAATGGGACTATTTCAAGTTCCTCCACGAGCATAACTAACATACAAAGTATTTCATATCATGTTATAAATAGAGCTCCCCCTCTTTCAACTCAGGATTTTCCCTTTCACCACTACTTTTTTCCCTCAATACAAGCTGACTTGCAGTTTTGAAAAGTCACCCACTGATTTACATGCATACATTTGCACAAGAGCCAAGGTCAGCTTATAAACTGAAACATATTCTGTTCCAATATCTATTTCCCAGCTTCTATTTCTGCAATTTCTGTCTGTATTATGTTGCACCCAGAGGCAATATATTGATTTCAAATGCCTTGCTTCCACTTATTTCCCCTGACACCTAATCCCACAAGGTGTCTGGATGCAAACTACATCTATCAGTTTTAACACAGGGAGAACTAAAATATAGAGAACTTATCTGAGCCAGATATGTCCAAACACTTATTAAATTGTAGCTTCCAGCTACTTATTGACTTTCACAGAATTACCTTCATACTTTATCCATTTGTTACCATATCTGCCTTCTGAAAACATACAGATACACAGTGCTGAAGGTCTTATATAGAGAAGCCACATTAAAGCCTTGTGGTGCATAATCGTTATCTACCACCTTGCAATATTACATGAATAGAATGGGTTGAGAAAGTTTCAAAATCAGTGGCTGAAATTCAGTAGTAAGTTACAAGAAGCTTTTTAGTATTCGGCTGCAGAGACAGAGATTTGTAGTCTCCCCTGACAGCAGCTAGGCCTGGTGATCCATTTATAGCAGGCAAGTCCAAAGTCCGGCCCAGGGGCCAAATGCAGCCCGTTTTCAAATTTTGAGTGACCCGCAGCCTCTTTTCCCCACTGGCTCAGCCTGTCACGCATCCCCACCAGCTGGCCCCTCCCCATACCAAATGGAGACATCAGCTTGCAGTTTTACAGTTTGCCTGCACTCCCTGCCTCTGTCCGTCCGTCCCCCCCCCCGCCCCAGCCACGTGCCCAGCCTACCTGCCCCCAGCTCCATTGCTGCAGCGTCCTCTCCACCTTCTTGCATATCCTAGGGTCCCTTTCTGTTCTAAGATTCTAAGTAGACCCATCCATGAGTTCCAGTGATTCAATGAGCCTACCCTAGATGTAACTACTCTAGAGTACTTACAACTAGAGTAGATGAATTTCAACCAATGAATGAGACATTAAAGCTAAATACATTCTTAATGATGAGTCATAATGATACCACTGGTGGCATTGAAAACCTCCTAAGAAATTTTGACAACTATCTATCTGTGAAAGGTTTTTCTCCTCTCAACCTTTGAGTAGTTGTGCTTCTATTCCTAGTCTGCAAAGTCAGGCATGGAAGCGCTATCAAAATGAGATGTGGGTCATGCTGGCAGAAAGAATGGCTGAATTGTGTCAATGCCTATGAGACATAAATCAACTACCCTGGGCCCCGGGTAGTGGAAATATAAATAAATAAATCTTGAATATCATAGGTTGTGGTTCATTTTCTTTCTTTTTTCATTTTTCAGATACAGGAGATCGTAGCACGTAGGCCTCAGACTTTGTACTTTTTTCTCTAGATTTTTTTATTTTAAGTAAAAACTTTATTTGCCCAAGAAATCCTATAACTGCAATAAGTTTTCAATCCCAGTAACATCTCAATGACACTGCCAAGACAGAAGATCTGAAAAGTTAAAAAGCTATACCACAAAAATCAATCAAATAAGGTAACAGAATAAATCAACAATAGCTGTGTCCTCCTGTGTTTGCAGCTGTACTGTTTCCAGGCAAGGCTCACAGGCAGAGTAAGGTTTTTAAAACTAAATTAATTTTGGGATCACTGATGGAAGTTTGCATAGAAAAGAAACACTCCCAGGAACCTCTGAATTAATGGCAAGTTGCGCCAAAGATTCTTCTACTACCGCAAATATATACCACTGCTTTTTCATTTTCCTATCCAGCCCATTTTGTTCTTTCACACTGCTGGAGTGGTAGAGCACATTTCTGCCTTTAGAAATTCTGTTGTATGCTACAACATCACAGAACTACAGAGTTGGAAGAGATTCCAAAAGTCAGCTAATCCAACATCCTGTCAATGTTATTTTGCTGCAAAGTAGCAAGTCCCTGGACCACAGCAATGTTTATGAGTGCATTACTGAAGAACTCCTATGCAGTATTCTTGTGAAGATACACAAATTATGCAACCCTTTGCTTTTCATGCTGATTACTAATTCCAATCTTGTATCTCAGATTATCAAAATTTCTCTATTTATTTCATGATTTCAACACCTTTGCAGCTGTTCTCTCAAAGCATGTGATAGAAACTGGAGATCAATACCCAAATTGCCATCATATAAAGTTATACCATTGCAAAATGACACATTTGAACTGTTTTCTAGTCAGATGGCTTGAAGACTTTGAATGAACCCTAGTAATGAATATCCAAATTTTGGCTAAGGAAACATGTTAGTGTAGCATCATCACTTGTTCTAGCTTCTCAAAGTTCACCCCTCAGCTTTCTTAAGATAGACATGTCTACATAAAAATACAATTTAGAAAAACAGAAGGCATTTTCATAGATATAAAGAATTATTAGAAGAGGAAGCTGTATTAGCCTATGCAAGCATATCAGGCAAAAACAAAAGAAAATTAATAAAGACAAAAATAATGTAGAACTATAAATACTAAATATATCAGCTAGTCTTTAAGGTGGCATAATGTTTTTGTCTTTTTTATTTTTCTTTGGGGTTTTCCTGAAAACGATGTACAGAACCTTTTGTACAGAGCTTATCTGTATTTTGGAATTTGTTTAAGAAATAAACTAAGAAGATCTGTTTCTTATAATGCAATTTTCCTCTTTCTGAGCAAGAAACTGTGCACATTTCTTTTATATTATTTTAAATCAATAAACTTACCACAAAATGAGACTTAGCATAATATGGAAAGCCCATTTTTCAAAACAAACATGATTACTTTTCATTAATTTTAACTTTAATACAATGGATATAAAAAGTTTACACACCCCGTTAAAATGTCAAGTGTCTATGATGTAAATAAATGAGACAAAGATGTTGAACCACAAACTGAAATCTTTTAGGTGGAGGAAGGAAAAATAAAAAAATGAAATCATATGGTGGCATATGTGTGCACACCCTTAAACTAATACTATGTTGAAGCACCTTTTGATTTTGTTACAGCACTCAGCCTTTTGGGTATGAGTCTATTCAGTATGGCACATCTTGACTTGGCAATATTTGCCCACTCTTCTTTGCAAAAATGCTCCAAATCTGTCAGCCCTCTTCAGATCAGCCCACAGATATTCAATCGGATTCAGGTCTGAGCTCTGGCTGGGCCATTCCAAAACGTTAATCTTCTTCTGGTGAAGCCATTGCTTTGTTGATTTGAATGTATGCTTTGGGTCGTTGTCATGCTGAAAGATGAAGTTCTTCCTCATGTTCAGCTTTCTAGCAGAAGCCTGAAGGTTTTGTGTCAATATTGACTGATATTTAAAACTGTTCATAATTCCCTCTACTTTGACTAAGGCCTGTCCCAGCTAAATAAAAACAGCCCCAAAGTATGATGCTGCCACCCCCAAGCTGTGGGTATGGTGTTATTTTGGTGATGTGCAGTGCTGTTTTTGCGCAAAGCAGATCTTTTGTAATTATGGCCGAAAGGTTCAACCTTGGTTTCATCAGACCATAACACGTTTTCCCACATGCTTTTGGGAGACTTCAGATGTGTTTATGCAAAATTGAGCCAGGCTTGGATGTTTTTCTTCATAAGAAAAGGCTTCCGTCTTGTCACTCTACCCCATAGTCCAGACATATGAAGAACACAGGAGATTCTTGTCACATGTCCCACACAGCCAATACTTGCCAGATATTTTTGCAGCTCCTTTAATGTTGCTGAAGGCCTCTTGGCAGCCTCCCTGACCCATTTTTGTCTAGTCTTTTCATCAATGTTGCAGGTACGTCCAGTTCTTGGTAATGTCATTCTTGTGCCATATTTCTCCCACTTGATGATGACTATCTTTACCATGTTCCATGGTATATCAAATGCCTTGGAAATGTTTTCTGTACCCTTCTCCTGGCCGATGCATTTTAACAATGAGATCCCTATGATGCTTTGGAAGCTCTCTGTGGACCATGGCTTCTGCTATAGGATGTGATTAAGAAAACAACAGGAAAGACCTACTAGCATGGCTGATCTTTATTTGGGATTCATCAGAGGCACTTTAAATGATGGCAGGTGTGCATTGACTCCTACTTAACATGAGTTTGAATGTGATTTTTTACTGTTGAGCACAGCTACATCCCCAGTTATAAGAGGGTGTGCACACATATGCCAGTATATTATTTCAGTTTTTTATTTTTCCTTCCTCCACCTAAAAGAGTTCAGTTTGTAGTTCAACTGAGTTGTACAGTTCAGAGGTCTCATTAAAGGTGGAAAAAGTTCTGAAATGATTTATCTTTATATCATTCATTTACATCACAGATATTTGAAATTTTAACAGGGGTGTGTAAACTTTTTATATTCACTGTATAGAAGTCAATATTATTAAGCAACCACATAATGTCAGGTACCTTTAATGGCCAATCAAAAAGAAATTTTCTGCTTAATATGAACATATACAAGTAACCTTTAATCTAAAGTGAATGCTTCTCCTGACCACTTATGCAGTGGGTATTGCGTGGGAACATCTTTTCTGTATTATATCCTATAGGTATTTCAACATATATGTAAACTACACATGTATATTATTTTCAGTTCCACATGATTCTTGACATGCGCACAGAAAATGAGCTGTTTGCCTCAGATCCTAATAGCCACATCCTTCTCTTTAGTTTCTCTGAATTACAGTACATTTAATTTAGCATGTATGTATTTTATTTTGCTTTTCTTGCCAACCCAGACAAGAACATTTATGCCTGATGAAAGTAAAGGCTTACTGACATAAACAGAAAAAATGTGTATTTTTATTACTTTGTGTTTTTTAAATAAAATTCTTTTTGGTTTATGATCCTATTAGTCATTAGGATGTCATTTATTTATTTATTTATTTATTGGATATTTATACCGCCCATCTGGCAGCGAGGTCACTCTGGGTGGTATATACCTATCTATAGCATAGATTAGTGCTATCATTTTTTATGTAGTATCACCAAACCAAGCAAAGCCATAATTTACCCCAAACATTCTTATTTTTAAAAAAGAGCAGCATAGAGTAAGTTTTAAGTTCTGAGGAGTTAAAGCATGAGTGTAAAAGGGAATACTAGCTGGTGACTAGGATGATCCAAGAGAACAGGTACCTGTACAAAAGTATAATCAGCAACCTTGGATAAGTGGTTTGAAGGTGGCTGTCATTTGCACAGTGGCACACACAGGTCATGAAGGTAGGCAAGTACAGTACTACCCATGCAGAGCAAGTAATCAAGGTCAACAACTATTGTAAAATGACACAGCACCATTTTGATCTATAGCAATCTTAAAATGAGCTTTGACCATGGAGCAGTCCTTACGATTCCACGGATCTACAACTGTTCTTTGCCCGGGCTTATTGCATTGCATCAGACATGCTTTCTGAAGGATGTCTTCTAGTGCCTTAGCCTACTTATCAATTTAATTCAGTAAGTAAATAAGAAAGTACACTAAAGACACACACAAATAATTCAGAATATATGATTATTTGGTGTCAGTTACTTGTCTTTTATTAAATGTGTTATCAAGCATTGGTAACAGCAAACACTATATTCTGTATCGACAGAACAGTCAAATAAGAGATGTTTCGCACACGATGTTTGTTTCCTGGGGCATGAAATTCTAGGTCACTGTTGAAAATAGGTATTTTACCAGATTAACAGACACATATGAATATTCATTATTGATGGGACAGATCTAGGCACACATATAGGAACTCAACAGCATGGTAAGTATATGTTCTGCCAAAGATGAAGACTATATAGCTTGTGACATTTTATGTAGATAAGTAGAAAGTCTTTATTAACATGCACAATTTCTGGCAGATGGCCCCTCCGTTATGTTATGCTGCTTCATGGATGTAAAAAGAAGCTTGGTAACTAAATTCAGAAGTTAAAGTAAATGGGCATTGATTTTTTCAGAGAGAAATTGGTTTTCTTATCCATGTTAGAAAAAGCAGGTATCAAGTTGTTCAAAAACTGCTTCTTCTGCAAGGATGAGTTGGATGAAGGCAGAATGACAAGTGTCAACAAACTTTGCAAACTTGAACATTTGGCACAGTATTTCACAGACTATCTGCTTTTAACTGTAGATTAGTTCTCTCCAGACAGTTCTACCTGCAGACTGTATGAAGAATAAGAAAGTACTGCAGGTTACTTAAAATGAGTTAACACGCTCCACCTCTTCACAAGCAGGACCCTTCAAAGCTTCTTATCTATGCCCACCATGTCCAAGCATTTAGCAGAGCACAGTTACGAGCTTTACAGACGCAAAGGTATTGCAGAAGTCATTCAGTGCTGATTTCAGCTCAAGACATAACTAAAAGCTCACAGGTGCTGAAACTACTGAAATCTCAGAAAACAAAGAGGTAGGTAAGTAAGATTTCCTGTGATTGGAAAATGCAGTCATTTTCTTGCATAGCGCCGAGGACAATTCCAATGACCGGCAAAAGGAGAACGCAAACCACTAAAATGGGAGAATTATGAACATGTGTGAAATTGTGCAACCTATAAAAGTTCGCAGAATCTTTTGTTTCATAGTGCAGAAACTGGGCTTTCCTGGCAACAGATTCAATTCAAATCACAGTATTAGCTATGCAATATTATAGCATTTGACCAAAAAGCCAGATTTACAGAGAGGCTTGGCATCCTTTTTCAATGATCACTTAAGTCCTAGAACAGATTTTTTTAAAAGTAAACTGATACAGATTTAAAATGCTGTTACACAATCTGGCTAGTTTTTGATTTTAGGGCAAGAACAGGTGTAAAATTAAGCTTCACTATTTGTCCTTGTCACAGAGAGTTATGTTTTGATACAAGCAAGACAATTTAGTACTTGCAGGATATACACTTCAAGACAGACTTCTCCCCCATATGGGCTAATTATATTCACGCAATTAGAAATGTCAGCCCAGCTGAACTAGCTGGAAAGGTTGCCCGGCAATCTGGACACAAAAAATGTTCAAAGCTAATTCTCAGTCCACTTCATGTTCCTAATAAATCTACTAAGAAAAAGAAAATTATTATCTCTAAATCAGTTGCAATATTTCTGCAGCACTAGAGATGTAAATTTTTTTGTAAATTGTGAAGCTATAGGGAAAAAAACTTTGGAAACAAACGGAAAAACTGGGAAACACCGCTCTTTTCTGTTTTTTTTTCCCCAAAGTTTCCAGAAATTTTGCATCTCTATCAGCAGGACAGATTTATGGTTGAAGCCAAGGATAGATCTGATCTAAAAATAATCTGAATCACTCATCAGAAAGCCTCAATTTAATTATTTTTACTATGAAAAAGGACATTCTTGCTTGCTTATATCCTTAATACAGGTTTTCACCATACATATTTCTCACTGGGAAAAAAATACATCAAATGTTTTTCCCTGCAATAGTCATGTCAGTTATCTTGGACAAAATGGTTTGCAAGGAGCACCAGCAACACAGTACAGTAATACCTTGCAAGGAGAATGCCCCTTAAGACGAAAAACTCATAAGACAAATATAATTTCTGGGGATAGGAAAAACTCTTAAGACAAATTTTTCCTTCCTGTTTACATTCGTCTTATGACGTACCATTGATCCTCGCCCAGCCTGGGTTGTTTGCAAGGGAGCAGCCCAGGCTGGGTGAGGATCATTGGGTCCCTGCTTTGCCCACTGAACTGGTGGGCACAACAGGGTCCCATTGATCTTTGCCCAGCCTGTGCAGCTTGGAGGGGAAGCGGGGGTGGTGATCTGCCACCTCCACTTGCCTTACAACACTCCCGGGCTGGGAGAAGATCCACAGGTCCATGCTCTGCTCGGATCCCTCCAATCCCGGGGACGTGTGTATGTTTGGGTGGCTTGGGTAGGTTGGAAGAGAGGCGCGCCTCTCTCTTCACTGAAGTCTTGGCGCCTGGGTGAAGAGGAGGAGGAGGAGGAGGGCTGGATCCTTTAGAATTTCCCACCACACGAGCACCCACGCTGGTGCAGCGGGAAATTCAAAAGAATCTGGCCCTCCACCATTCTCCTTCTCAGCCAGGCAAGTGTCAGTGGTCGTCAGATGCTTGGCTGGCTGAGGAGATTGGTGGAGGGCTGCCACCTCAATCAAGGGCAGCCAAAGGCTGCTCTCTGCATCCCTCCCCCAGAGCTGATTTTGACAGGTCTGACCTGACAAAGTCAGTTGTCTGGCGGGGCTGGGGAAAGCAGCCTTCCACTGCCCTTGATTGAGGAGGGTTGAGACAGCCTTCCCGTGGATTTCTATTTGTAACTTGATTTTTTTTTAACTTGGGGCATTCGTAACTCGAGGTTGGCCAAAAATGTAGTCCACTCCTGGCTCGCAAGATGTCACAGACAGAAAAAATTGGTAATGCAAACTTTCCATATACTTCAAGCATTCTAATTCAGTACATGCTCACTCATATTAATTGTGACTCATATAGGTCCCATTTAGTCTAATAAATGAGACGTGGTATATATTTACAGCATTTTTCCATATATAAGACTATATTTTTTCTAAAATTGTTAAACTAAAATTTGGGGGTCATCTTAGACACTGAGGAATCTGAGGAGAGAACCTCATGGTTGTCAATCTGTAATTCTAGGTCGGAAAAATAGGATCGTCTTATACATGGAGGAGTTTTATAGACAGATAATATGTTAATTACTGAATTCAAAATGGCTTATTTCTGGAAGCTGCACTTTCAGGTTATGCCTGAGTAAGCGCAACAGAGCTACTTCAATGGAATCATTTACTGAATTTTCAATTATAGTATGTTTTAAACTACAATACTGTGTATAGGAGAATATCTACCAGTGTTAGATAGACATGGACATACATTACATTTTTCTCAAGTCTTGAAATTAGAGAAAGATAACCAGAGCTGAAGTACTGCATCACGAACGAGTACTCTGAAAGCCATACCCTAGTGTGGCTGGTAAAGCAGCAGCTTGTTCTACAAACCACTGCAGAGATATGGGCTACTGTATTGTTCTGAAACAGGAAGGTGGAGACACAACTGCACACCACTAAAGAGAAGGAAGTGCAACAGTATGACAGGAACCGATCACTAAAAAGCATTTTGCCCAGCTAAAGAGAGCAAACAAATGAGCATGATTAAGTCTGATCTACAAACAACAATGCAACACAGTGAGGTGGATCTAAGTGTGGGAAAGCTGTGGTCCTCAGGAGATTGGTGAACTAAAACACCCACCATTCATGAGCATTAACTATAACGGCAGGTTTTAGTGAGAGGAAAATCCATAGGACCATGAGTTCCCATCTCAGTTGTACTGTAAATGAGTTTATTGCAACTATGATGGTCACCCTAACACTGAAATTCAGAAATCCTGACAATGACCCCTTACATGGAATTAAGTTCTACAGTCACACCAGTTGATCTTATTTTGCCATTTACAGAGCAAACATTTTAATCTGTCTGAAAAATATACTATTCCCATCTACTTTAGCACAATGAAACCAAGTACTGCAAAGTGGTCACACCGGGAGAGGCAGAAGAACTATCTTTTTTTAGGCCTTTCTCCATAATATACCTTGGGAATCCAGGAACCAACTGCAATTTGGATGATTTAGCTAATTCAACAATGCCAATGACCATGGCTGGCAAAACATCCAGAAAACAGTGTCTTAAAGAGTCAGTTTTGGGACAAGCAGGGGAGCTATATGCCTTCCTTAAACCACTAGAAACTTAATGGAAGGCAAATTGCCACCATCCTCAGTGTACTGGATTGCCTGGGATCATCTTCCTATCAGAGCCAGTTTGTGCTGAAGCCAAAAAGGGGCAAATAGAAGTACCTGTGAGATGGATTCACGAATATAGCTTTGATCACCTCAACAGACCAGATTCATTTTTAAATTGATGCTGAGGTAAAGGACAGACCACAGGTCTAATCTACAGAGGTAGCCTATCTTCCACCTAAAACCAATGCAATTTGTTTTGCGTGTGTCTTTTTCAGCAGCTTACTGCTATTAAGTTATGCACATGAGCTAAACCAAATTAATTTTTTTAGTATAAACTGCAGTTTGGTTGCAGTCCAACTGAAATCTGAACACATTTCTGGCTACTATGCAGGCCAAGAAATCTGGGGCTACTGTAATTGGACTAAAAAAGACAAGTCAATGTTGCAGCAACCTATGAAATCCCTCCCAGCTGTGTGATCCATATGGTATATTAAGAGAAGTTTAGCAATCAGGAAGTATGCACTAATCTTGACAACAATTTCTAAACATCACAACTTCCAAGAAAACAAGAGAATTCATAAACAAGTTATCCATAGAATTCACATTATTATTAAGCTTCCTGTATTGTTATCAATAACAATTTCAAAGAATGGTCTTTCAGATCTAATGACTGACAGATTTTGTACTTGTTACTATTTACAGTGGTACCTTGTATAAAGAAATTAATTTGTTCCAAATAAAATTCTGTTAAGCAAATTTTCCTTTATACAAATTTCCCATAGGAATGCATTAAAAATGGAGTAATCACTAATCACGACCATTTTTATGTTGTATGGATTCACCCCATAAGCGATTCTGTTAAGCAAATTTTTATGTTGTACTGATTTTATGTTATACAACTGTTTGTTATACGAGGGTCCACTGTATTGTTGTAAAACTATTTTAACATTTAAAAGACAGCATTCAATTTATTCTTACAGCTGTTTATACCAGAACATTCTACCTAACATCATTATTTCTATGCCTTCCCTCCCAGTGGTGGTGAACCTTTGGCACTCCAGATGTTTTGGACCACAACTCCCACAGTTCTTTGTCACTGGAAATCTAGTCTCAGAATTCTGGGAGTTGTGGTCCAAAACATCTGGAGTGCTGAAGGTTCGCCACCATTGCCTTACACTTTTTACTGAGAAAAATCTGAGTACAGTACATCATAAGAGCAAGTAGACACCAATAGAAGAATGCAGGCTGCACTGTCAACAGAAGCTATGGGGTAAGGTTTCTTAGTCTTCAAAAATCACAAGAAGCACAAAAAGCCTATACCCTATTTCAGTGGTGGCAAACATTTGCGACTCCAAAAGCTTTAGATCACAAATCCCATGGTCCTTTGTCATTGGTAATCTAGGCTCGGGATTCTGGTCCAATACATCTGGAGTGCCAAAGGTTCACCACCACTGTCCTATTTGATGATTCTGCGCGCCTAACAGCGGAGCATTCAATGGTAACTGGAATAGGATTGTTACTGGTTTTAAAGTACAAAAGACAAATATGCCATTTCCACCCATCCTAGCTGCATTTCTCCCATTAATGTAACACTTTGCTTGGATGTCGAACTTCACTGACCCAGCAGTTTGACCCAACACGGCAATTTTTATCTGTTCTCATTATAACGTTTGAGATAATGCTAAAAACAGCAGCAGAAAATACTTACAACATCAAGTGGGTAGTAATAGCACAACTAAACAACAGAGGGAAAGCCAATAAGCCATCTCTCTGAAGTGCAAAAAGGGAGAATAAAGAATATGGCATGAAAAACAGCACATGCCCTGTATTTTTCCCCTCTCCCTACCATCAAGCATAAACCTCAAAGATAATACGCTTTGGAAGCTGCAGATGTTACTTTTGGAAACATGCCATCTACCCAACACTTTTGTAACAGAAAGGTCAAACATTCAGAACTGCTGAATAGTTTCATTCTTCCTGAACCTTAAAAAATGTCGCAACAATGCAAGGAGGGGGTGGGGGCAGGAGGGAAATCCTGTTGGTCATTTTCATCTTTCTTCTGCAAACACTGACAAATACACAGTTAAAACACAAAAGCCGTCCCCTTGTTTAGTTCTGGCAGGATTAATCTCTTTTCGCTAAGCAAGTAAGCAAATATTATGCAAACATTTTAACTGCAAATACAGTGAGGAGTTATGCTAATCATAAGACTTTATTTAACATGCAAAGTGCATGGAAATAGCAATGAAAGAGACTGTCCTGGGAACAGAACCTGTCGTATCACCTTTTGCCACTGCATGCAAGCTAATCCTTTTCATATCAGCATCTGAACTCCAGACAACAGACTGCCTCCTCAATATGCAAAGTGCACTAAAGAATTCTTGCAGAGGTTACCTCCTCCACTTCCAACCCCAGGCTGGATATTTGTATAAACCATTCAGGATTTGCATGTACACATTTGGTTTGACGGGTTTGATCAAACAGAAGCAATTATTCTGATGGTTCTTATCACACCCAATATGTATCCCAAGGGGGGGGGGGGAAGAAACCCTATTGATTTGTAGGAAACAGGTATAAGTAAGGCCAAGAGGAAGTACCTACCCCTTATAGACCTTTAAGTAATTATCCCATAGACCTTTCCTGGATACACTTTCAATGGGAAACAAACTGCCAACAAATTGTACTGTACTTTCCTCCATGTGGTTCTCAAGGCCTAACAAATGAATCTGTGTTTTCCTAAGACAGTCTTCCAAAGTTTTAGCTGTGCTCTCATTGGGTTTCAGTCCTTTCCCCCAGAAAAGAGACAGAAAAAGGGAAAGATAATTCTGTCTTTTTCCTTTTCTTTTTTACTTTACCTCATATAGTTTGCCAACCTTTTGCACTGTTTCTGCTGAGTAGATTTTACATTCCAGAAATGACAAGGTAAATTGCTTACTAATTCCTTCTACCCACTTGTATCTATTCCTGGATAATTTGCTGTTAATTTGGTCTCTGCAAGTATAGGTGTCACCTTCTTAATAACAGTTAATATTTTAGTAAAACATCTATTCACAATCTCTTTCCAGCTTCTTGGATGTCTTCTGTCACAACTCGTAAAAAATACTTTTTCTTCTCTTATTCCATATTTCCATATTTTATGAAATACTTCTGCAAATCTTCTCTGCTGTTCAATATCTCCACCACTATTTAAAAAAAAAAACACTCACACTGCCAAAACATACGAGCCCCACATAATTCTGATTGAGTTCAACATGAACTGTTGAAAGGGCATCACTCTAGTTGCCTTGCAGAGAACTCAACTGATGGCGGCTTTGTATTAGGTTGATTAAAACAAGCTGAGCATGACGTAGTTCAATGGAATGAGAAAGCAGGATGGTGGTAGTTCAGAAATATCTTGCTTTTGCAATATATATTGATTATGCCTTGTTTCTGTTTCATTATTTTAAAAAGAGCCATGGGATATTCACACATCCCACCCAATCCTTGTTCCTCAAAGTTAGGCCAAGTTCCTGCAGACATTTAACGGACCCAGTGATTATGCAAGCCTTTAAAATAAAGCTTTCACAAAGGCCAAAATCCAGTTACCTTGAGTCTGGAGAGAACCTGGTACGTATGGGAACTGTTTTGTAGGATCTGAAGGAGAGGTCATTTAAGAACACCTAAAATCAATACGCCAGAGAAATTAAAAATAAAAATAAATATTTGTGTCCCTACTTTCCCAAACTGGGGTTCACAAAGTCTTCGGCAGCAACTGGAGAGCTCAGCCTCTGTCAATAGGTCTGAAAATCTGTGGGGACTGACACAGTTTAAGCCCCTATGTCTGCTCTCAATTATTAGGTGTGCTTTCCAAGAGATGTTATTTTATTTATCTATTGTTGGATTTATACCCCGCCCATCTTCCCAAGGGAACTCTGGGCGGCTTCCAGCAATCTGACCGGTGCAGCAATGGTCAGGGTACAATACAGGATACAATACAAGATACAATAAACGGTGATACAATACAAGAAACAATAAATGTTGTTATCAGCAACAGTTTGAATTCTGGTGCATAAAAATTCAATCAAAGCAGCATGCATGTCTTATTTACAAAAGAAACCTAGAGGAGATAGGAATAGGTCAAACTGAATGAGGTAATATGTTCACTCGTGTTCTACAGGTTTCCTTTATAAAATAACTCTTCAGAGTTGTTCTTTGCTGATATTTCCCCTTCTACTTTTAAATGCCAAACAATGGAAAAAAGAAGGCAATAAGCTGCCCAATAGAATAAAACATGCTGGGTAGAATATGTGCTTTTTACATAGCTGTCTTCAAAATAAATTCCCTCTGGTGACCAATGATGTATGGCCATATATTTTATTCTAAATCCTTCACATGGAAAAGCAAATAATGCCATGTATTGGTACAGTACGGTATTATTATTTATTTTGAATGTTTTTACTCACCACCACCACCACCTTTCTCCTTGGAAAAGGACCCAAGGTGGCTTACAATAATGAGGGACAATATACATCCCAGAACATTTAAGATTTTGCTGAGATGTCCAGTGCTCCATCTTGCTCATTGGGCTTGGGTTGCTTTCAGCCTGTGACACCGCACGAGGTGGACAGAGTGCTTGATCACTGTCAGCCTACCACCATCTCTTAGATCCTTGCCCAGCCTGGTTGATGAAATCTGCCAGGCTAGTTACCACAGAGTGGGCTGTGGCTATAGTTAATCAATCCCTCCTTGAGGGTCAGGTCCCCTGCCCCCTCAAGGAGATGATAATTAAACCCTTATTGAAAAAGCCAAATTTAATGACAGATGATATTAGCAACTACAGGCCTGTCACTACATCCATTCCTGGGCAAGGTAGTGGAGAAGGTGGTGGCCGATCAACTTCAGTCACTTCTGGAAGAAACCAGTGCCAGTCCAGCTTCAGGCCGTGGAGTAGCACAGAAACGGCTTTGGTTGCTCTGCAGGATTACTTGTTGAGGGAAGCTGAAAGGGGGAATATGTCCTTGTTGGTCCTCCTTGACATATTAGCAACCTTTGATACTGACAACTACAGCATCCTCCTGGGGAGGCTCCCTAAATTGGGGATTGGTGGCCTGGCCCTGGCTTAGCTCTGTTTCTATCTGGAGGACCGACCCAAGAGTTCAGTTTGGTGAGATGGTCTCTACCCCTTGGACACTCAGTTGTGGAGTTCCCCAGAGGTTGATCATCTACCCAATCCTATTTAATGACTATATGAATCTGCTGGGTCAAGTCATCTGCGGATTTGGAGTTTTATGCCATCAGTATGCTGATGACACACAGTTCTCTCTCCTTCCATCCTACCGCAGATGAAGCGAGCGCTGTCTTGGGGGTGTGATGGAATGGATGAGGGAACACAGGCTGAGGCTGAACCCGGCCAAGATGGAGATCCTTCACGTGGGAGCCCCAGCAGTCTGTAGGTTGAGAACATCTCTCTCCTTTGGGTAACAAGTAAGCAATTTGGATGTCATCCTAGACCCAGTGCTATCCATGGATTTCCAGGTGATGTCTGTGGTCTGGCCCACCTCTTTCCATCTTAGGCATATTGCTCAATTGCGCCCATACCTCTGCACTGGAGGCCTCACTGCCTTGGTTCATGTGCTGGTAATCTCAAGGTTAGACTACTGTAATGGCCTCTATGTGGGACTGCCCTTGAGGCTGGTGCGGAGACTTCAGCAGGTACAAAATGCACCGGCCAGACTTCTAACGGGATTGAGATGTAAGAATCATATATCTCCACTCTGGCCACGTTGCACTGGCTGCCTGTACCTTTCCGCACCAAGTTCAAGGTGAGGACTCTCACCTATAAAGCCCTTAATGGTTTGGGACCTTGTTACCTGTCAGAATGCCTTCATCCCCTAAGATCTGTCCACGATACATGTTCTTCTCAGAACAGGCAACTAAGGCCTGCAACCCTGAGAGAGGCACAAAAAGAGAAAACAAGAGCTTGTGTCTTCTCAGTGGTAGCCCCCACATTGTGAAACAAGCTCCCGCCCAAGATTCAACTGGTTCCTTCCCTGGTCTCATTCAAAAGAGCCTTTAAAACCTGGCAGCAGGACTATCTGAGCTAGTTACACCATCCTAGTCATGGTTCTGCCTTTAAATCCCTATTTTTTATTTTTAGATTTTTATTTTATTTACCTTACCTGTAATTTTAACTTTATGTAATGTCAACTGAAGTATTGAATATGGTTTTATAATGCATTCGATGATTGATGTTGTGTTGTAAAAGTTTAACTATTTGTCTGCTGTCTTAGTTTACTGTATTATAGGTTTGTTATGTTTTTGATGGGTGGGGTATAAGTCTAAATCATCATCATCATCATCATCAAAGATAGCAAAGCATTTGAACTATGAACTCTCTTGATCTGGAAATGGCTAGGTGTTTTTGCTCTTTTGCTCAGTTTTTTTTTTTGTGTCCTCATAATGAGAACTTGGGAGAGGGCTTTTTCTCTGGCTGCTTCCAGATTATGAAATTCTCTTCTTTGGGAGAAGCAGTTGGACCTTCCCTCCTTTCCTTCCACCAGCCAAAAAAAAAAAAATCAGAGAGGCTTTTAAACTCAGTTTTTATATTATTCTTCAAAAATACCTCTGTTATAGTTTCAAATGTTAATATGTTTTTAATTATTAGTGATTTTAAGCAGACTTGGGTCCCCAGTAGGGTAGAAAGGAAGGATATACAGTGGTATCTCTACTTACGAGCAATTCAACTTAAGAGTGGAAAACCATTGGCGTTTTAACTGCTGCCTTACAAATTTTAGATGTGGTCTGCTCCACTTACATTTTTATTTTTTATTTTTTTATTAATTTATTTTTTGATTTTTTTAGATATAGCTGCTCTACATACGAGTTGTTCGACTTATGAGCATGCATTCAGAATGGATTAAACTCGTAAGTAGAGGTACCACTGAATGAATGAATGAATGAAATTTCCAGGCAGTTCTCAGATTTGCCCTACAAATTCTCAGAATTCTCAAGATGACTTGGCTTATTTAAGATGCTTCCCACTTTTACAAGGCAAACATCCCTGAGAACTGAGATTTGATAGGGTTCCTAGATCCTTAGTGAAGGCACAAATCTTTTTGAATCTTCTGCCAGGGGACGGAAGGATGAAATGCAGTTTAGAATGTTTCAAACTGACCTATGAAGTGAGCTTAAATCCAAAGGCAATTTGGCATAGATAATTAACTTAAAAAAACAAGTTAGTTTTGAATGTGGAAAGGAGATATCAATTCTATTACAAAGGCTCCAGTTCTGAAATTCAGTATCATTCTACTACAACCTTAGTACAAAGTTTGAAAACTATTTTTAAAAATCTATTTATGTTTTATATAATAAGAATCATTAGACATGGATGCGCTGTGCTATTTATGAAGAAGAAAGCCCCACTGGCCAGCTGTGCATAATCACCCTGCCCTCAGCCTTACCAGGCTCCACTCCTGCCAGGATCCTTTGGCTGCAGCACTGCCCCAATCTATGCTGGAGTCCAGCTGGCAGTTCTCACCGCTGCAGGCAGCTGACCACTCATCAGCTGCACAGGGAGACAGTTCATTGCATATAGTTACTTGTTCCTTGGTAACTGTTCTCTCAGACAATAACGTTCAAAACATGGTTGCATTATCAATCCTTTATTTTCTCTATCCCTGGCCTCTGCTTAGCCACAGTAACTGAAGTCCAAGCTTGAAGCTGGACAAAGGAGGGAAAAAGGTTTAGTTCAGTAGTTATAGGAAATCCTGAGATTTTATTTCTATTGCTTCCATTTTTTAAGCTGGAAAATGTAAGGCAATTGCATAAGAATTTTTAACAGTAAAAATGTAATCTTTATCTTAGAAAACAGCCTCTGAAGAAGTTCAAAGTCAGCAGCTTTTTTTAAAAGAATAATTTACATTATATACCTTTCCATTTGGAATCAACTGAGTATTGGTTAGCTGAACGGTTTAAAAAGATGCCAACAAGAAGCAGTGCAAAAAGCTTATTTATTATACATTTATGAAAACAGTACTTAAATCCTCAGCACAGAACTGCTAAGAGGGACTCCCCACTAAGCCACCTAGGGCATTTGCCAGAAAGCAGCAAATCCTGTGGTACTATCTACTTTAAAACATGATTTTAAAAAAATAGGCAGTTTCAACACATACTTTGCTGTAAATTATAGATAGTACAATCATAATTTACATACATCTTGGTTGTTCTTCAATAACATTCTAAAACCACAAGATTATCTAAGTAATATTTTCCCAACATTTTATGCTATATATTATAGAAACACTTTTTTCAAGAACAGATATTCAAATCAGAACTTTTATTTGTGCATCACACAGAAGTCCCTGCATCCAAGCAACTCAGTTTTCCACAGCTTTCACTGATATTAAGCCCAGACATATCTAACGTAAAGCAAATTGCTTTAGTAAGCATTTCATAAAAACAAATATTTTTCAGTTCTACAATGCAATTCAACAATATCTTGAATTTCAGCAGCTCAACACTACTCTTGTTGTGTGTACCAATATTGTTCCACACTTAAACAAGAAGCAGTTTGCTATTTTTAGGCCCAAAGATGTGTTCAATCTCTTAATTATGGTAACAGATTGGTAACAAGTCATATGGCTGAGGAATCACAATCCTTCTTCAATAGAAATTCAATATTATTTTATTATATGAAACCTAGTTTTGGTATATCATTATGTTGATTAACTATAGTCAGCATTAAGTACTGTAGGTAGGATTTGAAACTAGGATCTTATACTTCTTTTTCTTTGTGTTTGTCCCACTTGGTGGTGGGGTCCACTGTTCTTGTTTTGGCCCTTCACTTGGCGCGATCATGGTGTAGGTTTGGCTGAACCCGAGACAACCTCATGTCATTCTCGAGGGTGTCTGTTCAGTGCTGTTTTGGACAACACCTCAGTCGGGATCTGATGACCTGGAGGGTTTGACCCTTTTTGGCCAAACCAGTGCAGTTAGGCTTTGCACATCTTGTCGGTGATAGGTTCAATGCTGTATTTTGCTCTGATGTCATCATTGTGCACATGATCCCATTGTGTGAGGCCAGAAGCCCATCACAGCATCTTCATCTCCATGACACCAAGGTGACGTTCAGTTTCTTTAATTGATGGCCAGCACTCTGCACCATAGAGCACAACAGGTCATACAATGGTGCGACCGATCTTTCATTTTAAACAGTCACTGATCTTTTTGTCACACATGACGCTTGATATTGTATGCCATTTTAGCCAGGCACTGTTGATCCTTGATGTCACCTCACTACTCAGGCTCTCGTCAGCTGTGATTGTGGAACCTAGGTATTTGAACTTCTCAGTTCTTGGTAGGTCAATACCATTGATTTGGATCGTACCATATTGATTTGGGTGGATTGTCAGATATTCCGTCGTCTTCACATTCCGGTGCAGGCCAAAACTTGTCAGACAATCACTTCATACTTGGGCTTGGCACTGAATATCTGCCTTACTCTCTGATGCAATCATGATGTCATCAGCATAAAGGAGTATCCAGGGTGCAGGATTCTGCAGATCTTGAGTGACTATGTCCATAACCAGAATGAAAAGGAGTGGGGAAAGTGCTGTACCTTGGTGGACCCCAACTGTGATACAAAAACCTTTCGATGTACCAGCAGCAACCTGTACATGGCTCTTCGGCGACTGATGGAGGAGTATGACCCAACTGAGAAGTTCTTCTGGGACTCCATGTTGTAGTAGTGCATACCAGATGACTTCATTTGGGACTCGGTCAAATGCTTTTTTTGAGGTCAAGGAAAACTACATGCACTGGTTTATTTTTCTCCCTGAGTTTTTCAAATAACAGTGGGCATCTATCGTTCCACGGTTCTTGACGAAGCCAGCTTGACTGACACTTAAAATATTAGACTGAAACTGGGATCTTATGCTGAGAAAAAAAATCAGGGACTGCATGAGTCATCCTTTCACTGAGGCTTGTACCAGAATTATGACATGTTGTAAAGACATCAATTTATAATCTTATTTTCAGATGGGCTATTGTTGATCTTCTTGCTGCACCTGACCCCACCCCCCACCCCAGTCACAGAGTTGACCAATATATACAAGTGACAGCCACAGGAATAGTCAGCCCAACCCAAAGAAGTTTTAGGATTGAGGAGGAGAGCCTTAAAGGAAGCCTGATATTGGGGGGAGGGGAAGGAAATAAACTCATATTCTACGAACATACTACGGTATAATCACAAGTTAGAGAATTGCAGCTCCTGCAACAAACCTAATAGTTACCGAAAGACAGACCCAGTGTTGTAATCATATGTACAGAGACTGTTCCAAGTTTACTGTATGGTATCGGTATCACTCTGTATGATTATCTATTCTGTACTGTCAAGTCAGCTAACTTTCTGCAGCTGCGTTTCACCTAAACCTTACATATCACCCAATTCACCTCCCTTCTTTAGAGAAGCTATTTATGGCTAGCATTATGGGAAACACTTATTTCTTATCATCCTAACAACACTGGGAACCACAGCAGATGGTCTGCTTCAAATATAATTCTAACAGGGTTTTTCTTAAACAATGCAAACACCCATAAAGAAAGCGACAGCAGTGATTTACTATTTAAACCTGAAGATCTACAAAACACAAACTGTGTTTTTTAAACCGAATTAACATATGTCACCTTTTTAAATCTACATTCTACAGTATTTCACAAGCAATAAGAAGAAAAACAATGTAATTCAGCAGATAAATAGTTAAATAATCTAGGCAGATTATAGAGGGTATTCATGTATGTATGAGGAGGAGGTTTTTAAAAAAGACAGCATATCCGTGAATGCAAAGAGAAGCTTTGGAAAAGTTCCTTTCTTTTTAACTGTAACTGCCAGAATTTCCCAGCTATCATTGAGCAGCAGTCCCAAAAAACTAGTGGTTCCAAGTTCTGGTCTGAACATATGTGCTGGAACTCACTCACTATTCTATCCATTCAGTCATGTTTGACTCTTGTTCACTTTGTGTATCAATGCTCTTCATGCTTTTTTATCTCTTACAGCTTATTTTAGTTCCATCAAAGCATTTCCAGTGTCCCTTCTGATGGTGTCAAGCCAGAGAGCCCTTGGGTGGCCCCTTCTTCTTTTGGCACAGGATCATGGTCTTTTCGAGTGAGCTTGCTTAACACGTCCAAAGTATGATCGTTTTTGTTTGGTGATCTTGGCTTCCAGATATTTCTTTGGTTTGACTAAGTCTCTTACTTCCTGATTAGTCATCCTTGCTGTCCATGGGATGCGTAACAGTCCAGTACCACAGTTCAAATGCAATTATCTTATCTTATCTTATTGATTTATTTATTTATTTCAGAGTATTTTACCCCACCTCTCTCTTCCCCAAAGTCCAAGTTTCACAACAATACAAAGCTTTTGGAAATACGATCAAATTATCCAGTCTGCATTTGACTAGGAGGCTGATGTCTTTATTCCCTCAGATATTATTCATACTAATCATTGCTTTTCTTCCAAGAGCTCTATGTCTTCTGATCTCTGGGCTGCACTCACCATTTTGATTAATTTTTGAACCAATGTTACTGCTTCAGTACGTCTTTGTTGATCTTAACACTGATGTGCATGTTCCCTGCCATTGTCATTATTTTTGATTTCTTGGTGTTGAGGCACAAGTAAAGTAAATAATTGTGGCTTATTGGCATATACTATATTGCTCCTCTTGTGTTTTGGTGTCGGGTCTTTTGGGTGGATGAGTCTCTGCCTTAACGTTTGTAGGTTTGAAATGAACAGGGACATGGTGTTGGCTAAAAATCTTTTAAGCTTTTCAGCCACACCAGCCACACCAAAACACAAAAGGAGCAATATAGTATATGCTGCCCAATGCAATGAGGAGTGCACAGAGCTCTACATTGGAGAAACTAAACAGCCGTTAAACAAGAGGATGGCCCAGCACAGGAGGGGCAACAGCTCAGGACCAGAATCAGTGGTGTACCTCCATTTGAAGGATAAAGGAAGCTCATTCAAAGATGCAAATGTAGACATAATAGACAGAAAAGATAGGTGGTTCGAGAAGAGTCAGGAAAACCATTCATATGCATATAGAAAATCAGTATCTTGATACAGGTGGTAAACTTAGGCACAATATGTCTCCCATTTATCATGCAGCCCTTTCACAGACAAGTCAGAACCACTTCACACCTCCACCAGGAAGGCCACTGCTAACGACTCATACTTAACAAGTGTTGGGAAGAGTTGCATAGGTGTGATTTTCACACACACCAGGCTATTGCCCATCTTACGAACCTATTCACACTGGCCACCTAACGAGCCTATTCAGACCAGGGTGGGGTAAAATCAAGATGAACTATAAATTGGAAGCCTCCCACCACTTTTAAACTGAAGAAGCTATTTGGATGAGTAGCAAAATGTTTTGCTTCCACAAGAAAAGAAGTCCAGTTGCCATGACTCAACTCCCAGATCACACCGGGATGACTGAGAATCCCCACAGAGATTTCTTAGGTCTATGAACCAATGGTTTGTCACACCATGATTGCTTCATCTGAAGTAGACTAATATTACCTTTGGGGTGATCCTCAGTGATTGAATGGATTTTTTGCTCTTGACTTGGAACTTGTCCCCTAAAACATTATATAAAATGGAAGAAATGATCTTTATATAGGGAAAACATTCATATTGCAGAGAGTTATTGGTTATACGGAATGATTTCCAAATGAGAAAATTTGATATTTGTCTTAATAGATTTCTATTGATTTCTATTGATTATCTGTATGATTTTAGAAGGACATGTACATCTATGAGACCATTTTGCTTATCTTCACAGCAGCAAACACTTGCTGGAACATCCTATTTTTTTTCAGGGACAGTTATGTAGCGTTTGTGTACATGACTGCAATCCTTACATGTCATAAGAATTCACAGTCTCTCTCTACTGCCTACTAGTTATCACATATTTCAAAACTATTGGTTTTACCCGCATTCACCTAAATGTGGGATCCACCCTAATCCCGACATTGTTGAAGATAAACGTTTAAAAGAAAAGCTGGAATGTGTAGTAGGTTAATCACTGTCTGTATTTTCACATAAGTAATCTACTGAAAAGGTGTTAACATGAACTTTTCCAAATCACAAATGTATTTCCAGGCTTAGAAACATGACTACTGTACCTTAAGGACAATATTCCCTCTATTTTCCCCCCTTTGTTGAGTGGGAGCCTCCGCCTGTGCATTGGGCGGGGTTTTAAGAGATACCCAGATGTAAACAGGTATTGACTTCAGCTGCTCCTGTGTGGTGCCAATGAAGCTCTGTGCACTCACTCGCAGCTTACAGGGAATATTGTTTAACGATAAATAACACACAGCAATTTTGTTTAAATCACTCCTCCAGGATCATTACAAATGTTACAAACTTTAAGTGGACTTAGAAGTCTAATACTTAGACATTAAACATTAATGTACTTGCAATACTTGCATGTCAAATTGATCTCTGTCTGGATTGAAACATGCTGTATTAATACCAAACATATGCATTCATTTCAGGTCAATACTCATTCCAACTTCCAACAGGTGGTATAAGTAACATATTCAACTTAAAATGCATGTTACAAGTTCAACTTGGTATATAGCAAGAATAATGCTTAAAAGGGAGGTGCCATGGTAAGGCAAGTATTAAATTTGCCAGAACTTCATTTATCAGAAGAGCTTAATCGACTCTTATGTGAATAAAATATGAATCAACCAATTTCAGTGAAATTTTGGAAGTCATCCTAGTTTAGATGCTGGACAGAGCAGGGACTCCTCCTCTTCACCCTAGTCTCTGCACAGAGACATGGGTGAAGAGGAGGTGGCTGCCCCCTCAATCACCGGCAGCTGAAGGCTCCTCCATGACAGCTCTGAGCTGTCAAAATCAGCTGTCTGTCGGCTACCGGGGGGGGGGCCCACGGCCTTCTGCTGTTCTTTGATTGAGGGGGGGGGGTTAGACAGCCTACCCACAGAAATGCAATGAAAACCTATTAATCCATTCCCTTCAGAATGGATTAATTGGTTTTCAATGCATTCCTACGGGAAACCATGCCTTGTAAAATGAATTTTTCGTAAGACAAATTGACCCATAAAACAAATTAAATTCATTTTAAGAGCCACTACTGTATTTGCAACATGGGCTAAGATGAATTAGCACACACTGGGTAAGATCCAAATGCTCTCAATTTTCTATATACTTATTACTGTTATCAAGTAAACATCTCTTTAGTTAAGTCTCATTGTTACCTCCAGCTAGAGTAGAACCAAAAGTTCAACAAAAGTTATGTAATATGTTGACTTAGCAAATCCCATTAGTTTACTATGCATACACTAGAGAGAACAAACTTAATTCATCCTTTGTTTTAAAATTAAAAATACAGCAAATGATTCTATGCATTAGAGGTGATGCTCCCTAACCCCATAAAAAACTAGAATGAAGTATGTTCCAGTTTTTTATGACACATCGGAGCCTGCTTCCTGATTGGAATAGCACATTGTCTGAGCATAACAGAAAATGTACCTGAAAGCATGTATCATCAGCAAGCAACTAAGATACCAATAACATTTAAATGCCTGGAAGAATATTTTAGGTTAGTAGTATTTTAAAGTCTAGGACGTTAAAAAAATATTTCACATGGAAGAACAGCCTTCTAAGCTGGATGAGACAGTGATTTGGCAAAAAATATTTCAAACACACTTCTTTTAAAGCTTCCAGACGGGCATTGTTCAAGATAATTCATCCATCAGGAACAATGGCTTCAAAATGTCAGGTCATATAAAAGCAAAAATTGACAAGGATGTAGAAATGTCAGTCTTTCAGACAGAATAGAAAGGTTTACAGTGAAAATTACAAACACACATAAACACAAAAAAACAACTGGAGAGGAGAACTATTTTCTAAAGGAATGGATTTTAAGATGCAAGAAAGCGTCAATTCAAAGTGGAAGAGTGTTACTCATATACATTATTGCATCACTTTGACTTCTTGGAAGGTTGCTACACAGTCATTCCCAGGCTGTGTCCAAGGACACACTAATGAGCCATGAGAAAACTAGCATGCTATAAGCTGCAAGCGAATTAAAGGCTCCGGTGAGCCATTAAATTTATTTCTTGACAGACACTAGTAGTTTTCTCCAGGTACTCTGGTGATTTCAACACAGAGAATGGGGAAAGTACTACATTTGTGGAAGAACATTTACAGAACCAGTGGTGCCTATTGGGAACCTTTCTTTGGGTTTTGTGTTTTCAGAGGGGCTTCAGTGAGTGCACATGCTCATGGTCAACATGGCATATCTGGAAGGAAATGACCTTCTATTTCCTGACCTTTTGCTTAGAGACAGTGTCAAAGGGCTAAAGGGCACCTGACTCTTATCAGAAGCATTTTTTCTCTAAATGCTCCAATGTGTGCTTGTCAGCAATAGATAAGAGAACAAAAGGAAGGCTTCTGAGATTAACACATCAGTCTCTTGTCTGTGTCTGTTATCTGATGGCTGAGAGAAAGGAATCTGTGTGTGTGTGTGTGTGTGTGTGTCCCATCCTTCTTTCTGTAATCAAGGTCAGTTTGGATTCGGAACTTTTCCAGCAAATTCCAACTGGTGCCCACAAGTAGATTCAATTATTTGTGGTATCTCGGTATGACTTACTATTCTAGTTTTACCTCCTTCCAAGGAACCTCTAGGAAGTCCAGAGGTACAATGAAACCATATCATTTGATGCACAGAAGATGGCAGAATTTCCTACTGTCAGGAAATATTGCATGCTGCATGCAGGCACAGATCACTGCTCTGTATTTTCTGCTTTCCAAACATCAGATACACCCAGATCAATGATTCATGGTATAATGAAGGCAATTTTCTTGAGGGCATAAAATTCCTGTTCTTAGCAAACTAGAACTTGTTGGCTGGGAAAATACAAAATGTCATCCATTTTAATTCAGGAAAAGGGTAAGACTTCAACTCTTAAGAACTGAAGAAAGTACAAAATGGAAAGGAATAAAATTTATACTTGTAAATCATACGTAACCCTGATGCTCTTTGTCTACTTCCACTAGTTTCACAGTCTTGTTGAAACTACCAGGGTATTGCAATTAGAGCTACATTCACAAGGAGCTCTAATTGGAATATAGTAGTAGTTTCAATGAGGCTGTTAACACTGCCTGAAAACTGAAGTCAAATAAAATCTTTGTTCATGTAGCTGTACCCTTATCTTTCAAATTCAAAATTTCACTCCTGTGTTTTCTCAATGTTTTGAATGAGATGAAATTCAGTCATCCTGAATTATGGGTATATATTCCATAATTTTATAACCATGTGCACCAGGTAAGTACAATGCACATCTAACAGATCTAACTTTGTATTAAATATTGAAAGGAACATATTTTTGGCATGCACAGCCCTTGGATAGCATTGAACCTGAAGAACTCCAAAACTGAGGAAGAGAAAGTATTTTTCTGGCACATGAAACTCAGTCCTTGGGGTCTAAGCCAAGAGTCAGGGAAATGAATTGTCAAGTCTCTCCAATAGGGCTTTTTATTTGCTCAACAATATATGCTTCCTCTTCTTTGAAACGTTCCTTTCTGAGATGATCCAATATGTTAAAGAGTATCAAGAAACACAGTAGAAACAGAGATACAGATAGTAGAAACGACAGACTGCAGGCCTTTAGGTTATTAGAAAATTTGGATTGCCCTTATTATGGACTTCCAGTAAAACAGACATGCTTATGATTTGTATATATTGCAGAACAGACTTCCAAATAGGTTAGGAAAATATCATATATGAAGTGATTTTAAGGCATACATTTCCAATACAGTTGCTCCCTGAAAAAATGCACGGAGGGGAAATTAACTTGCAGTTACTGTTCACATCGGTTTGTACACTCCAGCAACTCACTCTCATTTGGAAGTTTCTGAGATTCCCAACAATGCATGTGGAATTGGATAGAAAATAATGCTTGCAACATCGTATTAACCTAATTGTACTATGAAAATATTTAGCAGCTACACATAACATAACAAGTCCTAATAGTAGCCTTATTGTTTCAACTACCAGGGTTATGGAAACCTGGAAGGAGAAAGAGAACACTGGATATGATTTTTAATTTAAATGGGCTTGTTCCAAGAAATCAAGGTAGCTATGCTTGTAGCCTCTAATAATTTTATCTTTTTTAGACAATAATTTTATGATTATAAAATAGAAAGTAATTTTAAAGATTGCCCACTCAGCATTACTTCTGACCAATACTTTCGGGCACATATAGAAGAGCACTCTATCTCTATCAACTGCAATTTTAAAAGCACTGTGTATTACTCTAATAGGTGAAAAACAAAGCAGTGACTACATGTTTTAACTCTCTAATCACTGAGAACTATGATGCATAATTTAAATCACATACCTTGTTCTTGTCTAGCTCTTGACATAATATTGAATTCTGCGAAATTAAGTTTTTGAAGGCTAGATAAATAAGAAAAATAAGCATTCTATTCTGTTTCTGAAGATATTAATTCCTAAGCAATTCCTAAGCAATGGTAGGATGACAATGGTCACCACTGTGCACCAAGGCAAAAACTACAGTACATGGAATGCTATACAAAACAGAATCGTACAGCAAAAAAAAAAAAAAGCTGTATTTCATTTGAGAGCCATCACACTTGTGACAAATATACAGTTCGACATTCTAGAATGCCTGCAGTCTGCAAACTGATCCATACCTGCCTAATTCACTTCAAAATGTAATTTTGAAAGTCTAGCAAAATAATAGGTGCAAAACAAAACACACATCCCACTTGTGTCTTCCCTGGATTCCTACGCACAGAGAAAGAAACTAATATCAGAATCTATGTACTGTACAACAAATGAAGAAGGAAAAAAGCATCATACCTTGGTGTCTTTTTGGTAAGATGATACATCAAGCCTTTGTGATAAGCAAACCAAAACTGTTTACTTACTGCCGTCTATTTCTAGCTTATCCATAGGAATCACCAACATGGATTGTAACACAAATGTATAGTACTCTGATTGGACAGTGAAAGCCCAATCTGTAGCATGTTGCTAACATACTAACGTCAGAAAGCTTTATTTTGGTGCAGCCCTTTCTCAGGAAGGAATGCCGTAACACAACGCATAAATTATTTTCTATATTGTTCTCAAAACCTAGAGAAAGTGACTGTGTTAACGATCTTTATTTTTGGAGGAACCTCATCCTAATATCTGTGCTCTACAAATAAGATGCCTAGATTAATGAATGGGAGAACTTGGGGACATGTCATAATAGTTCGGTCACCAAGCCTTGTTAAATGAAATATTTATTCATGAAGGAAAAGATATAAAACTAGGATGCTACAGAAGGTATAGGCATGCAATACTGTCTCGCTAATAATTGTGCAACTAGGTCATTGGTAAACTAACCAACATTTGGCAGGGACAACATTGGTAAATGTGAGCCAAGCTCAGTAAAGTAAAAGGCTGTCTCAAGCTATCAGTCTATTTTTCATTTGATAGATCAAGTGACAAAATTGAAAGTTACAGTTAATAAAATTAAGCTTGTGTTAATATTTTTTCCAAGGAAGCTTTTGTACAGTATGCTGAGTGTAAGCATTAACAGTGCCATCTTCAGGAAAATAACATTATTTGGCCTTAACATACAATACTCCATGCAGAATGTTAACAAGCCTACTCCCTTAACCATGGCTAAGAAAGTAACAATGGCTATTCTGTTAACAGCAAATGAAATGTTACATTAAAAGTTACTTAGTTTCTCTAGCCTCACTATTAATACACATTACACTTAGTTAGCAATATTTAACAATAAACACGCCTCATTTTAACCAAGATTTTCAAAGTTTTTAAGCCTCATTAAAAGCATATGATAATTAATTTTAATTGCTATTATAATAAAAGGCAAGTATCTCTTCATCGCCATTATAGTCAATGACAGAAAATGCAAGAAGAATACAGAGATTGCTTAATCACCAGGCACAGTTTTGGAGTATAACGAGTTTTAATACTGCAATGAGGGGAAAGATCGTGGCTATGTGGTGGGTGATGCCCTACTATCCATTAACCCACTGATGGCAAACCTTTTAGAGACCGAGTGCCCAAATTGCAATTCAAAACCCACTAAAGTGCCAACACAGTAATTTAACCTGTATACAGGTGGCTATGAAGGGGCGATGTTGGGTGCCCACAGAAAGGGCTCCGAGTGCCACCTTTGGCACCCGTGCCATAGGTTCGCCATCACTGCATTAACCCCTAAAACCTTTCATAGAAAGATTTGCTACCTGTTATTTATCTGTAAAACTGTGTTATCCCTCATGTGACTCCCCATGCCTTCAAATTGCCAATAATGACCCTTCTGTCCATCCGACTCACTCAAGCTAGATGAAATTTAAAAGAGAGGATCTTCTCAATGGCTGCTCCTGGAATACAAAATTCAATTCATCCATTTTACAAATTGCTCTGGGAATGTTTTGGTTCAAGGGTGGGATAGGAGCACATTCAATAAATACTTGAAAGAGCAATTGAAGCAGAAATACTTTGGGGAAACATTTCAGCTTCCACCTTCGTCAGATGCTCTGCTAGAACCATGCATTCAATAAATAAGAGTAAAACCTGTGAAGAAGGGAGGATACTAGTCTGCCTTCTGTTGTTATTTTCTCCTTTGGAAAGTAGCAGTCTGAAGAAGAGACATGCCTCTACGGGTGGAGGCTCCACCAAGACCAGGAACCTTGAAAAATGAAGTCTGCCAAACATATTATGGCCTCTAAAACACCATACTCCACAAGGAGGTAGTACAGCTAAAGGCTCTCATCTCCTTCCATGATTATATTGCAGAATGTTTGAACAGGGCTTAAGTGTGAATGTGCACCTAGTGAAATCACCGATTCCAGCATGATGCTATGCTTGCATTTCAGAAATGAGACCTATTAAAAGATTTCCAATGTGGGTGAATCTAGGATTGCAACCACAAGATTACTTTCAAAAGCTCCAACCTCACATTTCAACATTTCATGGGACTGAACAACACAGACCCATTTCAGTGCTTTGACGGCCTTTCCCTTTTTTCTCTTTGAACAGATAAATCATCATATTCGAACTGCAGAGCTGGCTGGATGGCTCAGCAAGTCCAGCCTCTGAAAAGAGGCACCGTGCGGAATCGAATTCTCAGTCTCTGACTCCAATCTCTACCTAAACCACTCAGTTATCCAGCAGTTCCTACAACTTTTGTGCAGCCCAGCACGACAGAGCACTATAAATGAACAACCCTATCTTAAAAGCCAAATGCAGTTTGGGGCTCTAACATTACAAACAGCCATAGCACAGAATAAATGAGCAAGCATATTTTATACCTGAAATCCAGCCAATGAACTCTCAAGGTCTGAAAGTCTTAAAAATATACAAGCAGCCAAGAGATCTGTCTTGGATTAAAAGCCAAGCCAAAAAGCTTCACTCCTTTATATTGCAATACCTTATACTAATCAACAGCAATTCACTTTTGGCTGGCTGGAGTCAAAAAGCTATTTATAGTCATCCAAGACAAAGATGCTCTCGCTCAAAGTAGACCCATATGCCAAGGATTTGACATACAAGACAAATGCCAGTGTCTTCTGCTCAGTGGGAGTCTCTCCCTCTGCTTTTACACAAAATAAAGCTTCATTGTGGTGCCAAAAATATTCACAAGCACACCACCGATTGCAAAGCTCCAACTACCTACATCCTACAAAAGTTAATGAAATAAAGAATGCCCCATGATAAAAGAGCATTATGCCTTCTACCACATTAATTTTTTGCAAGCTATCGTGAAAAGTCTAAATGATTTTCTTTAAAGCACCACGTGCAGCAGGCTGATCTATAGTATTCTGTACAGCTGTTAGATAATATTTAGTTGAAAAATAACATAGTGTGTGAATTTTGCAAACGTGGTGAAAATACAAATACTCTAGTTGACAAAGCCCACTGATTGCGAAGGTACCTATAGAATTGCTGGATAGCTGAGTGGCTGAAGAGATGGAGGTTGGGGGTTCAATTCCTCATTGTGCCTCTCTGAGAGGGGCTGGACTCCATGATCCATAAGGTCCCTTCCACTTCAGCAGTCCAAAGGAGAAAGAGGAGGGGGGGAGGTGTTGCTGTTTTTTTGGTGGTGGCAGCGGTGTTCTACCATATTGTTTCAGACAAATGATATTTAGTAATGCAACTGCAATTGAAATGTGCATGCTATACAATGTCAAGACACATCCTAAGTTTTCAAAGTATTTTGAGATATTTAAGGAACAGCTTACTGGCCCTGCCCCAACCCCATGTGTTTCCATAGCCAAGCCAGGATTTCAACTCCAAGTCACCCTACCCATTATAAGACAATGGCAGTTCAGTGCCATTGGCCACTCCCTAAGTTACTGTGTACACCTCCTTATCACTGTTTCATGCCATCAACGCACTTCCAACCTGGCAACCCTAACAGTAGTTTCATGAAATGTGACATGTTCGTGGTGTGGTTTACCATTGCCATCATGCTGCAGCCTTCCATTCCCAAGTATGGATTTAAATCCAGGTTTTCAGTCTTCTAACCAGACTGTTTATACACCACGGCACACCTACGCTACATGAGACTTGCTTTTGCATTTACTGTATTTCACTATAACAACATACTCATGAATAGTTCTGTGGGTGAGGACTATACATAAATGTAAGATCCCTGCTAGATCAGAGTAAAGATCTACAGTGTCTGCCTTGATCCCCAAACTCTTTCCGGGTTGGTCACCAGTTTAAATACTATTTATGTACAGGATGTTATTAGGAAAAACTACCCTGCCACTTATAAACGTACAACTGTTTAAAAGTTATTTAGACAACAACTATTATGGTTTTGCCTAAAAGAATTCTAAAGAAGTAGGACAATATTGAATTACAGAACTGTAGAGGTGTAATATACTCCAATGCCATGCAGAAGCAGGAAACTCACAGCTAAAACAACCCAGACATGTGGCCACCAACCTTCACTTAAAAAAAATCTTCAATGACAGAAAATGTCCCACCTCCCAAGACAATCTATTCTACCGCTGAGGAGTAAAGTGGGGGGAACAACATTTTAAAAAGTAAGATCTTGAACATATTCTGAATGAAGGGTAGTAAAGGAACTATCGCTTTAAGATCAGAACTGTGCATGTTTGAAATAGGCACATACATGTGCAACTCTCTGTATATACATACTATATATGTATAAACATGTTTGTGTGCTGATAGCTCAGTGGTTTAGGTATCTGGATGTGCAACCTGAGGTGGGGTTTGATTCTTTACTAGGTCTCCGACAAGTAGAACCTACAAGTAGAAGTAGCCTATAGCTACACAGACTTTGTGTTTATAACCACTTATAACTGTGTGTTTATCTCTCTACTTGTGTGATTGCATTGACACTATGTTATCAATTGTTAGTTTTAATGTTTCCTTCTAATACTGAAAAAATGTGGCCTTGGGCAAGCCACACAGTCCCACAGTGCCTCCAGGAGGAAGGAGTGGTAAACCACTTCTCAGTGTTTTCTGCCTGGAAAACCCTGAAAAGTGCCTCCATAACTCAGAATTCACTTGACGGCACATGATTTTATACACATGCACACTTCTAAATGCCAGCACTCAAAGCTATAGTTCTTTTGTTTTTATTTATTTTTAAGAGCATAAGTGTAATTAAACACATATCAATGTATCATTCATGATAACCAACTGAATTTCTCTTAAATTACCAAACAAGCACTCAAGTCTTTATGTAAATCAATCCTATTACTATCCACACAAAAGTTCAGAAGTATGACAAGAAAGAACAGAAGCCCTGCATGGCTTGGGACCTGAGTATCTGGCGTAGCGTATCCCCCAGAGGTCAGCCTCGTCCCGTTCCCGCAGAGCATTGCTAGCCCTCGTGCTCCAGGTGGCCACTCCTAGGGAGGCCCACAGGGCATCTACCCATAGTCCGGTCTTCTCAGTGGCCGGCCCGGTGCTTTGGAATAAACTTCCTAGCGAGATTTGGCTAGCAGCATCTCTGCCAGCTTTGAGGAAGGCCCGAAAAACATGGCTTTTTAAAGAACATTTATTGTAATTGTATTGTAGCTGCTATTGTGTTTGTTTGCCCACTTGTTTGCCCACTTCTTGCCATGCAGGAATTATCCATATTGTGTGTTTTTATTGTGTTGATCTTTCTTTTTGCTTTTGTATTTTGTATCATACCATACACCGTCCAGAGTTCCCTTTGGGAATGTTGGTGCAGTTAACAAGTAAGTAAGTAAGTAAGTAAGTAAGTAAGTAAGTAAGTAAGTAAGTAAGTAAGTAAGTAAGTAAGTAAGTAA
>JAHTLZ010000204.1:67166642-67231292 GCA_023846285.1 Phrynocephalus versicolor
ATATACCCCTTTTATAGGTATCATAACATTCCCTGGGATCCCAACAGCTCCCAATCCTTCTGCCAAGAAAACTGGCGTCTGACGAAGTCTTTTCCCTAAGTAAAGGTAAAGGCAAAAGTCCCCCACACACACACACACACATGTACGTGTCCGACTCTAGGGACGGTGCTCATCTCCGTATCCAAGCCGAAGAGCCAGTGTTGTGCAAGTCCATGGCCACGAGGCCGGCATGGCTGCAAGGAAACGCTGTTTTCCCCAAGTATTCTGTTTTAATATTTCAACAGCCTGCCCTTTCCTCGTAAAACATTCCTCTCCCCCCAAATCCCACCCCGCTCGGGCCTCGGGCCACGTCCGCCGCTTCCTTCAAACCATTGAAAGAGACCACCACCACCCCCATTTTCCGTGCCTCGCAACCCTTGCGGGGCCCGATGTTCCCACGCTCTCCTCCTTCTCAGCCGGAGACGCTCCGTTCTTCCTCTTCCCCCGGAGCGCCTCTCTCTCTCTCTCTCTCTCTCTCTCTCTCTTGGACGGTCCCTCCTCCTGCCAGCCTTGTCCTTGGAGGTCCTTCTTCATCCCTTCACGAAAGGAGAGGGAGGGGCTTGGAAGAGCTAGGAGGTGTGGGGGAGGGGGGCTCAACGCGAGTGGGGACCCTCCAAGCTCGCTTTCCGACACTCACTCACCTGCAGCACTTAGCGCAGCGTCCCTGTTCACATGGAGGGCGCCATGATAAGGCCGCGCCCCCTGACACGTGTGTCTGCGGGACGGGCGGGGGGGAGAGGAAAGGAAGGAAAATGGCCATGCGACGGTGTCCGAGAGCGGACAAGTCTTCTCGCTCTGCGTTTACGCACGAAATCAGAGGGACGGGAAGCGGGAGGGAACGCTGGGCATCCAGAAAGGGCATATTTTTCTATCCTTCGTCATTTTTCCCCCTGAGACTTATGAAGGCTGAACATAAGAACATAAGAAGGGTCAGGCCAAAGGCCCATCTAGTCCAGCTTCCTGTATCTCACAGTGGCTCCACCAAATGGGAGCATTTGGTATCTGTCTCCTGATACCACTCCTGATACCACTCTGTCTCCTGATACCACTACCCTGCATCTGGCCCTTGAAGTACCCCGGTTTTAAGCCTGAAGGTCACACATCTCCATCATGATTTGTAACCTGTGATGGACTTTTCCTCCAGGAATCTGTCCAATCCCCTTTTGAAGGCATCCAGGCTAGATGCCATCACCACACCCTGTGGCAGGAAGTTCCACAGACTAACCATGCACTGGGTTAAAAAAAATCTTTTTGTCTGTTCTCACACTCTCCCAGCCCTCAGTTTGAGTGGATGTCCACTAGTTCTGCTATTTCGTGAGAGGGAGAACAGCGTCCCTCTGTCCACTTTACTCATGCCCTGCATTGTTTTGTACATCTCAATCATATCCCCCCTCAGTCACCATTTTTCCAGACGAAAGAGCCTGATGTATTTGCCTAAAACACAAACAAGCATTTTATTTATTTTTATTCCCTTTTCTCTGTTCTCTTCGGCATTTTAACATTCTGATGCGTCTGTGAAGAGTCTCAGCGAATCTGATGAGCTTAGGAACAACTCGGTTCTTACTCTTTCCCATAATAAAATCACTGCATTGTATCAGACTTTTGAAGAAGGGGATCATGTTCCTAATAACTCACAAACATAGTGAATCCAATCACCTAGGTGTAAACTCGGCTGGATTCAATAGGACTTACTTCTGTGTAATGCAAATGTCTTGGGTTCTTCTATGGAGAAAGGTTGGATAGAAATATTTTCAATCAATCATGTTATCCTGTTACAGTTACTGGATTTTCTCTGAATAAACTTAGGGACCGAACTCTTAATGCAGGAAACACATAAGAGGCTATTCAAAAGTTCACAATATATGTCAAGTATTCTTAGTGTGAGGCAGTTTTCGTTTATTCTTTAGCAGGCACTCACCAAGTTTGAGTTGCCTTTATCACAGCACAATGTTCATAAATATTCTGCACCTGTCTCAGAATTGAATAAAAAAACCATTAGTCAGAATCCTATCAGTGAATTGCAAAACTCATTGGGTTGCAGAGAGTTTAAGGATGTACAGAAGAGGACACTGTTCCCATGTCTTCAGTCATTGCTTAGACTGAAGATTACATTTCACTAGATGTAGTTATTAATACAAGCTAGTTATTAATACAAGCTACATTTGCTGAAATGGACTCCTCCATACAGCTCTTAAAAGGTGTAGGCCCCATGTCCTGCCTTTCACCCAGTCACCATCTACTGGGTGTGTGGTCACTGTGCAGTCAGGCAGACCCTACCTGCATCAAGTGTCCTCCTGCTTGTCAGTTAGCAGGAGTTTGCCATGAGGAGATTCACAGGTTAACTTACGCATGAGATAGATGGACTCGGAAGACCTGGGTTCAGATGTCCATGGAAACTCATTGGGTGTCTCAGATTTGGCTGTAGTACTGGTTCTCCAGGAGCTTTTAAATTTGCCAATGGGTCAGAAGATTAGGGGTCTTGCCACAATTGTATACTGTATCAGAATGCCATTTGGTTTGAGTATGTCAGGGAAGCTGACAGCAGCACCTTCACGACAATACTCTGTCAATGTCTAGACTGCAAGCAGGATCACCCAAGGCAGAATTGTAAAAAGTGAGATACCAGCTAAAAAACATCTATTATCTTCAGAAATGAACTTTCCCATCAGCAGAAGATAATTAATAGTTCCAGTAGTGATAAGTAGAGGAGGAGGTTTTTGAAAGAGCAAGTGGAAGGTGAAACTGGTAAAGGATCTTTCACAGACAGTGGCAATGAAACTCAAGCTGACGTGTTAGTTCTGAGTGTAGGTGGCAATAGTAAATCACATCTGAATCTTCTGTGCCACAAAAATCCTACAATAAGCCAATACAGCTACTGGGGAGCAATCAAGGTCAAGTACATGTAGCAGCATTACGAATGAAGCAACTGGATTAAAACTGAAAAAAAAATCTGCTTGTTGATGAGGGCACAGGCAAAAGGAAAGCCTAATGCTGCATAACAAATGGAATGGCAACACAGCTCAAAATTAGAAAACAAGAAATGCAATGCTTAGACTTTGTAATACCATATCTGAAGTAAGCAAACTGAGGTGAACTTTTTCAAACAGATTATTACAAAGTGCTTTACTTTGTAAATGACAACCTCAGAGCAAAACATATGGTTGTAGTAGCGACGTGAGCTGTAGAACAAGCAGCTTTAGGCTACAGCACCACACCTGATCAATAGAATCAATCAAGACTCCATAGAAAGCCCAGCATCATTCATTGCTCCAACCACAGATGTAAATTTGAAACGTATTCCAACAAACAGGCTTAACAGACTGGAAACACTCAATACAAATTGTAATCTCAAAGAAAGGAAACAGCATTGGAATAAATTAACTACACAACCATTCCAATGATTTCTCATGCAAGCAAAATGATGGTCATGAGTTTACAAAAACTTGTACCATTTCTGCAGTAAGAAATGCTAGATTCAAAAAGAGAAAATATATACTCGAGAACATATTGGAAATATATTGTATGTTGGCTACTGGAGGATAAGGTGCTAAGTGTGGATAGAGTAAGTGACTAGGATTCAGGAGGCCTGGGTTTGAAGAAAAGCTAACAGGAAGAAAACCAATTATTTCAAAATGGGTTCGGTATCAAATCAAGCATGAACTCTTGAGATAAGTTAAATTGATCCAACTGAAGTTATGATGATTTGGACATATGAGAAGACAAGGCACACTAGGAAAAAACAATACTAGGAATGGTAGAATGCAGCAGGAAATGAGTATCTCCAATCTGAGATGGACTGACTTAATAAAGGAAACCGCAACCTTAATTTTGCAAGACCTGAACATTATTGTTAAATGATAGGGCTATTTGAAGACCACTAGTGAATAGATTTTCTGCAAATTAGAAGTCTCTTGACAGGACATTTCAAAAGATGGATCATGTAGTCAGTTTTTATTTTTATATATATTTTAAAAGCTTTGTAGGTGGCTTGTCACTCCACTAGGCATTTGACTTCATAAAGTTAGTAACAAAATTTTGGTAAAAGCCAAAGTTCACTATAGAGTCAAAAGAAGATATTGCCTAGTATTAGGATACTTACCATATATCCTAGTATTAGGATACTTACCAAAAATACTGTTTGATGGGGCAGGAGCTTGCCATTATAATCTATTCTAGGCAAAGACAGGGGTTAGTTAATACCAGAGACCAACTGGTGTTAGTTACAAAATCCTGCAAGAATACCTCACATTCTTATTATGCTACCACAATCCTTCCAAACTTTCCTTTTCCTCTACTATACACTAGGCTAGGGCTACATTTCACTTCTTATACTCACTGGACATTTTTCGTTTTGAATCCCAACAGAGCAATTCCTCCGTTCAGCTGCAGCCTTAATACCTGTGCAACTTGTTGCTGTTGGTTGCTTTGTGCATGTATGGTTCTCCTTGCTACTTTCTGTCAAGTGTTTTAGCCACCTTATGTTTATATATTACTGGCACATTCTACTCCTTGGCTTCTTGGACTGTTTCTCTCCTTTACAACTATTTCATGGGCTGTGGAATGTATGACATAGCTGGTGAGCTTTTATGGTTGCAGGGCTGGGTGTGGAAAGAAAATTCTAGTCCCTAGTCAGCCACGATGCAGCTTTAATATATTTCGCTATTCACTGCTAAGGCCAACTACAGCCATCTAAACAAAGTGATCACAAGCAGCCTAGTTCATGGGAGCTGCCTTGGGTGATATAAAATACATTTCAAAACCCATTATATATTGATATAAAGCTTTATTGATTACCATAAAAAAATCTGTCAGTTACATACATTTGGAAGAGGCAAGGTCACTGCTGGAGAACAAATTATCTTTACAAATACAAAGCTATTTTTGTTTTGTTTTTTACATTATTTTACAGATTTCTAGAACTAGCGTACTATTCAAAGGTATATTAAGGTTAGTATTTTGTCCACTTTTTAAGTATGTAAATTATACAAATTGGCATTTAACATTTAATCATCCCTTTCATATCATTCTATCCAAATATCCCCTTCATACCATAAAAGCATTCATGCTCACACAAACTTGTACTTCCTTCCACAAGACAAAGTTTAAATACTGTATTTTTTTTTTTTTACATACCCACATGAATTCTTTTTGTTCAAGAAATTACAAACCAGCTATAAAATATTCTGGCAGGTTTTACAAATTCATTCCTATTGTACAAAAAACGGTTAGGTGACTAAAATTTAAGAACACACAACTTAAATAACCAAGGAACTATGCACATATTTGTACACATATAAAACACACTTAACACTGTTTAACAGTTCTTAATGTGTTGCCCTTCTTACACAATTATATTCCAAGTCTCAATCATACTACTTCCATACTATTATTCCACTATTTCATGTATGTCTATAGCAGCATCTCAGTGGTACCAATAAACCTGTACACATATATTTAAAAAGATAAAACATTTTAGTATTAAGCAACAGATAAAAGGCAATGCAAACTGTTTAGGATATTCAACTAATTAACATAAAGTGGCAACATTTTATGCAACTGTGGGTATGAATACTATTTATTTCAGAACATATGCTATGTTAGCAAAGAGTTATAAATTAAAATCGAATAAAGAAAGTACTAAAAGGTATATTATTTACACTTTGGGTAAAACATCAGCTTTGTATCAGCTCGCCAAACCAGGAGCAGTAGCAGCTAAGCCACTAAAATAAACACAGTTTTCTGAGTAAGTGAAGCTTGGCATAAATAGTATCTCTTAGAGGAAAAAGCCCACAGTGCAATTTAAGTAGGCACTTTATTTTAAAGTCCCACTTCGTACCACAAACTTTACACACCAGTTCTATTGCACACTGCGGATAATAAAAATCAAATTGTACAGCTTTGTTTTATATGTTAACAGATGACATCCTCGCATAATACTTTTTTTTTAAAAAAAAATCAAACTTCTGGATGGAGGTCATAAGCAGGTGGAAGCAGCCTTTCACACAAGTCTCCCAAGGAAGATGGAAAGAACTTTGTGCATCAGCTGACACAACATGAAATTCACCAGCCAACCCAGAACATGGGAGCTCTGTGTGTGTGTGCGCGCACAACTCTTTGGAGGAAATGGGAACCAAAACCCTACCAACTGACTGTTGTGTCGAGTAAGCAGGGTCTGAATCCAATCCACTCGACCTGCTTATCTCTAGAACAGGAAATAGGCAGGATTTCAGGTATATTTCTTTATTTTTTAATGGTTACAAATATAAACCCCTGGCCGCTCTGGGCCCGTTGTGTTGCACTACTTTGTACCATCCCTACATTTTACCTAGGACTGCAATACAGTACAATTAAAGTTTTTATGATAAACTATTTGATGGCATTAAGTTCTTAAAAGGCTAGGTACATTAACAATGGAGAAGAATCCCAAATCCCCCGAGTCCGCTGGAGGACACTTGTCTCACACTTCTGTCTCTGTATTCTGCACACACTATTTTCCAGTTGCCATTACTGACAATGCAAATAAAGGACTCAATGCATACATACTCTCTACAGAAGGCACATTTTGAAATATTGAGGAAGAATTGCTGTGTGTGGCTGCTAAAACCATTCTTGAGCAGCCCTTCATGGAGCTTATATAGACACAATAAATCAGAATAAACAATAGTCATTCCCGTGTGCATCTTTTATAATTTGTTAAATCAATAGTTACCAGAAATTGGGATTAAGGTAACTCTAACTGAAGGAGTCTGCAGTGCTGTGCTTGCCCTACTAGCCTATTATGTATTTATTTACAAATGTCAAGCATTCTGAATGCTAATCCTGAAATAGGGTACAGCCAAGAGATAAAAGGATTGCTAACATGGAATGACAACAGGTATTCTGGTTTCATTATTTTTAGAATTAGGGTGGATGGGAGAAGACAGCAAGGAGTGATCAACTGCACAAGAATCCATCCATCAATGCAGGCATTCTTTCAAAATCATAATCGAAGAGATCGCTGATGCCCTCCTCTTCGCCAAGGCCAAGCAGATAATCTTCATGAAGTAGAGGCGGCATCAAGTTCACAAATGGCCCTTCAAAACTCGAAGCAATTTGGTCCTCTGTCTGTTGCAACAGGTTGGTTGTGGAGGCCAGCGGGGAGATGGTGGCTGTAGTTACTGAACAGTTAAGGCTTCCTGAGTTATCAGAAATCACGTCTGTTGTGGGAGGGAAAATCATCACATTTGTTAAGAAAAACAACATGTGCAGGCAGAGGATCTTAATGTTCAATATCACTGTTCTACCAACTCAGTTTATTCTGAAAGTAGGCTGCTATCTCTATCTTAACTTAGCAGAGCCTAGTATCTCCTGCTCCTATCTCTCCTTACTCCAAAACTCAAGTGGTCTCATCAGCACACACAAGCTTAAGCAACAGTTTCTTAGAAGATGCCAACAAATCCTCAAAGGCAAATTTCTTAGAGTTGCCTCTGGCAAATGTAGAATTACCCTCAAGGAAATGCTGGACGTTATGCATATCCTACAGAAGCACACAAAATTATCCTATAAGTTAGGGATATTAAGTATTAAGTTGCTATGACTTTTTTAAAAGCCAGCAGTAACTAAGTCTGCATTCTTAATTATGGAATACATTCTTCTACCCCGGCAGCCCATAGAGAAGGTATATAATAGCAATCTTTAAACTGAGTAACAAGGAAATCTAGAAAAGAGTATAAGGGGATATGAATTTTGCAGTCCAGCAGAAACCATTATTTTAAAATGACTATTGTTTCAGTTATCAGCCTTTCAGCCCTATTGAGAATTGGTATACTGTACATTCTGTTTCTTATGAGGTGTTCACTGCTCATTTTTATATAATTGACAAGATGTTCCATATTTTCACTATTACAGAAAATGTATAAATATACAGCCTGTAGCCAAAACTCTTATGCCCACAGATTTTAAGCTGGGAAATGTAAACAAAGCATCACAAGTGAAATGATAACTTGGCAAATGAAATCAGAAAACTATAATAACCCCTGAAGGCAATGTGTCATATATTAACAGTACAGATTCAATTCTCCTCTTGCTTTTAAAACCCTGTCTATTTGGCAATTATCACTTTTAAAAGATACCTTTGGAAAGAGTTCTTGAGATATTTCCATTGTGGTCTGGATCCTGAACTTTCACGGGACTGGGGTAATCTGTTTCTTCTGGACATAAGTAAACCTGAATAGGCCCTTGGGTACTTGATAAGTGGATAAGCTTGTTCTGTCAAGACAAAAATATCACCATTTTCAGTTTGTCTCTTACTTATAAATTGTCAGAAAGAGCTACTGGATGGCTCATTTATAATCACATGCAAAACAAAACATATGCATGAAAAGGAATAATCCATTTCTGCTAGGCAAAACAGTTTAAACAATCTGCAGTTTCCCGACCTGCTTACCATCCATGCTTAAAAACTAGTTAGCATTATATTGGTTCTTCTAGCAATCAATCCTATATCTCAGAACTATGCATTGAGACACTGAACAATGATTTCCAAACTCACAATCCATTCTACCATTGATTCATCGACATGAGGAAGAAACCCTGCATGTACTGAACGCTTGCAAAACAGGTACTGCTATTAATAATACTAAGCATGGAAAGTTTGTCTGCGAACACTTAGAAAAGCACATCAGATTCAGACACGACAGAAGATTTTTAATGTCCGTTGAAGAGAATCAAAGGTTGACAAAAGAGTAAGAGGAACTATAAGTCAATGGAAGTGGCTCGGCTGGTCAGGAAAGACTTGACTCAGCCGTATAGATTTTGGATGATGAGCCAGTGTGGTCTAGTCATTAAGATGAGGACTGAGAAAAATACAAGACTCAAATCTGCACTCATCCACAGGCCTCACTGGGTAACCTTGAGCCAGGTAGCTTCTCATCTTCATCTCACAGATACAGCTGGTAGCCAACTAACCTCTCAGTGAAAAAAATGTGAAAGAAGAGAAATAAGATGAAGAGAGAGAGAGAGAGAGAGAGAGAGAGAGATCATACTCGTAAATCCTACTTAAAATCCTGCGGTCATAAGTAAAGAGCAGTGTAAAATATTCCTTTCCAGATTCCTGAAATTAATTTATGTATTCATTATATTATACTTATGTTCTATCTTTCTACTAAATAAAAAAATTGGTAACAAACAAAGGAAATAGCAAGCATTATCAAGAGATAAATGTATATTAAGAAATAAAATCATATTTGATAATTCAAATCCAATTTGATAATAAAATCAATAAGCAATGAACATCAGAACAGTTTATAAGGCCGGCTTGGAGACACAGGCCTTCACATTCTAAATGTAGAATGCAAACTGATCACACCGGCCTTGCAACACAGAGAATACAGTGGTACCTCGACTTAACGTTTTCAGTCTGTTCCAAGGCATCTTCAGAAGTCGAACAATTGATAAATCGAACAGCAGTTTCCCAGAGGAATGTATTGAAAACCAATTAAGCAGTTCCAGAGGAAACAGATTAATGGGTTTTCAATGCATTCCTATGGGAAGGCTGTCCCAATCTCACTTCTCCCTCAATCAAGGGAAGCCGTTTTCTGCCAATCAGCTGACTTTGACAGGTCTGACCTGTCAAAATCAGCTCTGGGTGTTGGGTTGCAGAGAGCAGCCTTCAGCTGCCCTTGATTGAGGGAGAAGCCCAGGCAGTTTGGAAGGGAAGCACTTACCTCTGAGCAAGCACTTACTGTGAGGTAAGCGCTTGCCTTGCAAGGCTCCAGGGCAGCCTTTGGCTGCTTTCCGTTTTCCCACCTCACATATGACTTTGACAGGTCCAAACTTCCAAAAGGTGCTTCCCTTCCAAACCACCCAGACTGCGCAAAGATCAATGGGTCTGGGGTCTGCTCACCAAATTGGTGGGCAGAGCATGGACCCATTGATCTTTGTCCAGCCTAGGAGGCTTGCAAGGGAAGTGGCAGAGGTGATCCGCCACCGCCGCTTGCCTTGCAAGGCGCCTGGGCTGGGCGAACATGCATCCACCCCAGGAGATCCCTGGGGCAGATGCATGTTCACCCACCCTGGGCGGTTTGGAACGGAGATGCATCTCCTTTCCAAACCGCTCAGGCTTCAGAAGGATGCATCCATCCCAGCGATCTCCTGAGGCAAATGCATGTTCACCCAGCCTGGGCACCTTGAAAAGCAAGCGCTTACCTCCGAGTAAGTGCTTACTCAGAGGTAAGTGCTTCCCTTCCAAACCGCCCAGGCTTCTCCCTCAAACAATCAAGGGCAGCTGAAGGCTGCTTTCGTTTCATTTTTCTTTGAGGAGGCAGTTCATTTTTCGTTTTGTTAGGGAACGAAAAAACAAAACAAAACAATTCATTTCGTGCCCATCTCTAAATGCAATGTATCAACATAAGAGTTACAGGACAACTAAGAAAAGGAAACCACTGCAGTTTTGTTAAGCTAGAAAAGATTTTTCTTACATTTAGTGGATCAGGCACTTCAAGTTTTGTTTCTGGAGGAGCTTTCACAAGTACGACCGTTTGGTCTTTAAGGCTACTAATTTCTCGAATATCTTCGTACCTAATATATGCTAATGTAATCCATGTTAAAGAAATGTTCAGATGCAGCACTTTAATCATAAGAATTAGCAACACACAATAATTCATTTGTAACATGCCCACATCATCCTACATTTAAGTTCGTTTCCTACCTCTCCGACATTTGGCACACTACCGTAGCTACAAATACACAAAGGCGTCTGCATTTGAAAAAAAAGTAAAACCAATGCAGACTAAAACTAGGCCATGCACATTTGGAAAGATGCTATGATATATTTCATGTTTATTGGTTATGGTAAACCATCATCTTATAATTGCAGAGCTGGAAGGGACCCAATAGATCATTGAGTCCAGCACCTGTTAAGAAGTAGGGACTCTGTACTTCTGTCTCGGCAACCAGAAACTGCTTCATCAAGTGCCATGTCCTCATAGAACACTGGCGATCAGTAGCATGATCTAGTTTTTATCCAAAGCTATTATAGCTAGAGAACCTGTGCTCACTGCAAACGACTGACTTCAATTTTTAAGACAGAAAGTTCTTCCATGCCCTAGCCCATGCTTCCCATCTATTTTTCCTTGATGGATAACCTGCAGCAGATGGTATATGTTAGTGTACATCATGTGACTGAAATATTGTAATTTTCTTCTCTTTATGGTATTGAGAATTTCTAGTTTATTCAGGTATCTTCAGAATTCATCTGTAGCAGTCAGATACCTAAACTAAATTTGGAAGTTTTCTACCTAATGTGAACAAATCAACCTTTCATTAACTGCAGAAATTCCGAGAATGGTATAGATTTTACCTGCACTGCTGAGTTTATTTACAGTTTTCACAAATCCCATTCCTGGAATGTACCAAAAAGTAAGGATTTACATAATCTTGTATCTAGCTGGTTAGAAACCACTGCAAAATGTTGTCTATCAATTTGAAAGATATGCTTTTGCTTGCATTTTAAAGAAGCAGAATAACTATAGTTAAGGAAGATCTCCACTGTAGTGCTACCACATAATTTACCATAAAGATGCAAAATGCCAGCATTACAGCATCAAAATATAAGAGCACTCTGAAAAGTGTCAGATTTCTCCAAGGACATTAGCTCCATCAGACTGAAAAAGGATATTTCCGATTTTCAGAATCTTCCCTTAGTAACTTGAGGTCATAGGAACAGCTCTGTATCAACTCGTCCAGCTTCTTTTCTTCCTGATTGAGTTCTGCTACCTCCTTAGACAAGCCTTGATAGTGCCCCAGTGTGCCCCCAAAGTCAGACAGACTGCAGCCCCTTCAAAACGAATAAGAAGTCCAGTCAGAGTTATTCTGATTACCAATATTTCGTGGCACAATTCCAACTTGGTTGTGACCTATACAGTAGGACCCTTGTATCCACTGATTCATTAACCACTGATTCAGTTATCCATGGCTGGCAGAGGAAAAAAAGTAATTAAATTATTAAATAAATTTAAATAAATAAAATTCAGCAGGCGCAAAGCAAGCTACAGTCACAAACAGCAGCCATAATGCAAGCTACTGTTGTAAAACAGCAACCGTAATGACAAGCTAATGTCACAGAACAGCAGCCGTAAAGCAAGCTATTGTCGCAAAACAGCAGCCATAAAGCAAGTTACTGTCGCAAAACAGTGGTTTTGGGCGGCGGGGTTGCGTTCTCTCTTATCCACATATTTTGCTATTCACAGGAAGGCCTAGAACCAATTCCCAACAGATATCGGGGTCCTACTGTGCTTTTCTCCTGGGTTCAGTCCAGACACTCTTAAGGTCGATATACTCCCATTCAATTCTTCCCAGGCTTTCAGATCTAGGCTGCTTCATTTTGTCAACAGACAAATACCTTTATTCATTCATTCATTCACACATTCATTTATTTGATTGATTGATTGAATTATGTTTGCATAAGCCAGGAAAATGTATGTATAGCTCCTTTGAGCATATCATGCAGTTCAATACCTTGGCTCCACCACTAGCTGGACATTTGATTGCAGTATGTAATAAACAGAGAAACTCGGCCTCTGAGCAAATACTACTTGCTGTTACACACAGTAGCTTCTATTACACAAAGCTCTGCTTATTGTATTCTATGGGACAGCATAGCTCCTTTCTCAAACCAGGATCATTCCTAATACAGTTTAATGAGTGGTGGCTTCGCCTTTTGATCCTTGCAACACCTCTTCTAGGGAGTTGCTTCCAGTAACTAGACTATACCCTGGGTGGAATATACGTTTTCATCTAAAATATGACAGCATAAAACTAGAGGCATGCAACATTCATACATACAAGAAGAATGCAAAGCTATGACACTAGGGATGGGAATTTTGTATTTTAAGAACTCCCATATACAGAATTTACCTGGAAATTCCCCCCAAGCAGAATTCTGGGAATGGGAGAGCACAAATAACAGCAAAAGAACTGTTTCCCCACCCCCAATCCACTCCGTCCCTGGTTTTAAGGAAGAGGGAGCCCTGATGCTTGCTAGGCATTACAGCAAGGGTTTCTGGGAGATGCTGCAATGCTGTATGGCAGTGTTGGCAAACCTATGGTACGGGTGCCAAAGGTGGCACTCAGAGCCCTTTCTGTGGGCACCCGACATCGCCCCTCCACAGCCACCCATGTTCAGGTTAAATTGCTGTATTGGCACTTTGTGAATTAGTGGATTTTGAATTCGGTCTCTAAAAGGTTCGCCATCAATGCTGTATGGGATAACGTGGTCTGATCTATTCAGGAAGTCTTTCAGTGAAACTACCTTTTATATGTAGCACTGCAATAACTCATGAGAACCTTGCTATATTGAACCCTCTCTTCAAACCTGAAACCTGTGGAACAGAGCAGAAGGCCAGTGGAAACCCTCTTTTTAAAGCAAAAAAGCAAAGTGTTCTGCTTTATATACCACCCCATACCACTTCAAGTAGTCTCTGGGCGGTTTACAGTTTTTAATTATAGTAATGCAGGCTACACATTGCCCACCCCCTCCCCCCAGCAAGCTGGGTACTCATTTTACTGACCTCAGAAGGGTGTAAGGGTGAGTGAACCTTGAGCTGGCTAGGTGGGATTGAACCCCAGGTCATGAACACAGTTTTAGCTGCAGTACAGGCATTTAACCCACTGTGCCACGGGGCTCTTAACTTGCTGCGTGTGCTCTGCCACTGCCAGGTTTCTTCCTGAGGGATTCCAGGCAAATTCTGGGGGTGGGAGTCCATGAAGTACATAAGCCCCAGCCTTCTATGACACTACTTACATCCACTGAATGTTGTTTTTGGACTTTTTCTTGATGAGAAGAATGCCTTCCAGGACATTGGTGATATCATAAATCCTCCGTTTCTGTACCTTAAGAACTTCTGCTGCTTTGTTCAAATCCACGACACCATCTGGAGATTGGCTCAGGAGCTGAATAAACTTCTTTGTGAGAAGACCAAGTGATGTATCATACCGTGTTTTTTCTGAAGGGGATTTGGGAGCTTGAAGGAAAAACATTATTTCATGATTGTCCTGAAACTTGCAAAAAAATCTCATTTCAAACACTTCTGGCATTTTCTTGAATTCAGAACTAAAATCCAAACATTCATAATGTCCCTAAAACTTTTTCTCTTACACTGTTTATAAATTAAGAACAGGGATAAATAATAAAGGAGGAAAATAACAGCCCCAAAACATGGAAGCAGAAAGGAATACCAACAAGTAGAAGGAAACAGACCATCTAAGGAAAAGGCCAACCAAAACCTGAAGAAGATGTCTAGAGCTCCATGCTGTGTGGAAACTTCACAGTAGGTTGAATGAGGTCAGCAGACGTCTGCTAAATTGATTTAACTTGAGCAAACCTCAGCTTGAGATCTTGCAGATAATGGCCATAAGTATTGCTTCAATAAAATGTAGCTCAAGATTTATAGGCAGTGTTAGTAGAAGAAAAGCAAAATTAAAAGATACATGGTAACTTTCCAAGATGCAGATTGTGCATTAAGCTACAAAAAGGAAACAAAACATTATCAACTCGCTATTTGTTTAAAACAATGCATTAATCGATTATAACCAATGAGTGTATTCTCTGCAAGTATCATTTCAACATGACAACTCTCACGCTGAATTTTGGAAGATAAGGCAGTAGACAGGACAGACTCAATGAGTTGAGATATGGGATTTGGATTCTTAAGGCCATGCTTCATCTGAATCTTTTGAAAAGACGATCTGGGCCTTATTGTTGCAGAATTTGAAAACACAAAGATATCAGATTCAGGGCTTTAAAGCAAGCCTTCCAAAACGGAATCTCACTCCTCTCTCCCACTCACACCCTGCTAGCCATCAACCCTGATTTTTACATTCTTATTCTCAGACCTGAAATTTTAGATGCAGAACTATGCATAGTAGATCCATCTGAAATTATTTTGAGGAGAATTTTGCCGTATGTTCCTACAAAATTCATAAAACAACAGTTCTAACACTGCAGGACAGTAAATTGATGTTGGTAACCTACTATGTATTTAGCCTCTTCCTGCCTCAAAGGGAGGACAAAACCTCATAACTTTCGCTTGATTAAATTAACTGACAGGAAGGCAAGAGAACTTTAGGAGTTGTTTTTCTTTTTATGTGAGACTCAAAATTGATTTGAAATTTCAAAAGCAAAAATGATCCTTCTGCCAGCAACTAGAAACTTAACTCTTTTGAGAGGTTTTTGGTGAGTGAGATGGGGAGGTCCTTGAAAATCTGATATTTTTATTTTTAAATAATGTTTTTAAACATTTGTATATTATATTTTAAATGTGATTCGATTTTTTTGGGGGGGTCCCTACTAAGGCGGAAAGGCAAGATAAAAACTGAATGAATAAATGAGCAAGTGAGTGAGTGAGTGACTTTTTTATATCTTTGTAATATGTTTCCTTACTTTTTGGACTATCTGGACTCCTAGTTGTGGCTCTCCCTTTACCCTTTGGCGTTCTTAATCCTTCAGCTATAAACTGCTGCCCCGTCTCTCCTAGTTCCAGTCTTCTCTTTGCCTGTCAAAAGAATAGAGTTTGTGTAAATCAACCAACTAAGATCAGGCTCAGCTTTTAAAAAACTGGAAAGACAAAGGACTTATGATGGTCAGAAAGTAAACCAGATAACCACTCCCAGGATACTAAGTATCTATTGACACCTATCTTATTTTGTTGCAAGAAAATGCATTTTAATTGATTCTCTGTAGGCATAAAAATCCTGGAACTGAAAGCCTACCCACTGCTTTTCTGGTCAGGAAAAAATAATGGACACCCAATCAGGAGTAAAACTACTTTTTCTTTTTTTATGCCATTTCTTCTTCTAAAAGGCAGAACGCAATCAAATCAGCAGCTTGATTCTTTTCTTAGTAGAACAGCAAACTGGAATTGGAAATGACTTTGATTCTTGCTATGTACTTCCATTTCTTTTTCCTTGGTTCATCAATAGAATTCAACAGCGACACAGTGCATTTTAATGCATTAAAAACCGCTCTATTTGGCCTTCAACCCAAAATATTACTTCCTGGTACGTCTCACCAGACCACTCTTGCTATGAGATAGTTTAAAATTATAATGTGGCAGCTTCAGATAAAGTTTTTGAGCCTGTGCTGGAATGACATTGTTTCCAAGTCAGAGTTACTTTGCTAAGCAGTTATCAAATTGGACAAGGGTATCGCTGTACACTACACGGAATTAAAAATGTGTACTGCCTTGATAAGAATACTAGTTCTACAGACTGACTTTGATACGACAGCCACTGCCATGCCTCGTCACGTCTGGTTGTGTTCTACGCTTTCTATCTTTCCGTATTTCTACCATTTGCAATAGTTGTTTTAACTTTTTAAACAAAACTTGTAGGTCTCCAGGGAATTTCTGCCATACAGCCTATAAATGGCAGAAATAAATACTACAATTCTAGTAACATAAAGTAAAGAAACAAGCAAACATACAAAAACCGTAGAAAGAGTGCAAGTATACTAAAAATGCCACGTCCAACCTGCATGCGGCACATCAAAATCAAGTCCTTTGTTCATGGAAGTTACACCTAGTGTGGCGCAACATTAAAGTGTCAGGTACACTGGACCCTCATATAACAAAGGTTTTTATAACATAAAATCTGTACAACATAAAAAATTCCGGAGATACGGGAAATTATCTTAACAGAATTGCCTATGGGGCGAATCTGTACAACATAAAAATGGTCGCGAATAGGGATTACTCTGTTTTCAATGCATTCCTATGGGAAATTTGTATAAAGGAAAATTTGCTTACCTTATTTTCATTTGGAACGAATTAATTCCTTTATACAAGGTACCACTGTATATATAAGCAACAATACTGTAGGTATTCTTGGTTAGTTGCCAAAAGCAATGTAGAGACTGGCATTCTGTAACCTTGTCTTAATTTGACTAAAATTTCAGAGTTAATTGTAAAACTAGCCACATGTGGCAAAAACACACTACAAACATTTGGCAAAAGAAACACCAGATTAGTGAGCTAGCAGATTCCTCAAGAAAGCAAAGCAAAGCATTCTGTTTATGTAATTCCCCATGGTGCTGAAAGCACTCTTGGGTGTGGGGGGTGAAATTTATTCATGCAGATTACACATTGCCCCAAAACTCTGCATTGGGCAAACTAAAAACCTCTTCAAAGCCAAGAACTCTGTCTTTTCTTCCCATCTAACTGCAAGGAAGCTGTTCTATGCCCACACCAGTGTCTGTTCCCAGAAATGGACAGAATGAGAGCTAACAAACCAAAACTTAATCCAGACAAGACAGAGGTGACTCTGGTCGGTCACAAGGTAAACTGGAGACTGGGGATCCAGCATGTAGTAAATGGGGTTACATTCCCCCTGAAAAGTCAGGTTTGCAGCTTGGCAATGCTCCTGGACTCAGCCCTGAGCTTGGATGCACTACTAGTCTCTGAGGTGGCCAGGAATGTCTTTGCAGTTAAAGCTGATATGCCAGCTGTGCCCACTCCTGGAGACATTTTATCGGCCATGATGACACATGCTGTGACATCTCATCTGGATTACTGTAATAGGATCTACATGGGGCTTGTCACCAGATGGTCGGTATATACAGTAATCCCCCGCCTATCGTGGGGGTTAGGGACCCAACCCAACCCACAATTGTGAAAAAATCCACAATATGCTGATGCTGTGCCAGGCTTGGACGGGGCAGGGGCTATCTGGGGCCTCCTACACTTACCCGAGGCCTGGCACTGCCCTGAATGGGCCTCTGGTGGGCTTCCTGGGCCTGTCAGAGGCCCCAAAAGTGGTTTGGGGCAATCCGGAAGTCACTTCCGGTTCGATGGAAACCATGTCCCGGGAAGCCCGTCGGAGGCCCGTTCAGGGCAGCAATGGGCCTGGGGTAACTGCCAGAGGCCTCAAACAGGCCCATCCACCTTACCCCAGGAGGTCTTTGTTTCCTATACCAGGACCACAGTATATGAACCAAGAAAGGGTGTGGGGATTACTGTACTGCTGTCCTGAGATATACCAGGACCGCAGTATATGAACCGTGAAATGGCGAGGGACAACTGTAACTAAATACGAGGCTGTGTTTGAAGGGTGCTTGGAAATTTCAGCTGGTTCAAAATGCTGCAGGCAGAGTGCTGACTGGCTCTGGTTACAGGGAGCATGCAACTCCATTACTACAACAAATTCACTGGCTGCCAGTCTGTTTCAACAAATTCACTGGCTGCTCAATTTAATGTGTTAGTTTATCTATCTGTTTGTTTGTTTTTGCATTTCTAGTTCTCACCAATTTTCCCAAAGGAACTCTGGGCGGTTTACATGGAAGCATGCAAAAAGTACAGTTAAAACGCATAAACAAGTTAATAACATAACAGTGAGGCACGGCAAGAGAATAAAACTAGGTGTGACAGAAACAATTATGGTACAGGGAAAAACAGCACAAACATTAGCGATTGCTGTATGCTTATTTAAAAAGCCAAAAGGTTATTAGGGGCTCAACCTGGCAAATCTCGCTTGGCAGTTTGTTTTATATAGCTGGGACAGCCACCGAAAAGGCCCGATTATGGGTGGAAGCCTTACGGGCTTCCTTAGGGTTGGCCACCCAGAGCAAGAGTGCCAGCAATTTATTACTTAAAGCCCTATATGGCGTGGGTCCAGGCTATTTGAAAGACTGTTATCAACCACATGAGCCTACTAAGCTTTTAAGATCTTCTGAGGAGATCCTTTTCTGAGTTCCACAAGCTTGCTTGAACACAAGTGAGAGCCTTCTCAGTGGCCTCAACTGTTGAAACAGACAGCAAGCTGAAAACGTAATTCAGACGTTGCAAAAGACTGAAATGCACAGTGCATATATATATATGAGGAAGGATTTGCTGAAATGGGAAATTTCTTAAAAGTCACCATGACCACTGCTGAATATTGCTTGAAGAAAGTATTTACTTATTATTGAAAGTACTTACACTATTTTTCCATGTATAAGACTATGTTTTTGTCAAAAATTGTTAGATTAAAAATTGAAAGTCGTCTTCTACCTGGAAGTAAGCTAAGGAGAGAATGGTTGCACAACTGTAATTTTGGGTTAGAAAAGTAGGGGTCGTCTTAAACATTGCAACGTCTTATAGACAGAAAATGCAATACAGTGGTACCTCGGATAACTATGGTAATTCATTCTCCGAAGTTACTAATTATCCGAATCTCGTCGTTATCCGAAATGCGGTTTCCCATAGGAATGAATGGGAAACTGATTAATCCATTCCGGAGCCTAGGAAAAAGGCACAGACACCTGTTTTTTTGCTCAAAACTCTTTATAAAGTGCACTTTAAAGGTACAGATGTGATGCCACCCGGGATAACTCTTTTTTACTGATGCATGCTGGAAATTCGTTATCTGAGGCAGCCCATAGGAAAATTCGTTATCCAAGGCAGCCCATAGAGAAAATTCGTTGTCCGAGGCAGACCTATACCTAGAAATTGTGATTTGTTATCCAAGGCAGCCCATAGGGAAAATTTGTTATCAGAGGCAGTCCTATACCGGAAACTTGCAGTCGTTATCCAAAAAATTCATTATCCGGGGCAGTCGTTATCCGAGGTACCACCGTATTTATCATTTTGTTAATTCTATGAAGACCCTCAAAGTGATGCACCACTACAACATGGGGAAACAAGTCCTCAAAACCAATTTTAACACCATGTTAAAATGTCAGCCTCCTTTTAAAAACAGAATAGTTATTCTAATCAACAGCATTAAACCTACTTTGACACAAATAACAAGCATAAAAAATTCTACCCTACCAGAAGCTCACAGGCATGAGCAAGACTGGTTTCCTTTGGGAGGGAATCCCACAACTGAAGTTCTACTACAAACAAAGCTATCTCGTATCTTCAGCAACTGACTTTACAGGGTGGCAGTATATACAACAGGGACTACAGCAAAAAACAACAAAAAACAACACCATTAAATTCTGGGCAGGAAGTGTCTTTTAGCTGTTAAGGGCTTTATATATCAAAACCAACACCCTTCAAAATGCACTCAGAAGCACACTGGAAGCCACACAACAGTCTAGTTGCGCAATGGCTATTTTTGCGCTTTCCATAAATTGCCCAGTGTGGTGTAAGTGACAGACTAGGATTCTGGAGACCTGGGTCTGAAACCCAGTTCAGCCCTGTCTGACTTGATGGCACATAAATCCCGATCATTTTTTAAGGGCGACCCAGTACAGCGTACATTCAACTAGTGGAATGTGCAGGCAAAGGAGCTTGAATCACTGCTCCTATGCCTCCCTAAGGATGAGACACAGTCGGGGCACTAACTAAAGTTAGGCAAAGGCATTCTTGACACAGTAGCCATACAGTCTTCCAAAAGAATGCCAAATCCATGGGTTCAGTTCAGAGGGAGATTCCCACCAAATTAACAGCAATTCTTTCCTTCAGACTGCAAACTGTCCTAATAACGGCACTACGATTACAAAGAAAGCACTTAGTACAAACTCTCTAAATACTGTATCTAGAGTCAGGTTCAAGTAAGAATAGGAGTATGGTGTGCATTTAAAGACACGCATATCCAACATTCTAAACATGCATTCAGAGGAGAGGTGTCTTGGCCCTCAGATGTATCCCATCTTTTTGTGTCATGAAACTACTTACTCATTGCACCATGGAACTTCTTCTCCTTGGAAACTGATCAATTCTATAGCATTTCCCAAAACTTGACAGCCAGGAGAAACTTAGGTTTGGATTAAATAGTATTGTGGGGTCAGGCAATGGAAATTGTCCATATTTCACTATTACTAAAAATGCATATCGAGAGTTAAACTTGTGATTTGTTTCAACCTGCCCTGAGACCTATAGGCAAGTTCAGCAATGACTCAGTCCATACAAACAGCACAGTCAGCTGTGAACTGAAAATGCAAATAGGTAAGTCTTGTAGGCATTAGAAGGAATCAGAAGTAAAAGATCTTGCTTGCAACAATATTAATCAAGATAAGAGCTTACATGGAACAAACTGTTATTTCTGCTAGCAACACTCATATCTCCTAGAATGGCCAATGCCCTCTGAATTACAAACACAGAATTTAAACTAAAAATACTATACAGTATATGAAGCATGGAATGTTCTATCCAAAGTAAATATAATAATAAATGTTAAGAATATCAAGCTATCTTTATTTTTAAATGTTCAGTTTTGATTTATTTTATCCTTTTGAATAATTCTCTACTGTATTATATGTCTATAATGATCTTAAAATGAGCTAGTCTGCTCTAATGAAGCTAAAATGCTCTAATTTTTTCCAACAATGTGATTTTCTCATATCCATGACAGCCCCCCCACACACCTTGCTTACCTTTTAAAAAGGGTTTTGTCAATTCTTAATAAAAACCTAGAATACTTGTCTTTAAATTTCTTTTATTATTTTGTTTGATACAAATGGAAATAAGTACTTTTTTAAAGCCAGCATATTTGTGCCCTACCTACAGGTGAAACTCGAAAAATTGGAATATCGTGCAAATGTTCATTTATTTCAGTAAGTCAACTCAAAAGGTGAAACTAATATATGAGATAGACTCATTACATGCTAAGAGAGAGATATCAAGCCTTACTTTGGTATAATTGTGATGATTATGGCATACAGCTTATGAAAACCCCAAATTCACAATATCAGAAAATTAGAATAATGTGATAAGGTCCCCTATTGACAGTAGTGCATCAAGAGCCACCACACATAGACGGATCCTAGACACGAGCTTCAAATGTCACATTCCGCTTGTCAAGCCGCTCCTGAACAACAAACGTCTGAAGTGTCTTACCTGGGCTAGAGGGGAAAAACTGGTCTGTTGCTCAGTGGTCCAAAGTCTCCTTTTCTGATGAGAGCAACCCCCTGATATTTGGAAAGTTTTGGGGGTTAAGGAGCTGAGTTATGAAGCTCCAGAGGGGATGTCCCTAGAAAAAATATTTGTATTGGACTCGGAAGCTGATTGGGCAAGCGATAGCACCACCGCCACTTGGCTTCCGATTGATTCCAATTAGAATCTTTTTCCTAGGGGCACCCCCTTTGACATTTAGTAACTCAGTCCCCTGATCCCCAAACCTTTCCAAATTTGGGGGGTTTACAGGGAAGAATCCAAATTTGATCCCCAGCAATTTTGATGCCGCGGCCATGAATAGGAACCAAAATCGCCGGGGACCAAGTTTAGAGTCTTCCCTGTAAACCCCCCCCCCAAATTTGGAAAGGTTTGGGGATCAGGGGACTGAGTTATTAAATGTCAAAGGGGGTGCCCCAGGAAAAATCATGTCTAATTGATCAAGAAGCTGAATAATAGTCACTCCCCCCCCCACACACGTGAGTGATTATCAGCTTCTCGCTCAGACATTTTTTCCTAGTGGCACCCCCTTTGATGTTTAATAACCCAGTCCCCTGAGTCCCAAACCTTTCCACATTTGGGGGGGTACCTAGAATCTCTTGATAAAGCTACCCCTGCCATTCTTATGCCAAAACAGAGACTGTGATTCATATTTTCGAGTAGTAAAAATATGGATCACAGTCTCCATGTTTCGGCATGGAAATTGCAGACTTAGCTTCCTAAAATGATTCTAGGTAAGGCCCCCAAATTTGGAGATATTTGGGTTTCAAGGGGCTGAGTTACGAAAGTCCAAAGGGGGTGCCCCTAGGAAAAAATTCTAAATGGATTAGATCAGAAGCCAAGCAGCGGTGGCGCTATCACTCACCCGATCAGTTTCCGATTCCAATAGAAATATTTTACCCTAGGGGCACCCCCTTTGGAGCTTCATAACTCAGCTCCCTGACCCCCAAACCTTTCCAAATTTCAGGGGGTTACCTAGAATTCCCCGAGGAAGGTACCCCTGCCACTTTGGTGCCAAAATGTGGCTGGGATCAGTATTTTTGAGTGCATAAAAATAAAATAAATAAAAAATATGCACTTGAAAATACTGATCCCATGCATGTTTCAGCACTAAAGTGGCAGGGGTACCTTCCTCAAGCTATTCTAGGCAACCCCCTGAAATCTGGAAAGTTTTGGGGATTAGGGAGCTGAGTTATGAAGCTCCAAAGGGGGTCCAGGTAGTTAATTGAGTGTGTGGTGTGTGTTCCAGCAGTTTAGGAGTTAAGCTGGTGGTTAAATTAACTTCTATATTGCTAGCATGTGCACCGCACAGTCTCAATTAGCTACTCAAACCCCCTTTGGAGCTTCATAACTCAGCTCCCTGTCCCCCAAACTTTTCCAGATTTCAGGGGCTTATAGAGAAGAGCTTGAGGAAGATCCCCTGCCATTTCCTCTAGAATGAATTGCTTTGTTCCAGAGGGGGAAATTGTGTTTTGTTTTGTAATGAAATGCTGTGTGCCATTTTGTTTCATTACAAATCATTTCATAACCTTGCATGATGAAACAGCATGTCATTTTTCGTTCTGTGTCCATCTCTATTAAACAGATAAGGAGATACCCTACGAAACCATTCTCTCTCCATATTCTGTCCTAATGGAAGCTTCTTGTCTACAATACAGGTGATGCATCAGGCCAATCAAGTGCCAAGGCACACTTATTTCTTTCAGAACAACCCATAGTTAGTCAAAGGCTTTGTTATAGTCTATAAAGCACAGGTGAATCTTCTGAAATTCTTTGTTGTGCTCTAATAGCCAGTGAATATCTGCAATATGATCTTAAGTACCTCTTTCTTTTTGGAATCCAATTTCAACATCAGGTGTTTCTTATTCTATATAAGGTAAAAGCCTCTGTTGCAACATCCTAAGCATCAATTTGCTTGCTCTGGAAATGAGAGCTATAGCCCTATAAATTACTGTACTCCTTGGTATCTGCTTTCGTAGGGACTGGAATGCACAGAGAGGATTCCCAATCTATGGGCTATATATTATTTGGCATATTTGTTGGTATATTCATGTTATGATTGATAAATTCGTTTTCTGTTGTTTGAAATCATTCTACTGGTATCCCATCTACACTGCTGGTTTCCTTCCAATGCTTTCAGATGCATTTCCACTCCACTTTCTTAACTAGGCTTAAATTTCCCTTTGATTTCTTGGATCTTCTGGAAGATCTTATCTTGTTTTCCTCTTTTGATGTTCTCTATTTGCACTGGCCATTAGGATTCACTTTGTCTCTACAAGACAGTCATTGAAAATCTGCACTCAGGATACTTACCCTATCTCTTTCACCTTTTACTTTTGCTTTATACTTTTTACCTTTTTGCATTCTTCCTTAACTCAACTGAGTTTTGTAATGGAAGTCTGTTCTTTATGTAGAATTTAAATTTGTTAAATTATATTTTGGCATTAAAATTATCTTAGTGTTCTTCTTCAGCTCTAATCTTGCGTTTGATTTTAACAGTTCATTATCAATATCACAAACTGTTCCTGGTCTTTTTTGGCAAAGAAGATAAAACTTCTCCCTCACCTGCTTTCAATTACATAGTCTATTTGATTTCTATATTGGCCATCTGGTGATGTGTTGGCTTTGTAGAACTCTATGAGTTGCTCTCCTGCTTCACTTTGGACCCCTAGGCCAAAACTGTTAAGCATATTTGGTTCTGCTTTGTCTCCTACTTTTGAATTTCAGCCACCTATGATTATAAGCGTGTCTTGCTTTGGTGGGATCAATTTCCTCCCCCATAAATTACACTAAGAAAAACTTGATGGACCCTTTTTACACATATGCAAATATTTTCATACTCATAAGTATAATAATGCTCTTGTCTCCAGCTTTTTTGGTACTTTTTTGAACCAACTCTCAGAACTACAAGGAATTTCAATCCAAAATAGTAGCTTTGTAAGCTGTGGCTGAAATATGCTATGCCCCGGTCCTTGCGCACAGCTGTTTTCACATGGGTGGGCTTTTTCCTGGTGTGCATTAACACCTCTTTGCTCAAACACACACAAGGCAAATTCACTACAATGTAACAATCTTCAGCTTGCATAAGGGCAGGCTGAACACTGCACTGAGCAGAACAGGCAGAGAATACAGCTTCACTCATGCATTGACAGGATACTGGATTCTTTGTCTTCCAACAATAAATTCATGGTGTCCACCATTTTAGTTTCTGAAAGCTGTTCAGCTCCACCAATGTAAGTCATGCTACGTACCAATCAAGCAATTTGTAATACATCAACTGATGACTGACAAGAGTATGCATAAACTGATCTCACAACTTTAGTGGCATAAACTTCATTTGAAACTTCTGAACATTCTTTAATGGGCCAATATCCCTCTGAAGAGTATTATAGCACCATATGAATTTATGTGAATTCGGGCTTTCTTGAGTTGTTGTGTTTTAGAATGCTGAACAACCCTATCTTCAGTTGCATAAAATGCAAAAATTAAGAAATGTTTAACATTACACAATTTGTTTCATTTCCAGTTGCCTATCGCTTGAGAAACTTACATTCCTTTCTCTTTTTTTTTAATTCCTCTTAGGAATTATTTATGAGCCCCCAGGCTTCCTCCTGGAGAAGTTTAACTTTAGTAATTGTGGTATGCCAGTCTTGGGCTATGACCCGGGAAATCTGTGTTCAAGTGGTCTCTTGGTCATTAGGCTAACTGGGTAACTTAGAGCCCATCACAGTCTCTCAGCCTACAGTATTTTAGAGTTGTGGTGCAGATACAAAGAGGAAATGAGTCATATGTGCCAACTTGAGCTCCACAGACCCAGTACAGGAGAAATATTTGAATAAGTGACAAGAGACTATCATTTCAACAGCATACTTTGCCATATGCTATTTTCTACAAGCAGACATTTATTCCAGCAGCCAAACTAAAGGACCTCATGTTGTACTCTGGAGTCAGATTACGCAACATATCACATATTAACTAAAAAGAATATACATGTCTGTGATATCAAAATAAGAAAAATCCTTCAGATGCAAGAAGGACATTGTGTGCTTTCTAACACTGGATATCAGTGGGAGGGAGGCTTTTAGGACCTAACCTAAGGGATTCTCCCTTCCCACAACCCTGCTGGTAAAGTTCTTTTTCCCTGTCTTTGGTTTGTCACCTTCCTGTTTATTTGCTTCACTTCCTTTGTTTTCTAGTCTCTCTTTCTCCTTTCCTAAACTCCCAAGTATGCAGGAAGCATGGAGGGATCTATCCCACATATGGAGACTCGACTTCTCCTATTTTTCCACTGACTATTACTACAGGCAGCAATTGTAAGTAAAGACACTATTTTTTTCATTTAAAAATGCTTCTAGTGTGATTCTTAAAATATAAAGCGCTAGTCGTGGTAAGGAATCAACTACTGAGACTTAAGCTCTCATGGTTTCTCTGTGCAGTTGTTTGTTTCTGATACTCTGATAACTATAAACGGAATAAACCATATTCTTCAATACGTTATGAGTTCAGGAAGACAGGCAGAGCAACTATGCTTAGGAAGATAGATAACAAGTATTTTAAAAGTTTTATTGTTTTATAAATGTTGTGATTTTCTTCCCAGACACACAGACACAACTAAATTACAGATTAGCAGAAGAGAAAATTAGTTGTTGTCTGCTTTTTTAAAAAGAACTCCTTTTTTTTGGGATGAGTAACAAAACTCACTTCAATATACAAGGATAGATTTTGATCATTCTACAAAATGATTGGGGTAGAAAAGGACTTGTTTCAGTTAACCTTTCTCAATGGAAAACTGGGCTGAAGATTAATTTAAGGGCCTCCCAAGTAAATTACTGTATAGAAAATGAGGAACCAGAAACAGATGCAGAAGCCAAAGATACCCATAAAGGCTTGGTAGCAAAGAGCTGATCAGAGGGTGTATATGTGAATGCTAATTGTTCTAGAGAAATCCTACAGCTTTACCAATTTAAAACGGCAAGTCATACGGACCAGAGAGTTCAAAAGATTGAGGCTTAATTCTAGAAAGATGAAAAAAACCATGTCTGGTTCATTAACTATATTTAATAACTTGAGCCTGACTGAATGTAACTTAATGATAAGCAAAAGACAAGCTTCCACTCAGCAACACAGGCTGAAAAACTCAATGCCTTTATATCTCTTTTTAATGGAAAACAATTAAGCTTTGAAGAGGCCCTAAACCAGGCATGTCCAAACTTCGGCCCTCCAGATGTTTTGGACCACAACTCCCACAGTCCTTTGCCATTGGAAATACTGGCTTGGAATTCTGGGAGTTGTGGTCCAAAACATCAGGAGGGCCCAAGTTTGGACATGCCTGCCCTAAACTGAGGAATGCATAACACAGAGCAGCTATCCTGAGACAATTTCAGAACAGAATGGCTCAAAGTACCCAAAGAAGGGAAAGGACAGCAGAAAGACCACACCCCATAGCAATCACATACCTGCTGAAATTGGGCTAGAAAGGGGCATTTTTTTTACCACGGAATGTCCATCCCCCAGAGATTTTTCAACTAGTAATAGAGATACTTCTGAGACAAAGGATAACAGGAAAATAAAGTGAAATCTAATTCGATGAGAGGAACAAGAAGCCCAACAAAGACTTTAAATATAGAGCTTGCATGGCTAATATTTCTTAACAGAAATCAAGTGAATGGAACATTGATTCAGGATGTACCAGACACTGCATACACAAAAAAGAATACTACCCTAGATAGGAATACTGGTGGAAATATTCAAATAACCAATAGTGTTTCCATGAATATAGGCAGAATTGATGGCGTTAGCAGTACTGTTCTCACTATACGTTCATTGAACAGTAGCGCAACCCAAGATAAGGATGGAATTGGAAGTGGTGTTTTATAGTAAAAACTGTCTAATGAAATCAGTGTGAACACTTACTGATGTTTTATATGCTCCTGATCTGCAATGTGGCATGCTAAGAGATTCAGGCTTAGAAGACAAAGGTTTTTCCATGCATTTAAAAATGGAGAATGCATAGCAGGAAAAATATGAGGAGTATACTTTCAAACTTTTAAATCTGTGTCTAACAAACTGAATCTTTTGGCACACCAAGCTAACACAACACAGCCCCAGAGACAGAATATAACAGCCTGGAGCTCTGGTACCACTGTTTTGCGCACAAACTCAAAGGCAGTCCTTGAGCTGCAAAATCACAACCGTGCTATGGGTATTAAGTGAGACCCACATGATGAAAATAGCACAGCCAAGTTTGAAAGCTGTATCACAGAAAAGTTAGGACCTCATTCCTACCAAGCACTGAGAAAACAAACACCATGGTGCTGGAACCTAAGACATGGTGACCTGTGTCGACTACACAATGAGCCATCACTAGAACCTAATAGATATCTTAATATTTTCAATGTCAGCTAACTATATGAGAGAAAACTCAAGGTATCTCAGACCATTCTTTTTCTTTGAAATAATCTGCCATCCTTGCAACTCTTTTGCCTAGTTCTTTACTATACTGTTTCTATCCTCTTTATTTTACCTTGATTGGATAATATATTTCCGAGTTCATCTTTCAACATCCTTGTTGTTGTTACGTGCTGTTAAATAGCTTCTGACTTATAGCAATTCTATGAGAGACTTTCAAAATGTCTTGTCCTCAAATGTCCTTCTCATCTCTGGTAAACAAGGCTGTGGCTTGGGTTTACAATAGTTGATCTTAAACATATCATTTTTTTCTGACCACCTTTCTTCACTGTCCAGACGCCACACCTTTCCATAGTAATTAGGAGTACCAAAATATAGTACCTTGGTTTAAGAGTAACTTGGTTTACGAGTGATTTACAAGACATGCAAAGATTTCTTCTAAATTATGTCTTGATCAACAACAATGTCTCGATATACAAGTAATGAACAGGTCACATGAACACAAATGAGCCAATGCTGGCTCTCCCCCCCCCCGGCTGGATTGTTGATGATTACCTGGAACATTCCATCTCAGGCAGCGTCCAAACTACAGGAAGGAGAGAGGAATTGAGGTTTCCCTTGCACCAGCCAGGAACATTTTCAAAGGAGACTGCAAGTTAGGAGTTTGTTTTATTTTTCTTTAATTTATTTTCAACATCCTTATTTTTCAAACCCTTTATATTCATGGGGCAGCTAGTCAAGTGTGTATATGGCCACAAATTGCATCTTATTATTGCCACATTAAAAGCACAGAGTAAATTCCAATTGTTAGTCCAAAGCACAGTAGATTCTGCAGCCACACCTAAACCATGGTGTAGATGTGAACTTCTAGCCAATTTATTTTGTGAATTTTGGCATTTTGTGTGTACAATATGTGGTCTATGGGACCCCAGAATGAATTCACCCAAGTTTCCATTATTTCTTATGGGGAAATTTGCTTTGATATGAGTGTTTTGGTTTACAAGCATGTTTCCAGAATGAACGATGCTTATAAACCAAGGTATTACTGTACAGTAGCATGGATGATAAAGTGATGTAGCTTTGAGACCAACTCACCATATTTCCTAGTTCCTTCTGACTCTCAATCTTCAGCAGTCTCCATTGAGACTGATGACTGAACCAAGATATATGAAATCTTTTAAAAATTCAAATTTCTTCATGGTCAACATTAAAGCTGTGTAGTTCTTCTATAGTCAGTTTTTTTCTCAGTTTCAAATGCAATCCTGCCTTTTCCCTTTAACCTTCAACAAAAGTCATTTCACATTTTTGCTTCTTTCTGAGAGTAAAATGGTGTCATCTGCATATCTTAAATAGTATTACAGTATTTTTCCATGTATAAGAATATATTTTTGTCTAAAATTGTTAAACTAAAATTGAGGGTCATCTTATACACAAAAGTAAGTTAAGGAGATACTGCAGAGTTGCAAAACTGTAATTCTGGATTGGAAAATGGGGGTTATCTTATACATTGGGGCATCTTATAGATAAGAAAATACGGTAATTTTCAGGGGCCTTGTGGAACAGCAGTTAAACTTTACTCCTGCAGCCATAATTCTTATGATGACGCAGTTTTTATTACAGACAGGCTTCTATCCTTCTGAGGTTTATAAATTGAGTACTCACCTTGCCAGTGTGTATGTGAGTGAGTGGGATGTATAGCCTGCGTAATTAACTGGTATACTATCCAAAAAGTGCTTTAAGCACTATGGGGCAGTATACAAACACCATTCTTGACTTTGATATTTCTTTCACCAATTTTCACTCCATCTGAATCTAATCCAGCTTTCTGTATGGTAAGTTCTTTGTACTGAATGAATAGATAGCAACATAAAATGCATCCTTGTCTGACACCTTTGCCTACAGGAAGCCATTCCTTCTCTCCACATTCTGTCCTAATGGCTGCTTCTTGTTCACAATACAGGTTATATATTAAGACAATCATGTGCTGTGGCACATTCATTTTCCTCCCCAGAATAACTGTTTCTCATGATCTACACAAAGCCTTTGCTGTAGTCTATAAAACACTGACTGGTCTTGTGAAATTCTTTGGTGTGCTCCAGCAGTCATCTTAAATTTTGGTTCAAAATTTCCTTCAAATATCTTGGATCACATGGAAGACATTTCATTTTTCCTCTTCTGCTGCTGTCTTCTGTTTCCTTCTAGAGTTTATTATACAAGTTTATCTCTATCTCTATCAACAAGTCACTCTAAAGCTGCAGGAAGATACTGACTTTCTGTCACTTAACTACAGTGCGAAAATTGTTAATCATCTTTTCATCGCATGGGATTTTATATGTATTCTAGGATTGGAAGGGAAGCATTCAACTCCATTGGACGTTCTTGGAAGCCCAGTGGAAGACCTTTAATATGGAAACAAACATATCTTCCCATCTCAACTGAGCCCTGTTTCCTAAACATAATGCCACCCAAGGACCCCAAAATAATATTTTTATATTGAAAGGATTTGTCCCCTTTAAAGTGGGGTGGGGAGGAGGCTTACAAATTAAACATTCATCAAGGCCACACGATGGAAGAATACCATTTTGAAGTAATCCATGTTGCACTATTCAGACTGGATAGTTTCACAATTCCTTTTTACACAGAAGTTCAAATCTAGTACAATACATGCTACCAATTTTAAAATATTATTGGTACAATCCTATGTAAAGTGACTTCAAAGAAAAAAACTAATGTATTTAATGAGGAAAAGATGGGATAGAGATGTGAGCTACAAAGGCAGAGCGCCCTAATTCAAAACGGAGTCCCAGTTACAATCTATTTGCCAGTGCTGTCAATTTAAGCAACCAACTTCCTCTACAGTGGTGCTAGTATCTACTACAGAGTAGTATTATAACCTATCTCAACTTAGTTGTGATTACAGGTTCAATCTGGAGCATTTCTTATGCTTGTATGTATGCAGATAGTCAGTCCCTCCAACATTCTGTTCCTGAAATATGTAAAATTAGCTAGTCTACAAGTCTCCAAACATTTCTTCCATGCAATGCTCATCTTTCAGAGTATACTCTTTTACACCCCATTCGAACTGTTGCTAGTGAGTCAAGCTACTATTATGAACTCTCATCTGCCCTCACGGATTTTTGATACTAATAGAATATATTTTAAGTGTTCCATTGGTGGTCTGAATTGCTCCAAAGATCATTAACATTCAGCTATTTCCATTGTTAATTTCTTGGGCAGAGAGCTAGCATGCCTTGACATCAAGGTTATAGATAGATGAACAAAGGGTTATAGATGAGCAAGGTTATCAATGAGCAAAAATCAGGCTCTTTGTTTGAAAGACCTGAAGTCTGCACAACAGGGTTTCCTCTGGGTTCTCAGAGCTGAATACCCAGTTTAGAGTCTTGGAATATGAAAGTATTTTCAGTAGGCAAACAAGCAACAGTGCTGTTGGAAAAGGCAATTATAAGTAATAATGTTATGCACATGCAAAAACACATGTAACATTGAATGAAATCTTCCTTAAGTCACAACTAGAACTTGTGACTTAGGACATGACAGTTATTATTATTAGGCCAGGCACACAGAACCAACAAACATGTAAACAGATTGGTTCAACAAATTTCCATTGATTAAACTGTCCTACTCTGATTGTAACTTATTGTATTTTTCACTCTATAAGAGGCGCCCCCTTAAAATTAAGGGGAAATGTCTGTGTGTCTTATAGAGCGAATACAGTAGTCCCTGCTACATATATATCACACATTTTCATTTTGAGAGAAATTTCCTGCATGGAGCCTCTCCTGTCCCCTGCTGCAGCTGGGATTCCAGTTCCAATTACCTTGTTTGCAAAGAGGTCTCATCCACAGAGCCTCTGCCCTCCCCTTTTGCAGCCTGGATCCCCAATCACCTCATTTGCAACCTTCCCCTTTTGCAGTTTGGATTCCACAGTCCCAATCACCTCCTTTGCAAAGAGGCTTCGTCCAGGAAGCCTGTCCCCACCTTCCCTTCTGTAGCCAGGATTCCCCAGTCAAAAATCACCTCATCTGCAAGGTCTTTTCCACAAAGCCTCTGCCTTTTGGAGCCAGGATTCCACCACCACGAAACCATAGGCTAAACATTTTCCCCTTGTTCTCCTCCTCTAAAAACTAGGTGCATTTTAGAGCAAAAAATACGGCACCATGTTAAGCAACAGGTTTTCAGGCAGTAAAAGGGATTGTTTGTAATATGATTTCTTTCAAACATCCTGCAACAAATTTCATCAAACACAGTATTAATTCTATTCACTGTACAGCAACTGCTTAAAGGAGAATACATATTGCTAACACTAGTGAAAATATTAGGTATATATGTACATTGACCCTGTAACCTGTTCTGTGCCTGAAGAAGGGCTCACAAGTTGGTAGTCAGATTGCTCTGTGCCCTTTTGAAGTTATTCTGACCCATTCCTTATCTGGATCATGGAAATATTTGCACAGTTCCAGCACCAGAGACTCTATTCATCAGAATGGGGAAACACAAATGGCAAGGTTCAGTCACAGACTGAATGATGAGGTAGGACAGGACAGCAGCAGCTGCAGAACTCAGTACTTGGCTTTATTCCCCCCCCCTTTTCTTTTCCAGGTGCCAGAATAAAACCTAAATGTCCCCAAAGCAGAAACAAGGATGGGGATGAGTAGCTTTTCAAGGACAATGAAATCTTTGATTCTTTCTTTAAGCCTATGTCTCCCTGCGAACTGGCGAGGCCTCAAACCGCCAGGCGGAGTTGTTCTTGGTGGTTCGGGACCTCTCCAGTCCTCGTCAGCTGGAGCCTCCTCCTAGTGAGTTCACTAGCGAGCAGTTTGCAGCCTATTTTAGATCAAAAATTGAGGCCATCCGTTCCGATCTGCCCCCCCGGTTGCTCTACTTCATCCTCTGATGTCCCTGGGGCCTCGCCCCCTCGGTCTCCTTGTCTGGTTGAGTTTGGGCCGGTGTTTCCAGCAGAGGCCTCCAGGCTCATGGCTTATTGTCGGCCAGCAGCTACCCCTTTTGGCCCTTGCCCAGCTTGGCTTCTCAAATTGGCCGGAGGGAACATGCAGGAGTGGTTTTCGGCTATTACCACGGCCTCCTTCAGGGAGGGAATATTCCCTTCCTGTTTGAAGGAGACCGTGGTGAAGCCCACATTGAAAAAACCCAGCATGGCATCAGATGAGTTATCCAGCTACCATCCGATTGCCATTGTTCCTTTTCTGGGCAAGGTTGTTGAGAGGGTGGCTGCCGTCCGGCTTCAGTCATACCTGGAGGAAAATAGCATCCTGGATCCCTTCCAGTCTGGGTTCAGGCCGCTTCGGGGGACTGAGACTGCCCTGGTCGCTCTGCAGGATGACCTCCTCAGGGAGGCTGACAGGGGGTGTTCCTCCCTGTTGGTAATCCTTGATTTGTCAGCTGCCTTTGATACCATCGACCACGGTAACCTGCTGGTCTGGCTTGCTGAGGCTAGAATTGGCAGGCTCCATTCCTTTCTTGGTGGCCGGTCTCAGCAGGGTGATGATTTGTCGGCTCCTTGGACTCTCCCTTGTGGGGAGCCCCAGGGGTCGGCAATCTCACCCATGCTGTTCAATGTTAATATGAGTCCTCTGGCGGAGGTCATCAGATTTGGAGTTTGCTGCCATCAGTACGCTGATGACACGCAACTCTCTCTCTCCTTTTCTTCTTTTGCAGAGGATGCAGTACGCCTTGAAAACGCACCTTTTTAAGGAGGCATTTGGCGAGCTTTTTATTTAAGTTTTTTTTTCTTTTTGCTGCCCACGTCATCTCTTCTGGAGGGTACTGTCCCTCCCCATTTTATTGGATTTTTTTTCCTTTCTGTAGTTTTGTTTTATTGTTATCTGCCCAGAGTTCCATTCCGGAAGATGGGCGGGATATAAGTGTAACAAATAAATAAATAAAATGCAATGTAGGGAGCCTACTATTTTCTATACTTTCCACCCCTTCTCTCCTCCTACCCTTCCTCTTCTCTTGAAATGAACTTAGTAGTGCTGCAGACACGTTACACGTTTCAGCAATTTAATCCATTACTTTGCAGTAGGAAAAGCAAGGAATGTTCATTTCTGAGATTGAGAACATGCTCTCCTTCCTTGTTGCTGTCAATTTAGCAGCAATTTTCTTAATCTTTTTCTTTCCCTGGCTACTACCTCTGACAATCATGTGTGAATGCTGGACTTAACATGAGGGATCTGTGGGGGCTTCCTCTCTTTCCCACTAATGCCTCTAGACTGTCTGTCCTGCCTGATGGAAATGCACCAACAGTCAATTCAGTTCATATTTACTCATTTGCACAAAGACAGTGCACATCTCTAATATGTATTAACAGTGGTGCATCTACTTACGAGCAGCTCTACTTATCAGCAATTCGACTTAAGAGTGGCAAACCATTGGCTTTTTAAACTGCCACCTTACAAATTTTATATAGGGTTTCCTATATCTGCGAATGACAGCTGACTTTGACAGGTCCAACCTGTCAAAGTCATCTGTATCATCATCTCCTCCTCCTCCTTCTTGGTTCCTTTGATCACAGCAAAAGAGATCAAAGCAACCAAGGAGGAGGAGATGGCGGCCATCACACAGATCAGCCCTTTCAAGGGGCGAGCTGCACGAGGATGCACATACCTCCCTTGCAACAGCTCGAGCCGCACCAGGTACTTGCTGATATGGCTCGAGCGGGTGCAAGGGAGGCGTGTGCATGCTCAACCTTCCTATAGGAATGCATTCAAATCTGTTCCCTCCGGAATGGATTGATTTTCAATGCATTCCTATGGGAAACCGCTGTTCTACTTACAAATTTTTCTTAGAAGTATGCACTCAGAACATATTAAATTCATAATTAGAGGTACCACTGTACAGTGGTACCTTGTATAAAGGAAGTATTTCATTCCAAATGAAATTATGTTAAGCAAATTTCCCTTTATACAAATTTCCCACAGGAATGCACTGAAAACAGAGTAATCCCTCATCGCGACCACTTTTATGTTGTACGGATTCGCCCTATAGACGATTCTGTTAAGCAAATTTCCCCTATCTCCGGAATTTATGTTGTACAGATTTTGTTATACCAACTGTTTGTTATACGAGGGTCCACTGTATCTTGTTTTGGGGGAACATAAGCTACGCCCATGGCTAACTAGTTAGTTAGTGGCTGAAATTATTATAGTTTATTTATTCCTTAACTAGTTCAAATTATATTTTTAAAAGGATGTTTAGCCACAACTTTTAAAAACATGCCATCAAGTTGATTTTGATTTATGGTGATCTTTGCCAAGGCTTCCCAGGTATACAGTTCGCATGAACCTTCTTCTGGTGGCACTCTAGAGCTGTGGACCTTGACCCAGGCTACACATGGTGGTTCTCCCCCCACAAGAAGTCATAGTAGCGAATCAAAATCCCAACCAGACTCCACATCCAGATGCTACGACCCACTGACTTATCCGGCCAGGTAGGCATAATCAGTAACAGCAAACATATTAAGTCAAGCTAATCCTGGTTTATGGCAATGCTTTTTCAGGTTTTTATAGGTATTGCTTCTTCTTTTGGCATGCTGGAACTGAACAGCTTACCCAAGGCTACACAGGATGCTCCTTCTCTTCTCCTGTGAAGAACCCACAACCTCTGGGTCCACAACCAATAAGTAACTCATTCAGCTATCCAGTCAACCTAGACACAACTATAGGCATCAAAATATTTACATGCATTTAAATATGCATTGCACTGAAAGCAATGCCAAGTCCTATTTGTATCCACAGCTCTTCATCCTTAAAGTAATGAGAAGCATACAAAACACTACTTCTACATCAGAATACTCTTATTCTGGTCAGTGCATGAAAATTCCAATGTTTGCTTCAGCATCTTCTCATTTGCAGTGCATTTCAAGTTACAGTACTGTAAAACTATTTCTGGTAAGTATAGAAAAAGCACAGTCCACTGTTTTTCGTAGCATTCATTCATATGGGCTAAAACACAAAATTTAGCCAGCAAGGTGAAGAAATAATATCTTAGTAGTACTTCTTATAACAGACAGCACGGTACAATGAATAGTTCTTGGACTAGAACTCAGAAGCCCTGGGATCAAATTCCCGTTCAGCCATGGACCCTCATTTCTGTGATGGCAATGGAAGGCTACTCCTCAATACCTCTGAAAAGTTCTTATTAAAGCCACCATCAGTCAAAATGACTTGGCATTAGATAACAATATTTCCAACAGTTGGTAAAATAGTAATCTCCATTATGCAGGTTATGAGACCCAAATTCTCCTGCACTTCAAAAATCATTTGACAGATAACACAGAAAGTGATCCTGAAACTTCATGGTTTACTGCTGTTCAATATGACTCAAACTGGTTTCTAGTACCGCAAGGACCTTCTTTCGTGTTCATTCACAGGACCTAGAAATGTGACTAGCAACAACATAATCTGTGAACAGAAGGGTTTTACCGCAAAAAATGCACCTCTGCTAGAAGCATTTGAATGTTGCCCTATGACAAGGTAACCACTCCTAACACAGATGAGGTCCCCATATTATAAAGAGACACCTGTAGTAACAGAAGTGATTACTTGCTATATGTCAGACATGATGAATTTATACTGGTCTAATATTACTCAGCAAGATAATTGCCAAACATATAACACCCAATTTAGTAGTATGTTAAAGCCCCAAATGATACTTGTACTATGAAGGACATTTGGTTGTGAACTATTTTATCTTAACACCTTAATCCAACCACATCCCTTCATGCATCTAAAGACTGTATTTTATATGACAGATTATATAACTATCATCTTCTTGCTCACTGTGCTATTTTAACTGTTTCACACACACATTTATGCTTATTGGAAAAGTGTAAAATAGAATTACCATTGTGCCATGTGCATAAAGATATGTGCTTTAATATAATAATATAGAGTTCAATTTATAAGGGTGATGGGAAATATTTACCATTGGAAACTTACTAAATGAAATACTGTACACAGTATTTTGGTTGTCTTTCTTCTTTCCTTACCCTCCAACTGTCAGACTGCCTATAAGCTTTATCAAGTGAACTACTGTAGCCAACACAAACAAAATTAATACGATCAAGAAGTCAGTTACGCTGTGGAGACAAGCAGTAGCTTCTTAATCTAAAAATAGATAAAGTAAAATAAATGTTATGGCTTAAATGTTAAATCATGGGAAATATATAGGTTTAGCTTCGAGAAAAAGGAAGAAAAAAGGCATGGATCTCTATTCCCACAACCAGGCAAAAAGTGGTAAGAGCACTTTCTGTGTGGCGTTTTAACAGAACCCAAATTCAACAGCGCCATATCAGTCAAGGCTTCTGGCCAGGCCCATAAGGAGGCTGCCCAGAATTTAGGACCACACCTAATTTCCTCATTTTATATTTGTGTCCCATTTAACACGCCTGTATCTGCTTATCCAACTAGAAAGGAGGGAAATGGTTTTGTTTCCAGTCTCTCCACAGAGCCCCTTGTTTATGCTCTTACCCAGACTTCATTTTACTTCTGAACTACCAACTCCTATGACAAGCATATTTGTTGTAACAAGCAGGTATGAAAAAGCCTCCAGGAAGAACTTTAGAAGACAGCAGGGAGGGAGAAGCAACTTAAGTATCTTCTAATATCCAAACCACATTCCCACAGTTCTGTAGGTAATGCCAGCACTGTTTTTCCAACTTATAAAAAAACCCAACCCAAACACAAGTCTGTTTTCCTCACTAAAGTAAGCCTCATGTTATCATTGAAGAAATTATGACTAAATTATACTCAATAGGAGGTGGGGGAGAGGGAAGTGAACTGAATAAGGTACAGAAAAGTGGTAGTTTCAGTTGGAGCCTCACACCTACCTCACCTCACCCCATACACACTCACCCCACCCAAACCATGAAGTAATTTCTAATATGTAGGAACAAAACAAGGGTGGCCTCAAGCAGTTAACCTGAATCGCCCAACTTTCAAGGAGGCATGCCTAGTGACAGGCAGAAGGGCCCAGACTCAGCACAACCAAAAAGGACACACTTGTGAGTGGTTTGTTTTTTTTTGGGGGGGGGGGGAGGGTTAATCCCACAGTGATTATTTTATTTGAGGAATAACATAGCTAAAGTGAAGGGATATGGGGGGGTTAATCTTAATACCCCAATTTCATAACCTACCTACCTCTACCCTGATGGGGGGTGGGGGTGGGGGAGTGGAGTCCTTGAATACTGAGGAAAGCTAGGTAAATGGGTGGCACTGGTCAGGTATGATCTTAAATGCCCCCCCCCCAAAAAAAATAACACACCTACCCACCCCAGCTACCTCCCAGTCTTCCCTAACCTACCTGCTGCAGGGGCATTTCCAAAGCCTAACAGTGTCCCCAGGCAGCTCCCAGAGTTGCAAAGCAGGAAGGGCCTCGTGTGAGGTGTGTGTGCGTGAGAGCGAGAGCTTCAGTCCCCGGGCGCGCGCGCACACACACACTTCTGCCTGTGTAGTTGCCCAGGCCAAAGGAAGAATCTGGTTGTGTGTGTGTTTGTGTCCCCCTCCCCCAACTCGGATCAGCGCCCCCCCCACTCCTCCTCTCCTTCCCTCCTTCGCCGGGCTCCCAGTCACAGACGCGGCCTCGGCGCACGTGTGCGAAACGTCACCGCCGAGCCCGGGGGTTGAAGCGAAAGAGACCAGCGGGACAGAGAGAAGCTCTTCCACCCCCCACCCACCCACCCCCCTTTGCAGCCACGCTGCCTATTGAGACCCCGGCCCCCTTTCCATTCCCCACCACCTCCCTCCCCTTCCCGGGGTGCTGTGGGGGGGGCGGCGGAGGGAATGGGGCTTGCAAAAAAAAAGGGGGCACCCTGTTCAGGGACATCCCACCCACCCACCCAGCCCCCAACGGCCTTGGCGCTCTCTTTGTTCTTGCCAGCAGAAATTAAAAAGAGAAGGGAAGCAGCCACCCTCTCTTTTGTCGGGGGGAGAACGACTGTACCCCATCCGTTACCCTCGCCGGGTTTCGGGGGGGCGGGGGTGCGATAGCTAACTCGCCCGCTCTCGCCAAAACATGGTGGCTCCCACGAAAGCGGTCCAGGCGGAAAAGTTTCGGGAGTCGCCCCGGGCACGATTGTTTCTCTCCCCCCCCCCCCCCCCCGCCCTGCGCCCCCCGTGCAGAGCGGGCCTCCCCCCCCCCCCCGGCGTGGAAGGAGGATCGAGCCCCGTGAACCGTACTGGGAAGAGGGGGGGCGGGGGGCGGTGGAATTACCGAGGATCGGCCTCCGGTCTCACTGGCGGGCTGCAGCAGCACCGTCCGTCCGGCGGGCCCGTGGGGGGAGCTGGTGGTGGTGGTGGTGGTGGCGCCGCCGCCGCCCACGAGACTGGGCCGTGCGCCCTCCTCCGCGACGCCACAAGCAGCCCCGGGAAAGCAGGAGGAGACCCAAGACGCCCCCAACGCGGGGGCCCCGGAACTGCTGTGGATCTGGATGAAAGCGGCGGCGGCGGCGGCAGGAACGGGGACGAAACGGGCAGGGAGGCTGACGGCGACGGCGGGAGTCACGCCGGAGTCCATGGGTGGCGAGGCCGGCCGAGGTGCGCGGCCGTGTGGCTGGAGTCCCCTCCGCATCCTTCCCCCTTATGGGTCTGCACCCGGATCAGAGTGTCTCCTCCCACCCTTTTCGCTTCACCCCCCGACCCGGCCTTTCCGGCCTTTGGGCGGCTCAAGGCCCGCGCCGGACTCGAAATGGTCCAGGCGGCGGGTACCGGGGGGTCTTGGGCTTCAGGAGGCGCCGTTGCGAAAGGGAAGGAGCCCGCACAGCGGGCAGATGCGGCGGATGGAACGCGGCCACTCCCGCGGTGTGGGGCTGGCTGGAAAAATGGCTCCAGGAAGCAGCAGTGGCGGCTGCCGCTGACAATGAATGAAGGGAAAGGAAAGCGCTTACGCGCCAAGAGCCTCCCGCGAAACTCAGATTTCCCGCCCGCTTTTCAAATGAGATTTGCATAGCCAGGCCCCTTCTCCACGCCGAGCCCGGAGAGCCACCTCATTGGCCTGCGCCTTTTTGCCGGCTCGCCAATCGAAAGAGCCTTCGATGCTTTTCCAGCTTGCCATTGGACTATGAAGCCGCCGGGTTGCCCTGCTTTGCATACCGCTTGTCTATTGGTCGCGTCGTTGGGGGATTCCCTTCTGAGCCTCCGGGATTCCGTCGGCGGAGCCTTTCTCGCTCTTCTGAAGTCGCTTCCTGGGTTGCTTATTTCTGACGGTCTTCCTGGGTATATTTTTCTTTCGAGAAAGAAACATCCGGTGGATGTTAATCCAAGAGATTATTAGGATCTTCGTTTTGAAGATTTTTTTTTAATCGCTGCGGCCCAGACTTAATAAAAGTTTATATATAGAATTACTATACACGCATTGCCACTATAAAGTATTTACAATTACGTACATACTTAGGGTAAGTGACAATCTCAGTTGCATTTTTGTCTGCATTTAAGTCACATATGCATTTCGTTCAGACCTGCTGTTTAATATTCTTGGTTCTGTTTCCCCAGATATGGTCAGCAACAACATTAAGCTCTTCGTATTATTTCCCTCAGCGCCCATGGTTTTTTCTATAGGGATTTCGTGCAGAGGAAAAAAACCAAAGCACTCTAGTTACATTTATCTTAAGTTCGAAATGAAATACTGTACTGTACTATGTTGATGAGGGCATTCTAAAGAGAGTCTGGAATCTGTGCACTTGGTTTTCTAAAGTAATTCTAAATTATAGGGATAAATATACAGATTTATTGTGATTGTCCATTCACGGTGCACCTTAAATCAGAACTGACAGCACCTCTAATAGGGCTTTAGAGGTAACTGGAATATTTAAGGACTATCAGGACTGCCCCTCGCTACTATGGCTGAGCAGGGATTCAAACCCCAAGATCCTCCCCAGTCCTTGTCCATCACTCTGTACACTACACCAGAATCAGTACCATATGCTGTTGCATATTGGGAAATTCATCCAGTTAAGCTTCTTGCAATGCAATCCACATCCAAGAAGAAACATTTTGTGTTGACATAAATGTATTGCCTGATCTCAGAGGTGGCAACACCACTGCTATACTAGCTGAGATAAGCAGGCAAAATGGGGGAGGGGAAGAGGAAAGGCATACAATAGAATAGGAAGAGCTGATTTATATCAAATCTAAACTGCTCTCAGCTCCGATTCACAGCCAGGGTACCTGCCCAGAGTTATGCCAGGTTTAAGTTAGTACAAAGTAATTTCCAACAACATTAGACTTGGAGGACATTAGATTCAACGCTAGGGTCAGCTCAGCTAGCATGCATAGTTAGGATTCTGCCTTTAATCAGTCAAAGAGAGGCACATGGATTTGTGGAAGCAATCTAGCTGTGAATGTTGCATTCCTATCTAGATCCTTGTCACCTGGCTGACAATTCTGTTAGATTTCATGCAGCAGAGTCTGATATTCCAGTAAACTGGATAGCAAATTGCTAATTATTTGATATATTATGGTTTCACCTCCAGAAGGGTCATTTGTATTGTCAGCTTCAAGAACTTAGATGACTTTGGGCTAGGGGTGACGGAGGCTGCAGTCCTATAACTTCTAGAAGGCCACAAATCCCCACTTCTGTAATAATAGACAAAACACTGTTATGTAACATTGCGCCAGTGTAACCAATATTGGGTGCAGGAAGTATATATGGCAAAGTAATTACAGCTTTCTAGCTTTCTGTCTCCTTTTAAATTCAAAGATTCCCTGGGGGCTCCTTTTGCCCTGGTGAAGCCTTTGGAAGCCTTCAGACACTGAAAGTCGTTAATAGCTTTTAAAAGGGGTGGGGAATCGCCCCCAGATCACCATTGCCATACACACATACAGCCATAATGCATGAGTCTCTGTACGTGGCTACAGTGCACACGATTGAGGTGAAGTTATAGGTAATCAGGACAGGGATACTTTCACCCACAAGCCTCACTGTCTACAATACCAGGCCAACCTTACATACTGCTTATATGTACTGAAACTCTGCCTGATGTGGAAAGGCATTCACCGCTCCCATTATCCAGTTAACCAACCCTTCCTCTGCTATTTGTAAATTTTAGGAGAGACGGGCATCCAGCACACACATATGATGCCTCTCATTTCTCCAGGGATCCTGCTCTGATACTGGAAAATACCTATTGTCGCTAGACAAACATAAGCCTAAGTTATATCCACTAAACTGAAAAGTGCAATGCAGATTCTTCACAATGGCCTGTCATGCAGTTTATGTTCTCTTCTTGTAGGCCAAGGTCCTTGATGACTTAAGAAACCTTGATCACTTAAGAAACTGTGCAAAAAAGTATGTTTTTCTCTGCTAACACCAGCACAGAATGGACATTCCAATGGGCTCTATTCTGTCCTCAGTCCATCCATTCTGGCGTCTACTCCAGTGTCTCACTAGTTCCTAATCTCTTTGTGTAGTCACAACCTAATCCTTGGAAAACCAAGAGGTTAAGGTTTGGAATGAACTCTTATGAGCAACCGTATCTATTCACCCAACTATTTCCACATAACAAATGTCAATCAGGACTTGGAAGGAGCCTTGTGGCGCAGTGGTTAAATGCCTGTACTGCAGGTAAAACTGTGCTGACGACCTGGGGTTCAATCCCAGGTAGCAGGCTCAAGGTTGACTCAGCCTTCCATTCTTCTGAGGTTGGTAAAATGAGTACACAGCTTGCTGGGGGGGGGGCAATGTGTAGCCTGCATACTATAATTAAAACTGTAAACCGCCCAGAGACTACTTGAAGTGTTATGGGGCGGTATATAAGCAGAACACTTTATAGAAGTATCTGAAAAGATAACAAAATACTTCTCGCAATCAATCAGAAAAAACATCTGTATCCATCATACTTTGGGGGGGAGCCCTACCTTATTCATTGCCAGTTCCATAGAGGCTGCGAGTGCCAGTTAGACCAAGCCCCATCATGTAATGATCAGTCCATGAGAACAAAACCAAAAACTGTAATGCATCAATTGAAAATATATTTGCTAAGGCAAGATAGGGCAATATGGAACATGTTTTTTCTTGTCCCCAGGCATTCTGTCCACCCCATTTGGATTTGAATCTGAAACAAATCAGGGTAATTGTAAGTACTATATACTGTGTGACATTATACAAAATCATTTATCATCACAAGATATATCTGTGGAAGCATCCGCCTCAGCATATAGTATCTTAGGTTTTTGGAGTTTCAGAGAACATGAGATAGCCTTACTTTGGTCTCAAAATGGCAAGATTTTTATAACTGAAATAATAAACATCTGGAAGGTTGTTTATCAACACACACACACTATTTACACAACATAACACAAACACATTATTTACAAGGTAGATGTGTTTAAATTAATAGGTGTATCCCAGAGGCACAGAAAAACTTAATTCTGAAGAAGTCATCATAGGATGTTAGCATTCACACACTAGGACCCCTGTATCTGCAGGAAATCCATTCCATGAATTCCTGAAAGGTGGACAGCAGCAAACTTTGTATGTTACGTACAAAACAGGTTGGATAAAGGGCACATGGCCCATCCCCGTGTCTATTATCCACAGATAATCATGGATACCAATGCTGTGGCCATGGGAACCTAGTATGTGTGTTATGTATTAATCTACCTATCAGATAAATGGACTGTTCAGTCCCTAAAATTATTAATATTATGTTCAACACAGTCACCATTGCAAGAACACTTAGGGCCTTTTCACACGACCCCTAAAATCCGCGGCAAATGGCTCCCAGATCCGGAGCTTAAAATTGTTTCCCCACCAGCTCTGGAGTTTACAAAAAATTAAGTGCAACCACGCCCACCTAAGCGCATCCCAGCGCACTTTTCAAGTACCTGCTCTCCGGGGGGTGAAACATTCCTGATGCGGATGTAACATAGTGAGTGCCGGGCTCTCCTCGCTTCTGTTTGTTGTTTTTTTGCCCCTCCCCCCGCCGCTTTAAGAGATACAATGCTGCCGGGAGCAGAGCGAGAGGGCAGAAGGGAGGTGAGCAGGAATTCTTTTCTTCCTTTTTTTCTCCCTCCCCTCAGGCAGAAGGCAGCCAGGAGTGTGGAGGGGGTGGGAACACAGGAACAGCGACAAACACCCAAGATCTCTGGTCCGAATTTAAGTGCCCAGCGGATCTTAGGGGTCGTGTAAAAAGGCTTTTAGAGAACAGTTTTGGGAACTCGGATTACTTCTGTGAAAATCCCATTTATCCTATTTACTCAGTATCCGGTCCCTGCCTTTTAAAAAGCACCACTCCCTAACCTTTTCCTCCTAATTCCTGGATCTCAGAATAGCAGCTATAATGGGGATGCTCTTGGTCCAGTATGATTCTCCTGACAGTTTGTTTGAAATATGAAAAACAGAAGTGTTAACAAGTACACAGTTCTGATTTTTCTGTTAGAACACTAATAAACTATAAGGCTTGTTCAACATTTTTAAAAATTACTTTTATTAACAGTTATCATAGGACAAAAACAAATATCCTTCTTATCTACACCTTAAAAACTTCCTAAAAAATTACACTTTTATCTCACCTCAAGTAAAATTCTCATTATATACCTGGTTCTCACTTTCCCCCCTTATTTATCAGCTCAACAAAACTGCATCACAAAAAATAACGGAAAATAACTATATGAAACCAGTAATAAAACATCCAAGTCTGATCACAGAATAAAACATCCAAGTCTGATCATAGCAAAAAATAGTGGACATATGTGCTCAAAATCATTCCAAACATAATCACTGACTTTTTGTCTGGTCCAGATATGTAAAATGTGTACCAGCTGGATTGATGGAAAGGTTCATTTCAGGAAGGATTTATCCTTCCTGGATAAATCAATTACAGGTATTAGCTGTCAAAATAAACCAAAGAGCTATAACCTAGTGTTCAAAATTAGAATTGCCCCAAAGGTTTGGTTTGCCTCACTTGACTTTCCTGGGCAGTTGTCCTTAAATTCCTATCAGCTTTCTCTTTGTAGAAGAGTAGCCTTCATTCTACACTTTTCAGTTAAACATTCTAAACATCAGCCAGCAGGTGGCACAGCTTTACAGGTGAATCCTCCTGCAAGAAGAGGAAATCAGGGTAGGACCTTGTAGCAGGGGTGGACATTCCCACAGGGGCAGTTGAGTTTATTGCCGCTGTTTTAAAATATATTAAGATACTTATCAGGAAAAAATAAACTATCAAAATTTCACAAGTGTATTGCTCAAAGCAATTTTTAAAAACATTTGAAAGGCTAGAGCACTCTGCACAATTTCCAAGTGGATATTTATTTAAATACTTTCACACTGCAATTGCTTTAAGTGCTATGGGGTGATATACAGAATATCACAGAAGTATAACTGTGATACTTCAGAAATATGACTGCCTCACATTTCGTAAATATTTTAGTATATCATTTCATGTGATAACACTGAAGAAATGACACTTGGCTATAATATAAAGCAGTGTGTATGCAGCTTGTATAACAGTGTAAATGTGCTATCCTCTCAAAATAATGCAACACACAGCTGTTAATGTCTGAACCGCTGGCAACAAAAGTGAGCACACCCCTACGTGATAATGCCCAAATTGGGCCCAATTAGTGATTTTCCCTCCCTGGTGTCATGAGACCTGTTAGTGTCACAAGGTCTCAGGTGTGAAGGGGGAGCAGGTGCTATTGCTTTCACTCTCACACTTGATGTTATCGCTGTCACTGTCTCTTAATAGTCACTTGAAGTTCCACATGGCACCTCATGGTAATGAACTATCTGAGAATCTGAAAAAAATGAATTGTTGCTCTACATATAGATGACCTAGGCCAGTGATGGCAAACCGTTATAGACCAAGTGCCCAAACTGTGATTCAAAACCCACTAATTTTTTGAAACGTGTCAATGCAGCAATACAGGTGGCTATGAAGGGGCGGTGTCGGGTGCCCACAGAAAGGGCTCTGAGTGCCACCTTTGGCACCTGTGCCATAGGTTTGCCAACACTGCCCTAGGCTATAAGCAGATTGCCAAGACCCTGAAACTGAGCTGCAACACAGTGGCCAAGACCATACAGTGGTTTAACAGGACAGGTTCCACTCAGAACAGACCTTGCCATGGTCAAGCAAAGAAGTAGAGTGCCTGTGTTCAGTGTCCTATCCAGAAGCTGGCTTTGGGAAATAGATGTATGAGTTCTGCCTGCATTGCTGCAGAGGTTGAATGTGTGGGGGTGTCAGCCTGTCAGCGTTCAGACCATACACCTCACACAGCATCAAACTGATCTGCAGGCTGTCACCTCAGAAGGAAGTCTCTTCTAAAGATGATGCACAAAAAAGCCCGCATACAGTTGGCTGCAGACAAGCAGACTAAGGACATGGATTTCCGGCAACTAGGTGAGGAGTACAAAAACAAGTGTGTCATGCCTACTGTCAAACGTGGTGGGAGTGTCATGGTCTGGGGCTGCATGAGTGCTGCAGGCACTGGGGAGCTATAGTTCATTGAGGGGACCATGAATGCCAACATGTACTGTGATATACTGAAGCAGAGCACAATCCCCTCCCTTTGGAGACTGGGCCGGAGAGCAGTATTCCAGCATGATAACAACCCCAAACACATCTCAGAAACGACCCCTGCCTTGCTAAAGAAGCTGAGGGTAAAGGTAATGTTTCCAGACCTAAACCATATTGAGCATCTGTGGGGCATCCTGAAATGGAAGGTGGAGGTGCACAAGGTCTCTAACATCCTCCAGCTCTATGATGTCGTCATGGAGGAGTGGAAGAGGACTCCAATGACAACCCATGAAGCTCTGGTGAACTCTATGCCCAAGAGGGTTAATAAATTGAAACTCGATCCAGACAAGATGGACGTGCTGTTAGTGGGTGCTTCTCCAGACATGTTAGAGAGCCATCTCCTTGTGCTGGGTGGTGTTGCACTCCCCCTAAGGGACAGAGTCCGCAGCTTGGGGGTGCTCCTGGACCCTGGTCTAACTCTGGAAGCCCAAGTGGACTCGGTGGCCAGGGGTGTCTTTTTTCAGCTGCGGAGCAGAGCCTCATGACAGTTACGCATGCACTGGTAACATCCCGTATTGATTACTGCAATGCGCTGTACATGGGGCAGCCTTTGAAGATGGTCCAGTAATTGCAACTGGTTCAGAACTGTGCCATACAGCACGTGAGTGGTGGGGCCGCCAGGAATTACATCACACCTATTCCATATAAACTACATTGGTTACCAGTTGCTGCCCAAGCCCATTTCAAAGTGCTTGTATTGTCACAGAAGGCCCTAAACAGCCATGGCCCTAGATACCTGAAAGACTGCCTCCTTCCATATGAACCTACCCAGCAATTAAGATCTAGCCAGGGGGCTCTTTTGAAAGAGCCATTCTTCAAGGAGGTGAGAGGGATGGTTTTAGACATAGCCTTTTCAGCAGCTACCCCCAGACTATGGAATGCCCTCCCAAGTGAGATCTGCCTGGCGCCGTCATTGATGACATTTTGGTGCCAGGTAAAAACCTTCTTGTCCAAGAAGTTTTTAACTGATATAACAAAGATTGTGTGTCCTGATGACAATTTTAATGTATTGTTTTTAAATGTTTAAAATTGTTTTAATTGTTCATTTTAATTGTTGTAAGATGTCAAGAGACCTTTGGGTAGTTGGCAGCATATAAACTGTTTAAATAAATAAATATTGAGCATCTGTGGGGCATCCTGAAATGGGAGGTGGAGGTGCGCAAGGTCTCTAGCATACACCAGCTCTGTGATGTCATCATGGAGGAGTGGAGAAGGACTCCAGTAGCAACCTGTGAAACTCTGGTGAACTCTATGGCCAAGAGGGTTAAGGCAATGCTGGAAAATAATGGTGCCCACACAAAATATTGAAACTCTGTGCCCAATTTGACCATTGTCATTTAGGGGTATACTCACTTTTGTTTCCAGCAGTTTAGATACTAATGACTGTGTGTTGTGCTATTTTGAGGGGACAGCACATTTACAGCACATAAGAACATAAGAACATAAGAAGAGCCATGCTGGATCAGGCCAAAGGCCCATCTAGTCCAGCTTTCTGTATCTCACAGTGGCCCCAACAAATGTGTCAGGGAGTGCACAAGACTAGATATCTGTCTCTTGATACCACTCCCCTGCATCTGGTCCTTGAAGTTGATAGAGTTTTAAGCCTGGAGATTACACATCTCCAGCATGGTTTGTAACCTGTGATGGACTTCTCCTCCAGGAATCTGTCAAATCCCTACTTGAAGGCATCCAGGCTAGATGCCATCACCACATCTTGTGCCAGGTAGTTCCACAGACTGTGTTGTGCTATTTTGAGGGGACAGTGTATTTACAGTACACTTATACAAGCTGTATACTCACTGTTTCACATTGTAGTCAAGTGTCATTTCTTCAGTGTTGTCACATGAAATGATATATTAAAATATTTACGAATATGTGAGGCGGTGTACTCGCTTCTGTGATATACTGTATAAGCATCACACTTTGGAAGCCTGTTGCTTACACAGGCTAACTAGCGTGAGTCCAGTGGTATAAATCTCTGTGGCAGTTTGCCCCTAGTTAAGAAGTCAACATATGCTATTGGTGCTGCACACCAGCCATTTCACTTGGTGCACAATAACAAATGCACTAACTTCTTAGCTAGTGTCAATTTGCTGCTGATGTGTACCCCAATTGACATGTTGATTTAGTTCCTCAATTGGTTTCCCACTACAGGCATATTCCAAAGAAAGAACACAAACATCTCTTCTTCTCAACTACAAGTCCAATTTTCATGGCACAACCAGATTGTTCTCTGTGTTCTCGAGAATGATTAAGTCCAGCAGCTCAATATTCAGTACAATGTTTGTTCTGCTTTAATGCTGCTTGGCTTCGGCAAATCTCTCATGATCTGGACAACAGGTACATTGATGCAGGAAAACATCTTTCCATACTCTCAAGCATGAACTAATGTTTATTTAACCTCATTTTCCACCTCACAATGGGACTGTGGTTCAGTCCTCTTCCCCAGATCTCTGGGATCCAAGGAAGTACAGTATATGCTCTTTTCTACTTCATTTGTGTGGGATCATCCTATAACACTCTAAAACTCTGAGCCTACAGAATCTGTTGTGTCCAAGGGCTGCTTTAATGCATATGAACCCACCAGTTCACTAAGCTCTTGCTCTGGCTGCATAGGAATTCAGAAGTTACTTCAGTGGCAACTGTGCTCAGAACTTTTTCTGTAATGAAAGCTTGCCTTAGTCTCTGTGTGTGTGTGTGTTGTGTCGTTACAGTTGTGACCGACTCTTCGTGACTCCATGTCCATGGAGTTTTCTTGGCAGGAATACTGGAGTGGTTTGCCAGTTCCTACTCCAGGTGCCTACAACACCTGGTATTCCCTGGTGGTCTCCCATCCAAGTACTAACCAGGGCGGACCCTGCTTAGCTTCCGAAATCAGGCGAGATCGGATGTGCTTAGGGCACCTAGGCAGCTGCCTTAGGAACTAGACACCTCCATTTTACTTTCAAATGGAGGTTAATCTATTTTGGTTGAGCTAGCAGTTATCTCTGTAGATTCTACTCCTGTGGGTTTTGTTCCTGCCTCTGACTTTATTTGGGCTTTTTACTGGTTCCCTTTTATTAATCTTATTACACAATTAATTGGTTTAATGTTTGACTTGTAAGGCAACTTGAATCCACAAACTGAAAAGACAGGTTGAAATATTTTACTGATGCATGTTTTCAGTGAAGATGTGTTATTTTACTGAAACATGGAGTTCCATTGTTTTCTCTGTAGCTGAGAATTTCAGGGAAAAAAGGATGTTCAGCTTACTTGCGCAAAGGGCAGGCAACTCTTTTACGGTTTTAAAGGCAATGCAAGATGGGTGGCCACCATGGAAGGCTCTCCCAGATATTCAGTTACTCCAGTTTTAGCCAACATAGCCAATGTTTTGGGATAATGGGAAGTATGGGCCAACATCTGGAAACTAGTTTTTAAAATGAAGAATGCACACGGTGTACCACTGAACCAGTAGCAGTGTTAAGTGATACACCATACATGTTCCCCTTCATCTGAAAAAAAATCTCACCTAATTTATATCTAAGTCCTCAGAGGAATGTTTCCAGAGATATGTGCTGCAATTTAAACCCAAGTACCACTACCTTTGTCTCCTTTAGCTAGTTCTTTTTGCATATAATTTCCACTCTAGAATTTATACTAATACTATAGCTTCAGTTTCCAGAGAAGCTACGGTATTACTTTGCAAAGTCTAGTTTGCAAAACAGTGGCTGCCTAAGGGCTACTGCAGTACCTAAGGTTTAATAAAGTGGAGCTCATCCAGCGGTGGCAAATAAAATAAAATAGTTAGGCAGTGAATTTCCAGCATCAGCTGAATGCATGAGGTATGCGTAGGTAAAACACATCCACTGACACAGGAGTCATTATTTTTGAATAGTTTTACTCCTGAAATAAATAAATAAAACTTTCCCAAAGTCCTGCATGCTTGGAAAATCCCAGTTCCACCGGGGGATGATCGGCAGAGGTGTCGAGGGAAGATTCAGTCGAGAGTGCTAATAAGGAACACTCAGCACATGCTCAGAGATCCCGTTTATTCTTGTTTGACACCTGCACGCTGAGCCCTGGAGTTCAACCCGGCCCAGAAATTAACGACAGGCCTTTTTCTAGTGCCTGGGATTGTGCGCACGAGGAGGCCCAAATAATAAGATTGCCCTTTTCAAAGCTTCGAGCGCATTTGTGCCACCCACAAGGCACGACCAAAGCACCCGGAAAAGTGACTTGATGAGGATGCCTTTATAAGCCCTGTGAGGAAGGCAGGGCACTCAGGAATCCACCTCGGAGCAGGTCTTTTAAAAAAACAATGACGGCTTTGTCAAAGGCCTGCTTTTCTCCCCACCCAGCGCGACCCGCCAGGGCGCGGCCTGAAGGGAAGCACGGAGGAGTCCCCCCCCCCCGCCGCCGCCGCTCCTCCTCCCACCCCGCCCCAGGCGCTCCCGCGGCGTCGCTTTCCCTCTTGGGGCGAAAGGCGTTGCCGGGGTGAGGAGGGGATGGCGCGTTCCGGGCCAAGGAGGAAGAGACCGTCGGGAGCCGCCGGCAGCCAATCGGAGTCCTGGCAAGAGGCAGACCCTCCTGGCCCAACAACAGCCGTGACGTTGCTTGGAGGCGCACGTGCCGCGGGTGTGGGTCTGTCTGTGTGTATTGCCTACTACGCCTCCGTTGGACCCGCCGGCGCGGCTGCCCGTTGCAGGCAAGAGGGGAAGGAAGCCGGCATGCAGGATGGCAGAGGAAGCTAGCGTTCCCTATAGGACAACGGGGTCTACTCTGTTGCTCCCGCTTAGCGATTTCCTGGGCATCGCATTGGACCAGGTTGGGGTTAGAGTACTTTGCTTACATCGAAATGCAGAATAGTGCGCTTGAACATTGCAAAAGGGGTGGTGGTGGTAGTGGTGGCTGCTGTTGCAAGTCTTCCTGGTACTGGTAACGGCAATCAAGAAGGCATAGGGGAAAATTAACGCTCTTTAAAAATACAAAACAAAACTTCACAAAAGGCAGCCCAGTTCGGGATGTATCAAATTTCCTAGCGATAGGAGTGAATGTATTTAAATGCGTTAAATTATGAATTGGATGTTTGCTAAAGGAAAAGAAAACCAATGTACTGTAGTCCCTTTCTGGTTTTAAAACTAAAGTGATTCACCTAGGTTTATATTGCCATGTTCTTCAGAATGGAGTATGGATTAGCCTTATGATGGCACACTTTCTTAAATCAGGAGAAATGCAAGTTGTACAAAGCTTGGGAGGACTCTTTGCAGGTTGCCCACCAGTACTGGGGCACGTTTCACTGACTCCCAGTGGGACAAAAATACACTATATGTTTTTACCCAATTCCAGTGTCTCAATCTGATCTTCCCTCTTGTGTTGTCAAATCAATTCTTATAGTGACCCTTTTCTGGGTTTCCTAACTTGAAAAGGATCAAAGTGTTTTCTCAGTTTTTTTCTTCTTCTGGAGCCATCCTGGGCTGCAACATGCCTAAGATACTGGCTGACACTTTTCTCTGGACGCCCATTAGGGAATTTTGCTCTCAACCTTTGGCTCCTAAACTACTGAACAATCCAGCCAGCACCATCTTCTGTACCGGTTTGTTTTTAAGAATGAAATGAAGGCAACCTGAGCACTTTGGAGGAAGCTAGGTGCTAGATATAAGTGATAAATATTAGTAAACATTGTTCCCTGTCAACATTGATCCAATTAAGTAGCAAATACATTTTTATGTAACTAAACAGATGTGACATAGTAGATGAAGTAGGACTAGGTCTCAGGAGGCCTGAGTTCACTTGCTCAGTCAGCCATGGAAACTCACTGGGGTTGTGGAATTGGTAAAACTATTTCTTAAATGTCTCAGTTACCTTGAACGTTCTGTTAGGGTCACTGTAAGTCAGTTCTTACTTGGAGGCATAGAATAAAAACAAGTACTTATTTAAATTTGAGTTTTATCTGAAAGTTAATCTGTGAAGACAAAAAAGGGTAAAATGATTAGTTAGGGTTCTTTGTTTTCATTTTGGGAAAACTTTTCATGTAACAATATACAATATATAAAGCAAATGCCAATAAAACTGATTGTTGAAGAAAATCTTTCAACATAAGTGTTAAATTAGTTTTCTTTTAACTTATTCATAATTAACTTAATATGTTTACCCCTTTGAACTGACTTCCCATCAATGAGATACAGCAGAAAGTTATTGATCATGGGCTGTTCTTTATCTGTTATTTATGGAAAGGTGACTTGAAATGTGAAGGAGAGATAAATTTCCAGATTAAGTAAGAAACACTAACAGCCAAATTCTGGGCATGTTTGCTAAGTCCCTGATGAGCTCACTGGGTCTTGCTTCCTGTAAGCGAGTAAAAGATAGAGCCGATTGTGTAATACCTTGTTTTAAGAGCAACTTTGTTTAAGGGTGTTTTGCAAGACAAGTAAACATTTATTCTAAATTTTGCCTTGATCAACAAGCAATGTCTTGATAGACAAGCATTGGAGCAGGTCACTTGATCACAAGTGAGCCAGTGGCAGCTCTCTTTCCCTCCCTTCCCCTGCTGGATTGCGGGTTATTATCTGGAACATTCCGTTTCAGGAAGCTTCCAGATCAGAGGGAGGAGAGAGAGAGGAATAGAGGTCTCCCTTGCACCTGCCAGGAACGTTTTCAAGGGGGAGTGCAGGTTAGGGTTTTATTTTTATGTTTATTTTTTTAATTTATTTTCAACGTTCTTTTTTTCAAACTGTTTCTAGTCACGAGGCAGTTGGGTCAAGTGTGTATATGGCTACAAATTTGAATTTATTGTTGCCACATTAAAAACACAGAGTAAAATCCCGTCGTCAGTCCCAAGCAGAGTAGCTTCCAGAGCCAGGTATCTAAACCATGGTGTGGTTCTTCTAGCCAACTTATTGTGAGTTTTGGCATTTTGTGTGTATAGTATGTGGTCTATGAGACCCCAGAATGAATTCATCTGAGTTTCCCTTATTTCTTATGGGGAAATTTGCTTTAAGAGTGTTTTGGTTTACAAGCATGTTTCTGGAACAAATTATGCTAGTAAACCAAGATAATACTGTACATGTTGCTCAAAAAGGCCCACTGAATTCAGTGCAACTTGCTCAGATTAAGGTTGTAATTTAAACTACTTTGAAATTAGTTTGGAGTTTTGAGAACTATGTCATTAATTACTTGATTAATATATGTATATCTTATGGAGTTAGTTGTCTTGAACTAATGGACCAGGACCAAAAAGGGGGAGGGGGTTGCAGGCAAACAGAAGGTAGTATATGATAACTGTCCAATCACCATGTTATCTTGTTATCCATAATAGAGTACTTATAAATACTGAATAGAAGGTACAGAATTTTTCCATGTACAGTAGGACCCCGGTATCCGCTGGGGATTGGTTCCAAGCCTTACCGTGGATAATGAAAACCGTGGATAAGAGAGAGCACCTGCCCGCCCACCCCTAAACTGCTGTTTCCTGGCAGTAGCTTGCTTTATGACTGCTGTTTTGAGACAGTAGCTTGCTTTATGGCTGCTGTTTGTGACAGTAGCTTGCTTTACAGGTGGTATTTGTGACAATAGCTTGCTTTAAAACTGCTGTTTGTGACAATAGCTTGCTTTGTGGCTACTGAATTATTTAATTTTTTCCTCTGCCAACCATGGATAATGAATTAGTGGATATGGGGATCCTACTGTATAAGACTAAAGTTTTGTCTAAAATTGTTAGACTGAAAATTGAGGGTCATCTTATACAGAGAAGTAAGCCAAGAAGAGAACCACATGGTTGAGAAACTGTAATTTTGGATTGGAAATGTGGGGGTCGTCTTCTAGATGGAAAAATACAGGTAATTCAGAAATCTCAGGGAACATGAAGAGATCAAGAAATGGGTGGCAGCGGGGGGGGGAGAACATCAGTTACATAGTTTTTTAAAGTAAGAAAGTAATTTGTAGTTAAAGGGTGGGACATCTGTTGTAATTCAAAATAAGTGATTAGTTTGACAAGGTTCTGAATAAGTGTGGGTAGCATAGAAACAGCGTTCACAAAAAGGTTCCTAAGTTTTTCTTGTTATGCCTGATACATTTTGAGTGTTCTGTCATAATATAAAGCAATTTTTCATTCAGGAGACAATAACTGACTTTTGTCTTTCTGTAACTTACCGCTCCTTGGAGGTTAGGGAATCAAAGGTAGATCCATATCTGGAAAGCTTGAAAGCTATTAATAGGCCATTGCAAGGAAACAGTTTGGGGTGGGCTGGTGTGAGCACGTTTGTGCCCTTGGATGCCTGAATGATCACTAAGTCCTGTTGAACTCAAAACAAAGTGGAGGAAATGGTGGCAAAAAATAAAACAATGGATATATTGCACTGGTGCAGGGTTTCCTTTGACAACAAAGTGTTTATTATTCAGCTGAAGCCATCTTCATTTTACGATCTCAATTTCTTCCTTATCTTCCCTGTTCAGTGTGAAAGGATAAATTGCTTGGGGAAAGGATTTTTCTTTAACTAATTTCACTTTCCACACTGACATTTAACGTTACTGTTCTGTGGAGTCATTATGTTACTCCGACTTTGATTCGCCACTCCATCTTCCTGGGTGGGGCAGATAACAGACTTGTGTGACAGTTGTATATGTGTCTACTCAAAGAGTTGGGGAATATCTTAACAGGGACTTTGTCACTCAGCTGACCCAGTAAAGTGCCTGTGGATTTGGGGTGACACAAAATTTAGTGTGTCAGAATTATCACAATGTATACGTAGGTGGATAATATTAGTGGGTACAATGTACTTGTAACACAGAACATGGATTTATGTTGTGATATTTTTCACCACAGAATTTCACATATAAGAGCTTGCAGACATTCCTTTTTTGAGCCACAGTTCCCAGAATTTTCCCATAAAACCTTCCTCACTGTTGGTCATTGTTCCTCCATGTGGCAAAAAGAGAGTTGGGTCAGTTTATTAATTCCACCACCACCCCTCCCAGGCAGCTGTGCACATGCTGCTCTTCCTGTATGCTCCAGAAATGAGGAAGTCTGTGGTGATCAACGACTATTTGGTATACTAACTGAAACAAGGCTCTGCCTTTCAGATTGTGCTGAGATAAACCAGAGACTGGTGACTTTGTGTAAAAAAAAAATAAAAACAAGAGCAAGTGAGAATTCTCTAGCTGAAGCGGGCCAAGATTTTTCACTAAAGACAACCATACAGCTTTCTAATGTGTTTATAAATTTATGAAATGATGCTATGGTACTTTAAAGGTTAATGTATAAATGAATAAGTATAAAATGATCCTGGAGATGCACATAAAACGCACTTAAACTGGTCCACTGAGGCCAGTGTTCCAAGAGGCACTCCAGTGAAGTCTAGATCAGTTATCCTGAACTTTTGGTCCTCCGAATGTGATTATTGGTGGTTCCCAATCTTGGGTAACTCAGGAATTATTGGACTGCAACTCCCAGAAACCCCAGACAGTACAGCTTTTGGGAAATACATTCCAAGAACATCTGGGTTACCCAGGGATAGGAACCACCTCTTTAAACATTTTGGACTTCAGCTCTCAGAAAGGGGCTGTCACCATGGCCTAGCGGTCAGTGTTTCGGTAAAGCCCCAAAACTTTGTAGAGCCATAGGTTAAGTACTACCACTTTGGTTGATAGACTGGATACTAGTTGTTCATCTTTGCTTGCATTCGTCTTAACCATGGTTTCATCCATTTTAAAAAAATTTTTGGTCCTGTAACACAGAGGGCTTATTTTATATTATGATATTACTGAAGACCACTGAAAGAAATGAACCAAAGATTTCAACCTTTTAAGCTAGTGGTGGTGAACCTTCAGTGCTCCAGATGTTTTGGACCACAACTCCCACAGTCCTTTGGTAATCTAGGCTTGGAATTCTGGGAGTTGTGTTCCAAAACATCTGGAGTGCCAAAGGTTCACCACCACTGTCTTAAGCTATAACCATTGGGAGTCCTGAAAGCAAAGTATGCTGTTTTCATCTCTTGTGTGGGATTGCTAGGGAAATCTATTAGCTAAGCATTGTATTTTATACCTTACTTAGTTTGAGGCATTTTGCTTCATTTTCTAATTTTCAGCTGTTTATGACTGGACTTTTGGAAAATGGTCAAATACATGGCTAGTGGTCTTGGAGAGCCAGCTTCTTCTGAATGTCAAAGAGAAGCAGTTCTCTGTTTATCGCTGTTCAGTCTGACAAGACCCTTAATGCCCTTTCATCCAATGGGGTTGTTTATTTCTTTCATAAGAAGACAAAGAGGCCTAGACTGGAAAAGAAGATACTGTATACTGAACTGCAGAGTGCATAGAAAGCATAGGATAGAGCAGTGATGGCAAACCTTTTAGAGACTGGGTGCCCAAAATGCGATTCAAAACCCACTAAATTTTTGCCAAAAAAGCAAAAGCAAAGTGTTCTGCTTATATACAGCCCCATACCACTTTAAGTAGTCTCTGGGCGGTTTACAAATTTAATTACAGTGTGCAAGCTACACATTAGTCAATACAGCAATTTAACCTGAATACAGTGGCTGTGAGGGGGCAATATTAGGTGCCCACAGAAAAGGCTCCAAGTGTTACCTTTGGCACCTGTGCCATAGGTTTGCCAACACTGGGATAGAGTATGCTATGACAAACCCCAGCCTGTTACTGCTAAAAAGTGCAATAGAGGGGAAAAATTCAAACATGGACAAAAGCAAGCAGCAAGACAAACCCCAGCCTGTTGTCTCCAAAAGTGCAATGAAAAAAAAAATGCAAAGATTGACAAAAGCAAGAAGCAGGACAAACCCATCCCATTCCTGCCAGCAGAGCAATGGAAAAATGCAAAGATGGGCAAAAGAAAGCAGCAAGACAAATCCAGTCCATTCCTGCCTACAGAGCAATGGAAAAGAATGCAAAGAAGGACAAAAGAAAGCAAGGGGACGTCAGCTCCCTGCCGTTCCAAGTTCTAAAAGTCCAAAAACTGCTGCAAAACAATGTGCAGAATGGCTCTAAAACTTGATGAAAAAACTCCTCCAACCCCTCCACAAACTACAGGGCACAATGCATCCTGGGCAACTTATTTCAAAATGCAGAATGGATTTTCATCTTGCAAAGCATCCCTTAGGGAATTTTCATCTTGTGATGCATGCCTAGTCCTAGATTTTTTTGTCTTATGAGTTTTTCATTCTACGAGGTATTCATCTTATGAGGTATTACAGTACAACCACTGTATCTGCGGGGGATCGGTTCTGGGATCCCCCGCAGATAGTGAAATCCGCGGATAAGAGCAAACAATCTTTTCCGAGGATAATGGTGGCAGAAGGGGTGGTGGGGTGCCGAGTAAAAGCTTTTGCCCCCAACACCCCCCAAATGGCAAGGAGGTAAGAAAGTTTTTTTCCCCTTTCTCTCTGCCGCTTGGCTGTGGCAAGGAGAAAAAAAAGAAGAGAAACGACTTTATTCCCTCCTTGCCACCGCCTCCAATCAGCCAGGCACCCTCCAGAGGGTGCCTCATTGGCCAGCGGCGGCAGCAAGGAGGGGGAAAATTATAAATAAAAGTTACCACCCCAATGCCTGCCACCCTCCTCCTTGTTGCCGCCGCTGCCGTCATAGGCCAACCAGCACTCTCCGGAGGGTTGGGTTGGGGACTCACCCGGCTGGCCAACCAGCCTTTGAACTTCTGGGTCGGGTCCCAGGCAGCGGATAAAACTTCCGATCCGCTGCCCTGGACCTGTACAGGAAATTCAATGTCTCCACCTCACCTCTCTGGAGTGTGCCTGGCTAGCGGCGTTTTTCCCCTACTGCCGCCGCTGACACTGCCGGTTGGTGAATTAGCAGAGGCAGGGGTCGTACTGTACTGTAGTCTTACAAAGATGGAAGTGAAAAGTCTGTGAAGATTCTTGTCATCAAAGAGGCTATCCAGAGGTTGAGTCACGACAAGTGGACTTTTTTCCCCCCTTGTTAGATCAAAGTTAGAATGAATGGCAAATACGTTTTTAAAATCCAAAATACATTTAATTTTAAGTTTTTTGGCATTTGATGAATTAATGTTTCCTTTCAAACATAACCAGAATATCAGAGTGACGTGAAAGGAACATTTATTGGTTTGTGCACCCCACCCAACTTCGAATAACCTTTTCCCTTGCTTCCTAGAAACGGGAGTCGATAACAACTTTAGCAGCGTGCTGGTTGCATGGTGGTTTTAACTGCTTCTGAAGGTCAGGTTCTTTGCCTTTGGAATGTAACAGAACAAGCCACATGTTGGGTGTCTCCAGATTTCCTTGTTAGAGTGTATACAGTACTTGCCAAGGCTTGGCAACTCCTCATTGACCTTCAGAATGGAGAGTGCCACCACCTACTTCAATACTATCAGTGTACAGTAGTTTGACAGCAATAACCGCAGTGTGTATAAGCTTACTACTGTACTTGCATTGTTTGCCAGGAGGTGTGGCCTTCTTGCAGTATTTGCTTGCAGGAACCTTCATTATAATTCTTTATTTTTGAGATGTTCTTTTCCTTTAAATAATTCGGTTCAAGCCTTTTCCCATTCTAGTGTTGACTAAAGATTTTCTTCCGTAACATTTTTGTTGACTAAGGACTTAATAATATATTCTTCAGCATCTCCACAAGGGCTACCAGTGATTATTCCTTCAGCTGCTTCATAGTGAAAATCTGCAAAGAACATCTGTTCTGGTTTGAGAGCTCAAATCTCAGAAGGGTTATAGAGCCTTTAAAGGAGGCAAGCAGCAGAACTGACTGAAGAAAACAACAATGGGGATCCAGAACATGTTTCAAAGACAATGAATGAAAAGAACTAGTTTGTTTGCCTTTAATCTCTCAACAGAACATAATGATTTTCTATTTAGAAATACTCCTAAATTTATGACTACGAAAGATATGTATCTGGATTATGTTATATATTTTTGTCTTCACATATTTTACAGTATATCTAGACATGGGTCTAGAATCATATCCATGGTGTCCAATGGTCAATGCAATGGCTACAAGGCTTTTTGATTAGGAATAAGCTTTCTCTACTGGCCAATTCCCCATCTACCAATTGGTTCTAGATATATGCCAACACAAAAGAGGGGTAGAAGAGAGGCAGGGCAGGTGAAGAACAGTGTTGCTTCAATTCTAAACTTCCTCCAGCCCTGGAATACAACCACATTGCCCCAGGGTTGATCATCCTAAGCAATTCTCAGTCTCCTTAGACTGGGATGACATAGATGTGTTTGATTTCAACACAGCTCCAGGTGGCTTAATGTCTGTTCAGATGGCCTTTGGTCAACTTGGACAATTTAGGCCCTGCTGATTACACCCCTGACTGTTGTCTCCCCTTGAATTCAGTGGGACTGGAATTCAGTGCCTGTTAGCACTTGTTTGGGTTTTGGTGGACATGTGTACAGTTGCCTTGCAGGAAAATCCAGCTTGAAAGCTTACCAGGTTTTATGTGCAGTAGATCTTAAACATCCAAGAGCAAGTAACTTGAAATTCCCTTCCTCTGTTTTCCTGAAGCACAGTCTGCATTGCTGTGTATGCAGAGCTGCTTAGAGATTCTCCCAATAATTTATGATAGTTCTTGCTTGCTAGAACTGAGGATGCTGATGATAAAAATAAGATTCTGATCTGTTTTCATACTTTCCTAGGTCAATTTTGTTGCTTGTCAGCTCTCTGCACTCTTGGCAGCTTTTTGTTTCCGCTTGTACTTAAGTCCCAGTCATGCGAGCTCTGGTGTTCGGCATGCATTTGCCACTGTGTGTGGAGTATATTTCGCTATCTTCTGCTTTGGCTGGTGAGTAATTGCTGATAAACTAATGCATTTTGATAGCTTGTGTGCTACAGGTTTTTAAAGCATTCTACTAAGCGATTATAAAACAGTTTGTAAAGATACATTTTTTATAACAGGGTTGGGCAACTTGGGAAAGTCCAGACGGCACTTTTTTGTTCCAGAGACCCCAGAAGCTGAAAGGGAATACTTTTCAGTGCTAAACTGTTCCAATGAGCTCTGTATTACAGTATATCTAAAAGGCAAATCTCCACCTCTGAAGGTTCTCGGAAGCTATCATTCCCCCCTTTTGCAGGAAAAAGGTGCTGTAGAATATGCCTTCCCAATTTAATATATGATTTAGGAACAACCTGACTGTTTACATTGAGGGTGTCAGATTCATGTTTGGTCTTAGAGCCAAATCCAGTTGTTAATCTCAACTAGAGTTGACCCACTTAATTAGTAGGACTTGTGGTAAATTGGTACTTATGCAAGTACCATTGATTCAGTAAGTTTACTCTAGACCAGTGACAGAGAACCAGTGACTGTGGGAGTTGTAGTCCAAAACATCTGGACCACATCTGGGTCACAAAGGTTTGCCACCTCTGCTCTAGACAAACAATTTGGTATAAAACTTACTCCATAATATCTAGTAAGTTAACAAAGGAATTTGTCCTTCTTAGTGTCAAGCACTGGCTTTACAAAATGAAACTTTTATTTCTTGTTTTCAAGGTACTCTCTCCATATTTTTGTCTTAGTGATGATAAGCTATGGCATCATGAATATGGCCAGTATCCCCAACATTCACAGGTGAGGTTATGTGGGGACTATGACCTATGTGCTTTGGATTAAAAATTATTTATATTATTCTTCTCAGTGTCTTAAAGTAGATTAATGCTTACACACTTCACACTTCTGATTCCCAGTTCTGCAGCATCCTATATTTAAACGATTAAACATGGGAAATAAAGCTTCAGCCTAATGTTGTTCAACTGTTCTTTTTTTCCATGAAGCCTTGGGCAACAATGCATGAAATTAGCTGAACTTAACGTTGAGTCCAGTTAATTTCATGCATTGTTGCAAGGTACAAACCATCATAATTGGACTCGTTATGCATACCGTGGCGATAACAATCCAGCCTGGATGCAGTCGTTTCTGTCTGGCGCTGCCCTTGGAGGGAATTCAGCACCCTTGTTTGCTTGAAAATGCTGCTGCTGCTGCTGCACTGTTTACCTGAGCCAAATGTAGGGAATCTACTGTACTTCCTCACCCATTGCATGGATCACCACTTCATTTTCTAGCACAGTTCAAAATGCAAGTTATTGATTTGCTTTCTGAGGTCTGGGTGACTCAGTGAGTTAGGGATCTGATTCTGGAAGGAGAAGTGGGGTGTTTCATTCCTTGCTGTGCTTCCCAAGAGAGAAGCCAGCCTGTGTAGATTTGGCCCAACAGCACACCCCAAAGCTACTTCCCATAGAAGGTTATGGTAAACCACTCCTAATTATGCTGCAGGCAAATAATCCTAGAAAGGATCACCATAAGCCAGAATTGACTTGCTGGCACATATTGATGATGATTGAACCGAGAACTAGACTGGCTTTTGCCAGCTGATGGCCAAACTCCTGTTGGATCAAGATACTCCACAGAGGCAGATGGTGTCATTATCTAGTGCCAGTAATAAATAATTTAAACTGATTTAAAGATCCTAACCCACTGTTTTAGGTTCTGAAGCTCTCAAAGGCTCCCCCCCCCATGGGGCAGCCGTTGGGAGTCTTGTGACAAGGGAAGCATTTAATCGTCACCAGCAGTCCCAGTCCTGATCTCTTGAGCAATGGATGTTTTCTGGGGTCATCTTGCAGACAAGAACAGTTCTTATTGGTTTTTGTCTTTCTAAAAAGTTGTTTTGTATATAGGTGGGTGCACACTCAGCTTACAAGTATGAAACGTTTTGATATGGGAAAATTATTTCATTGAATTTGGAGCCTGTTGTTTTGAGTTTTGGTCAAAGTTGTTTTTAATAATTTAATAATTTAATAATGTAATTCTAGGTATTCTTTTGTGGTCGCTATGGGATACCTCACAATCTGCCACATTAGTCGGATATATATATTCAATTATGGCATTCTCACAACAGATTTCTCTGGGTAAGTTATGATAATGTTTCTGTTCATGTGTGTTTCTCTATAGTAATCAACAAAAAAGCAGGGGGACTTCCCACTGATTATTTTGTTGAGATTAATTTACTGAATTTTATTTAACACTTCCAAATAAATGTCGTCCACTAAATGGCTAGCAAGTAAAGTTCATACTGTACTGGTGATAATTTTAGCTGTGAATTGCAACAAGTCAAAAAGTTGGGGTAGTCATTTGATTAGTGTGCAACAATGAATGCCTACAACATGTTAATTTGTAACACTTCACAGATGAGATTTACAATGATAGTGTTGATACCAGCTGGCATAGCTAATAGAATTCTGGTCATCATTTGTGTAGTAGGCTGGGTTGTGCATGGTTTTTTAGAACAAATTAAGTGTTTAATTTATCTAATAGTTTTTAAATATGCCCCATTTATGGAAGTAATATAAAGAATATGTTAATTACCAGCAATCAAATCAACTGTTTTGTGTTTTACTGGTGGCTACCGCTTACTGTAATAACTGGCCCTGACAGGTGAGTTAGAAGATTTGCAATTGTTCAGAGAATGCTGAAGTATCAAGAAGTATGATTCTCAAATAAATCAACATTTTAATGTTATGTTACTTCTCTACTGTGCATTGATAGAGAACCTCCTAATTCTGATTGGCCGAACTGGTGTGATGTCATGGGATGGGCATATCCAGCCCAGCTGCTGAGAGTACAGAAGTGTTCAAATGTTTCTCTAGCTTGAGTGAGAAAATGGAGATTCATAGATTTGAGTTTGTGGGCCACAGCCTGATGAATTCTTGGAGGATTCTCAGAGCTGCAGTCTGAAAACATAAAAAAGAGAATACCCCTTAAAATTACGCATGGGGTGAGGAAAGTGGATAGGGAGTTTTTCTGCTTTATAGCTTTAGAAGTGAGATTACCTACTTGACCTGAGTGGTAGCAATTTAAGACAGACAGAAGGAAATACAGTACTTGTTTACATGAAATGATTCCAATACTGACCACAATACCACACATTTTTCACGGAGGACTAGATGAATTTGTAGAAGGCAAGGCTCTTGGTGGCTTGTAGTAGTCTTGATAATTCCATATTGTCTCAAGTATGGGAGGTAACATGCCTCTGCTTACCAGTTCCTAGACATCATGAATTGAGTGGTCAGTTTGCACATTATGCATTGCTCCACATAGTAAGTAATTAATAGTAACAGATTATTTTATTAGTATCATAATCTTGGTTAGTTTTATCTTGGGTTTTTTTCATGTAAAAAGCCCAACCAATGTGCTACTTCTTTCTGTAATTTCACGTCTTATTCTTTTATGCAAAGAGGATTATATTGGTGAGTTTCCTTTTCTACTTTGTGTGTTCTTAATGCTTTGCAATTCCTCCCATGTTTAATTTAACTAATAACAGTGGATGATGGTTTCATTTTCAAAGAAATCGTAATCAGTGACCGAGACACTGATCATAGCTGTAGTCTTGAATATGTCTTTAGATTCTTGTTACTTGAAAATTGACTTCTTTTTAGATTTTAGATGCAAATTTTCACTTAATTTTCAAAACAAATTATTAACTGTTTCTAGGCAATTCAGATGTAAGAGAACATGATTTCTGCAGGCTACACGGCTGTATAAAATAGCATTTCTGTCTCAGGAGTGGGGAAAATGCAGCCTTTCTTAAAAATTGTTGTACTGCTTCTCCCATGATTCCTTACTTTAGGCTCTGCTGTCTTGGGCTGATGGGAGTTATAGTTTAGCAACTTTTGGAGGACTGCATTTTGTTTTCCCTGTTCTTTACTATTTCCAATTGAAGGCTATGAAAAATACACCGCACAGAATTAGCCACCTCAAGACCAGGTTGACATAGATCACATTGGTTGACGATCAAGTGAAGCTGCCTTTGGTATTGTATGTGGCATTGTTTGGCCCTGTGATTGTGTTGC
>JAHTLZ010000204.1:67231302-67253003 GCA_023846285.1 Phrynocephalus versicolor
TATGGGTCTCCCACCAAAGGCATTGTTAAGCCCTGGCAACACAATCAAAGGCAGCTTCACATTGCTCCTCAATCAGTGTGATCTATGCTATCTTTTGCCAACAATGCCCATCTGCACACCACATAGGACAAACCGGACAAGAAAATCACTACAGAAATGGATCAATGGTCATAAATCTGACATCAGAAACCACAATACACAGAAACCCATCTCAAGCCATTTCAGTCTACCAGGACACTCTGTGGAAGATCTGAAAGTCACCATTTTAGAACAGAATCATTACAGAACAAGAATACAAAGGGAAACCGCTGAGATAAAATTCATATACCTGATGGACACCCATAAAAATGGATTGAACATAAGTCAAGATTTCCTTATGTCATTTGGCCTCCTACTCAAAATCTGATATACTATCTTTAGTGTTAGCCTAGTCTTCATAGGTAGCCCGGTAATTTTACTTTTACAGTAGTGAAGCCACAATACATGATAGTTGTTACATCTCCGTCCTTGTTCTCTGTAATATTCCAAACTTGTTGCATTTATTTGTGTTGTGAGACAAGTGGTCAGGGACTAATCTAGGTTCACTTAAGTGTCCATCAGTATGTTCTGAGATGTGTGACATTTTGCAACAAAAATTATTGTTGGCATTACAATCCTGTGGATGCTTGCTGGAATTAAGTTGCCTTCTGTCAATAAAAACTTACTTGCTGGTAACTGTGGTTACAATTTGTTGAAAGGTACTAGGTAGTGATAAGCACATTAGACTTGGACTAAGGCGTGCCAAGTCCATGCTGGAATTTGCTGAAGCCAGAGTAGTTGATAAATATGTTAATAAATTAATGGTTTGCAGCTTTCAAAATAAAATACAGTACAACCTGTCTTTCAATATTGTTTTATAGCCCACTAATGATCATAACACAGAAGATCACAACTCTTGCATTCCAAGTGCACGATGGTAAGCAAAATGGTGCTTTTCCTTTCACATAAAGTTCTCAATACATATTGGCAGCTCCTGGGAAACAATGGGCAGCTTGTGTTGTGTATGGGAATGCCTCAGGGTGTCTTTTTACATATAAAATTGTGTTTCTCTTCTGTTGGAAAAAACCAAAGAAAATGGACTGACCTGTACTACATGGAAATCTGATCTTATCTGATGCTTCTTTTGCTTTAAATCTGTGCCTGTTCTGGGAAGGCCACAATGACTCATGCCATAATTACATCAGGAATCAGGGACTATTAGCAGGTCCAAAATGCAGCAGCCAGAGTGCTTACTGGGTCTCACATAAATCCCTCTGTTACAGCAGCTCCACTGGCTGCTGATCTGTTTCTGGGCAGAATTCAACCCATAAGGCCCTAAATGGCTTGAGCCCAAGCCATCTCAAAGACCATGTCTGCCCGAATGAACCTACTCGAGTGTTAAGAGCATCAGGAGAGGCCTTCCTCTCAGTTCTGCCATCTTGGTGGGGACACAGGAGAGGGCCTTCTCTGTTGCTGCTCATAAATTCTGGAACTCCCTCCCACAGAAGTCTGTGAAGATTCTCAGTCATCCAGGTGAGTTTATCTGGAAGCTGAGTCATGGCTACTGGACTTCTTTTTTGAGAGATAGGAACGTTTCGCTGTTTATCCAAACAGCTTCATCGGATGAACAGAGAAACGTTTCTATCTCTCAAAAAAGAAGTCCAGTAGCCATGACTCAACTTCCAGACTCCCACAGAAGGTTAGGCTGACCCCACCTTTATTTATTTATTTATTTATTTTTATGCTTATTAACCGTCCGATTTTCCCACGGGAACTCTGGGAGGTGTACAGCACATTACAAAAAACAGCAACTGCCTGAATCAACAACCCCACTCATACCCACACACAGTACAAATAATGGCAAAAGGCTAGTAAAGTACCAATACATATGATAATACTAATACAAAAATACTAAAAGTAATAAAATCAAAATAGACAAAGCATAGCCAACAGCCAACATGGTCAGAGTCCAGTAAGAGAAGGCTGGAGCTATACAGATAAACAAAATCACAATCACAAACGAAATTACAGTTCCAGTGTGGTCAGACGTCCCCAAAGCATTCCTTGAAGAGCCAGGTCTTTAAAGCCCTTCTAAAGGCTGATGTCCTTCTGCAAAAAGCTTGAGATCTTTCCATTCAGGTGTACGACTGCCAAGTGGTTTTTTTTAAAAAAATGTGCCTTACTGCATTAAATATGTTTTGGTGTTGCTTATGTTTTTTTTTTTTGGTATTGTTTTCTCTAAGCCTTTCAGTATTGTATACTGAAGTATGTTAACTTAAACACTATCTTTCAATAGTTGTCAGGTGCCTTGGATCCTTTTTAAGGAGAAAAGCAGGTTAAAAAATACATTAGACTGATGCATTCATGCCAAGCCATCACAACTGATTCAGCTCATTGCCAGGTCCAGTAGTTTACTGTAGATAGCCTAAACGTGTTATTACGTGTCTCATGCTTCATTTCTTTAATGGAGGGCCTTGCTAGATGGGCCATTGGTTGTAGAACAGTGTATGCACCAGAGGAAAAGGCTGTCTGTCAGTTTTAACACAAGCTCGCCTCACATTGGCAAGTTAGTTTGCGATGACAACGACGAGAACGACGATGGTGATGATGATGTCATTGGTTGGTTGTGAGGTTGCCTGGGCTGGTCAGTGTCATGAGGCCATTGCCTCATACCTATTTCTCTTGAATGCCTGTCTTTCTTGGAAAGCCCAGCCATCAGAGCTATATTACTCTGCTGCTTCCTTCAGGGCTATATTACTTGTTGCCTCCACCCTCATTAGCAGTCCTCCTGCCCCTTCCCTTTGTTTATTTATTTATTGGATTTTTATACCGCCCATCTGGCAGCGAGGTCACTGTTCTATGGAAGGAGGCAGTGCAGAGGTATCCCTGTATCTCTGTATAAATTGCCCAGGAAATGCCACTGTGTCAGAGGGTTCCCCTGGAAAGCAATAGAGTTTTACTCCTGCTATTGTCATATGCTATGGTAGCAAGTCAGGAATGCTGGCCAGTGAATGGAGGTGGGTGAGTCAGGGAGGAATCCCCCTTATCTGATGTGGGGGGACAGCCCCCTTTGCAGTGTGTGTGTGTGGGGGTGGATAATGGCTTTGCTTTTTGCCTGCCAGCTGTCAGAATTTGGCTGCTACTGAAAACAGGATGGCTTTATTGGAGTGACATAGGTAAGGTAGTGTGACGTCACCCCCTTCACAGACTGAGTTTTCAAAGGCACAACCGGGTTTATTTTGACATCCCACCGCTGCCACCAAATTGTGACGACACCTCCCTTTTACACGTGTAATTGTGATGGAAATGGTAATGCTGCCACCTTTTATTCACTTGGTAATGCTGCCACCTTTTAGATCATCGCCTTATGAATTGGGACCGACTCAGATGTATAATATAAAAATAATGACGAAGTTTATTGAGAAAATAATAAATATAACAATGTCTAAGGATGGTATGTGTTGCCTTTAACATACAATAGATTTAATCAACTCTACGAGCCTCCCTGTCTTCAATAACTAGTAAACAGTATAGCCCTCACTGCCTGACAGAACTCCAACAGAGCAGTGCTCTATCCCAGCACTCACTCTCAAAACCTCAACTTAACTGAACTCTTCTGAACTCAACTTGACTAGGCTCCACCCCTTTTATATCATACCATTCCCCGCCCTCCTGCTGGGATTGGCTCATAATTTGTATACTCATTACTCCTGTTTCCAGGGTGTTGTCAACAGGTAGTACTGAAAGAACTATGTTACCTGGAGGGATAATGTTGCAAGAGGAAGAAACATGCTTTTGCCTTATCATCTGATCTGATGCTAAGGAACTATTATTATTAAGTAGGTCATGTTTATGGAAAAGTTCAAGATGTGACTCATTCCATATATTCTCTATCCCCCCCCTTTTAAGAGAACAAATAGCTGCCAGTATTTCTGCAATTCAGTGTTTTCCCCACAACCTGTTGAGTTAATTCTAGTATCCCTTCTTTTTGTCCAGGAATAGGTAAAAAAGCTGAAGAACTCACTCCAGAACAGAATCAGCTTGCTGTTAGGTAAGGGACCATTCTATTACTCTGATTATTATTTTTTTTAATCATACTATTTGTGTGTGTGCTTGTGGAATGGTGCAGCATTTCTGCAGTGTTTATTTATTTATTTATTTGATTTATATACTGCAACCATCTAGCAAAAAAGCTACTCTGGGCGGTTTACAAACATATACAAAATATAAGATATTATTTGACTGCTTCCTCATATATGTTGCATCTCTGTAGGCTTATTTTTTGGAGTTGTTTTTTGAAGATGGGTTTCCTTTTAATAGGCTCACTGTTTTTCATAAATCAAGTGTACATAGAGTAGGCTTGGTGTTTAAGACATGTTCTTTTCATAAACCCTGTGACAGGCATGCAAGTGTGTGGGCAGAATGTCAGCTGTTGACGTATTTTTAAAAAGGGAAACCTGCCTCTTGGAGGCTGTCTTTCCCCATACACTTGCCATGTGCCTAACATACATCTCCCACTCTCTCAAGAATGCTGAAGAAACAAAGTCACAGTGAAGGATGTGATTCCCAATTCAGCAGGGTGAGAAATGTTGTTCATATAGACATACGCAAAGCGTATGGTTCATGGAAACATAAAAATTGCTTTAGGCAATGATCCTGATCATTTATTCGACTTCTACAGAGCATGCTTGCTCCCAAACAAGTGTAGTTAGGATCAGAACTTGTTAGTCTAGGATCAGACTAGTTAGTCTAGTCCTAATCTAGTTTTATACTCTAGTCTAGTGTAGTCTAGTCTAGCCTAGACTATTAGATGACATTTCCTAGAATCTCTTAAGTCAACATAGTCACTGACTCCCAAGTTCTGGTTAGAATCAGGCTGTTCCTACAACCTGACTTCCGTTTCAGCTTCCTATAAGAATTAATATTAAAATTCAGAATATTTCAATAATTTATCTTTATGGTTTTAACTATGCAAAACATTTGTGACTTGAATGTTTCAGAAATGATCCATGTGTCTGTCTCTGCTTTTGTCTTCAACTCAGACTGGATAAAGCTCTGGAGATCTACAACTGGATCTTTCAATATTCTCTGTTTTGAAGTTAGCTATGTTGGGAGTGGGCATCTTTAGATGAGAAGATTCAATGGAAGCAGTTTATTAATATAAATATATGTGATTCCTAATGTATTTATACATTATATTTTATGTATTTCATACATATAAAATTATATTTTATATATTTTATATTTATAAATATAAATATATAAAATCATATACTGTATATTAATATTATTAAAACATTTCTATTGACTCCTCTGATCCAAAGACACCATATTTGTATATTTATATTTATAAACATCAATTACATGGCACTGTTTGACTCCTTGATTGGAGGAAAGCCAGTCAGAGCCCTCCAGTATTTCATCTACTTTGGGTAGTTTGAATATATGTCAACTGAAAACAAACACCTAGGGATGCAGTGATTGTGTGTTCAGACCACTTTCCCAAAGTGAGCCTAAGAAAATGGGGTTTGCATGCCAATGTAGATCTTCACTGCAGTATAAAGTCAAGCTTCTGCCGATGACCTGAGTTAAATCCCTCAAGGTTGACTTAGGCTTCCATCCTTCCAAGGTTGGTAAACTGAGTACCCAGCTCCCTGGGGACTAAATTGTTGATTGCATAATTCTGTTGTAAACCACCCAGAGAGTGCTCTAGCACTGTGGAGTACAGGCAGCCTCAGAGCTAGTGTACTCTGTGCCCTGTAATGTGTATCATGTAAAATTTGATGTTACTTGCCCCAAATGTACTTAATGTTGCCTATTATTGGATGGAAATTTTCTGATTAATTGTACTTTGGTGCTTCTGAAACAAATAATGGAAAAATACTACTTTCTGACGTTTAGAACATCTGTCTGTCACTCTTTCTTTGTCTTTATGAATGGTGAATATATAGATATTCTTCTGCATGTTTACTCACAAGGAGGAATTAAAACTTCCATCTAGTCCATTTGTATCCTCCCTCAAACCACCCCCCCCCCAATCTATGGAGGGTGTCTCAAATACTGTACTCTGGGCCAGTGGAGCTCCAAAATCTCCATTTGTGTTTCTAGATTGGAGCTACATTTTACTGTGTAAATGAAATGAATGCCAACTGTTTCTCCATCCCTATAGAGCTAAATCATAAAATAATGAGATTTAAAGAGTCACTGAAATGCATAGGGTTTTTTCCATTAAAAAAAAACTAGATTAAAAATATTACTCTGTGGGGTATTTTTTTTCAATAGAAGAAAGCCAACCTTACTGGAGTATTTGAGCTATCACCTCAACTTCCTGAGTATCATAGCAGGCCCATGCAGCAATTTTAAGGACTACATAGCTTTCATTGAAGGAAGACATGTTCAGATAAAGCTGTTAGAAATCCACTGGAAGCAAAAAGGTTTTGATAGGCTGCCTGATCCTTCTCCAATGGTAAGTTGCAAAATGTTGAGGCCTGTATCCTGTCCAATATCTGTGAATTCAGAGCTTCAGCTGAAGAAACTGCCACAATGATCTGATGAGATGCCGGCTTATCCTGTGGCCATATTTCTAAAACTTCATCAGATTACTGAGGCGTTCTCATCATCACCAAGTATTTATTTCCAATTGTCAGTTTGCTTTTTGTAATAATATCAGTAAAGCTTTAATATCAGTCCAATTATAAGGAGACTCAGGTTGATCCGATCCAGCATTCTGTTAATACAGCTCTGGAGTTATTCCAGAAGGGTACCCCAGCCTTAGAAGCTGCTCATCCTTGAGATATTTTATGAGTGTTCCACTATGAATACCAGCTTGCAGGCTGATGGAATTCCTAGTACACTCATTTGACTAAAATACAAGACTTCAGGCTTCCTCAGACAGGGGAAGGAAAATGTGTGTGAACCAAGGCTTCTTATTCTTCATTCTTAGGGCATCAAACCTTGTTTTGGTCTTAATTTCAAAGGTGACAAGTGTCCATGAGCAATATTTCCACTGCAGATGTCTTGTGAACATTCTATGTAGTGGAAACAGTTTGTCTTTCGTCTTTCCTTCTTCCTGAAATGCCTTCAGCCATGTTTTATTATGCTTTCTAGGAACCTGTTCTACACAAACTTGGCATCACACTTGTGTCATTGCTTTTGTTCCTGACATTTACCAAGAACTTTCCAGTAACGTCTATTGTTGATAATGAGTTTATCAGTAGGACCTCATTCTTGTCAAGACTTGGGTTACTGTATGTTGTTGTACAAGCTTCGAAACCAAAGTACTACTTCGCATGGACACTTGGTAAGATGGATGTCATGGTCATTCATTTGCACACTTTGTTTCTTTCGGTATATTTTTAGAACAAGCATGGCACTTGCTGCTGAGGATGTAACTATGTGATCAGAAATTGTGATCTGTCTGTGAAGGGAGATGCAACTTAATAGTTCAGAAAAGAACAACTTGTACATGTACAATTTAAAGACTGCTAAGGCATATCATGTGTATGATCTATGGAATTTTATTCTGACCAATTTGCTTTATAAGATTTATATGTCATTTATATGTCATTATGTATCATAAGAACAAGGAAAATGCTGGATCATATCAAAGTTTTATCTAGATGTCCATTGGAAGCCTCATGTCAAGGATGGGAAAGAGAGAGGAATTCTTCTATCATTGCAGAATTTTTTTGCTCATGAGCCGTACCCCCTTGCCCAAGAAATTGTGTGGGGTTTCTTGGATGTTTCATAGACTATTTTTTTTCCTGGAAGAAATGCTAAGCTGCAGAGAATTATTACAATTCCTCCACAGAATTTCCGAACAGGATTCATTTAGAAAAGGTATTAAGCAGTGCCGTTTTGGGAAGTTTCGTGCACAGAACATGCACAGATGCCCATACTTCCCAGCATCTGTATGCAGAAGCATGCCATATTCTTGCTGTGCCCAAAGCATGCCATTGAAAACCAGCAGCCATAGCACCTGTTTTCATTACTAAAGGCAAGCTCATCCATCTCACAGATTCCCCAACTCCCCATCACAAATCAGCCTAAGGCAGCCTGGACAAAAGCTGTGTTGCAAGCAGAGTCCAGAGAGAATTATGGTATACGAAGAAGTTTCAGCAAGAATATTAATGAGGCAAGTAGATAGCCACTAAGGGCCGAGGCGGAAGTTTAGAAGGTTCTCTTTCAGGAATAAACCTTCCTAATTTGTAGCTCCAGAATGCTGGTTTCTTCAGGAGTTCCTTCCTCCTCCATTATATGATCTCCAGGAGGGCTGCCTATTGCTGCACTTTGAGTAGTTAGATAGCATAAACCCACATGTGACTTGAAAATACTGCTTGGACATGCCATTTCATGCCACCATGATGCCATGCTTCATCGTGGACTCTCCATTACCAGGGGCGGTTTGGTTTTTTGGAAGTATGTCTTTTCCCATATATTTGAAGGAACAGTCACCCACGGAAATTTTGAAAGTGGCTTTCAGGACATTTTACACATGGAAAATGTCTGTTGCATCAATATATATGGACAGCCACTTTTATTTTAATAAAGAATATTATCCAGGAAGGGGCAGTGTTTAATGACATGCTGCCACTTTTTCAGCATTTTAAAAAGAATTTTCATGGTATGCCCAGCCTTTCTCTAGCTGCTTGTTCTAAGCTGCTGGCCAGCTCTTTTAAACAGAAGCTTCTTTCCTCCCTCTCTTTTAAATTTTAAGAGAAAAGTTTTATAATTCATTTTAATTGCGGGAAGATTTTAGGATTTGATTTTAAAAATGCAGAGGATGGAACAGGCTTATTTGCAAGCACGTTCATAAAGAACGCAAACTGGATCAAATCATTTATGTCTGTCCCAAATACCCATCATGAAATAAGGTCACTCACACTGTAATGTGTCCTAAAGAAGATATTACACAGGAGAGGGTAACCACACATCTATTGCTGTTCATCCTTCTGTGAAGCAGAGAATAAAGCTGCAGCTCAAGGACCTGAGTTTGCAATGTCACTTCTGTGAGGTTCTTCCAAGCCAGAATTTATAGCAGTGATGATTATATGATGAACGGTGGTCTTAGTAACAATCTAAATGAAGATTATTTGCAAAATGGAAATAAATAGGAAAGCATTCATCTCTGTGTGAGAAATTAAAATATGTAAGATAACTGGCTTATAAAAGCAAGTGGTTTTTTTTCCAAATTGGGTATGAAATGTAAAACTGAGTATCTGGACCTTTGAGTTTATAAACAACATTTGTGCTTGCCTTATGGTTTTGGGGGGAGAAGCCTTGAGTTTTCCTTCCAGCAGGGGTTGAGGCCTTGCACTGTTCTTCACACTGAGCACCAAAATATCATTCATGCTCTGTTCCCTTTCTTAGCAAATTTTATGCATTGACACAGAGTATTTTGTTGATCAAATAAAGCTGCTGCTACTGAGCGGTCCTTGCTTCTAAAGTAGGACAGCTCTGGCTTTGTATGGGGGTAGGTTACTGAATTCATTTCTGGGGATGGGGAATAAGTTCATTTTGTCCTCATGTTAAACGTTAGTTAGAAGCCAACGGGAGAAGCTGGGCCTCCATGTTCTCTACCAACAAACGTTTTAGTACAGCGGTCGGGTCTTCTGGTCAGTGGCTGATAGGAGTTCTGAAAGGATTCTGCCATAACTGATTCCCAGCTGTACCCACAGCATGTGCCTGAGCTTTTGCAGAGTTTGGAAAAGTTACTTTTTGGACCCCAGAAGTAGCACCATTTTGTTAAATAGTGAGTAGATATGATATTTCTGTCTTTGTTGAAACTGTGTCGTCTGTTCCACTGAACCTATATTGCAGAACCACAGCTTGGATGTAGAGCAGTGATTCCCAAACTTTGGTTCCAGATATTCTTTGACTAGCGAGGGGCATGAACTGCCAGTTTGGCAGGCTGTGCCAGTTTGTTTGTTGGTCCAGCAAGTGCTGTAAGGTTACAAGCCCCATCTTCAGCAGGCATCCATTCAGAGGCAGCACCTGGAGGAAGTGGGGGGCAGGGAAGCTGGGGTACCGCCTCTGAGGGGGCGCCTTCTGGAGGAGGTGGGGCTCGGAAATGCGGAACACCTGTTGGCCCAACGGATGAAGCAGAACAAACGAGCATCTCTATCTTAGACTAAAACTCCCAGAAGCCTTCACCACTAGCTGTGCTGGTCAGGATTTCTGGGTGTTCTAGTTCATAACCATATGGGGACCCAAAGTTGAGAACCACTGATCTTCAGAAACTACATGATGCACTCAGTCCTCACACTCAACTGAGAAGTTACTTGGGATCCATGTTTTTCTTAGCTTAGCAGGCCACATAGTAAACCTATGTAAATATTTATTTATTTATTTATTTATTTCTGTTTCTATATTGCCCCCTTAGTGCAAACTAAGGTGAGTTTCAAAATCTTGTCTCCTCCAAGGGAGGGGGCAAGGCATCAAAGATTCCACTGGGCATGTAAAATGAATTTCTGATTAGGATTTCTACCTCTCTTTTTATTTTTATTTTTTTAACTACAGCGGATTTGATCAACAATGCTGCTGGCTTTGGGTTCAGTGGTGTGGATGAGAGAGGCAATTTCCACTGGGACCTACTGTCTAATCTTAATATCAGAAATATTGAGGTAAGTGAAAAGGGAAGAAGAAAGGGAGAAAATATACAAGTCTTGCAATGGTTGTAGCCATATTATTCAAACATACACATGGCTTCAATGCTTTCTTTTTAATTGTATATTTATCTATTATATTTATACCGGCCGTTCCACAGATAGAACTCAAGACATATTGAATACAGTACTTCTTAAAATAGTGAAAACAGATAAACCACATTTAGCTTTAAAAATTAAAATCTTACACAGTACAATAACCCCCTGCCTATTGTAGGGGTTAGGGACCTGACCCAACCCGCAATAATTGAAAATCTGCGATATGTGGATGCTGGGTCAGGTCAGGACTGGGGGCCTGTATGCCCCCCCCTACACTTAACTGAGGCCTGGCGCTGCCCTGAATGGGCCTCCAATGACCTTCCCAGGCCTGTCGGGAAGGTGCTTTCTGGCAATCCAGAAGTCACTTCCAATTTTCTGGAAATCACTTCCCATTTGCCAGAAAGCATTTCTGGGGCCTCCAACAGGGCCAGGGAGGCCATCGGAGGCCTATTTGGGGCAGTGCCAGGCCTGGGGTAAATACAGGAAGCCTGAAACAGGCTCATCCAGCTTACCCCAGGGGGACCTTGCCTTTCATATACTGTGGTCCCGCGATATACCAGGACCACAGTATATGAACCACAAAAGGGCGGGGGAACTCTGAAGACTTATAAAGCTCACCCTAAAGCCATAATCATGGATTTGAAATAGTGTTTGATATATGTTGTTGTTGTTGTGTGTGGTATCATTACAGTTGTGACCGACCTTTCGTGATTCCATGTCCAGGGAGTTTTTCTGGGCAGGACGGGCTTGCCAGTTCCTACTCCAGGCGCTTACAGCACCTGGTATTCCCTGGTGGTTGCCCATCCAAGTACTAGTCAGGCCTGACCCTGCTTAGCTTCCAAAATCAGGCGAGATCAGATGTGCTTAGGCCTTAGGGCATCTAGGCAGCTACTGATATATGTTAGTACACATTAAATTCATACAAGGTTACAAATACTATTTTTTTAAAAAAATCTCTCTGTTTTATCCTTTGCTTGATCATGTTAAGAATTGGATTGCAAAGATACAAGGCTTCAAGTAAACACCTTTTATTTCCCATGTATGTAAACCAGAACTAGGCATGCTACCACCGCTCCAGCACTTTGATTCTAAGTCACATCAAGAAAAACAGAAACTAGTATTTGCAGTGTGAAGGGAAGCCTGTAAGTAACACACATGACTTTCTTCTCTCCTAGATGGCAACAAGTTTTAAAATGTATGTACAAAACTGGAATATCCAAACAACTTCGTGGCTTAGACGGTAAAATACTTATTTTTAAACCTCTTGGTAATCTTTCCTGGTTTATCCAGATTCCTCCAGTTAGACGTCAGTTGGTATTTCTCTCTAAAAGCAAATGAATTCTTTCAGCTGGGGAGGGAAAAAATTGGAATGCAAACATTAAAAAGAGGGACTCTTACAATGGAAAGGTTATGATGATCAGTGAAATAAGTGGCCTTCATTTGGATGTGCCTAGGTCACAGGAACATATCTGCTCATGGTGAATCAGACCGTTATTCCATCTAGTCCATGTTGACTCTGGACTGCCATCAGGGGGGGGGCCCCCCCCCGCAGGGGTCCAGGCAAAATTCTCCTGACCCTTACCCAGACATCCCTGGCAATTCCTCGTGGTCTGACAGCTGGATATTAATCAATCTGACCCTGCTTGGCTTCCATAATCAGTCAAGAAAGGGTATATTCAAGCTGTTGTGAAGGTGCAGCGGTGATTCTTTGGGGGTGATTACGGTGAACAAGGTCTTCTTACTCATGGCATCCTGAATAGAGATAAATAACGAAACGAATAACGAACCCCACTCTGGAAGAGAAAGGAAACGTTCCGTTTCGTTTCTCCATAGGAATGCATTAGACCATTCCTATGGGGAAAACCTGTTCCCTCCATGCCCTTTTTAAAAATAGCCCCAATCACCTGTAGTGCGGGCCCCCTGCTGGGCGCTTGCAGAAAATAAAAATAAAATTTTAAAAAGTGCTGAGCACGAGGCACGCTAGAGCTGGTTGGGGCTTTTTTTTTTAAAAGCCCCGATCAGCTGTAGTGTGTGCCCCCTGCTGGGATTGCAGGGGGGGATAAAAAATAAAAAAAATAAAAAAAATAAAAAAATAAAAAAATTATTAAAAATAGCAGCGATCATGGGGTACACTAGAGCTGGTTGGGGCATTTTTAAAGCCCTGATCAGCTGTAGTGTGGGGCCCCTGCTGGGATTGCAGGGGGAAAAAATAAAAAAATGAAATAAAAATAATTTTTTTAAAAAAAGCGGCGAGCACAGGATGCGCTAGAGCTGGTCGGGTTTTTTTTAAAGCCCCGATCAGCTGTAGTGTGCCCCCCCTGCTGGGATTGCAGGGGGGAAAATAAAAAATAAAAATAAAAATAAAAATAAATTTTAAAAAAGCGGCGAGCACGGGGCGCGCCAAAAGCCCCGATCAACTGTAATGCAGGCCCCCTGCTGGGTTTGCAGGAAATAAAAATAAAAATAATAGAAATAAAAAAGCACCAATGGGGCCCTGGGAAGTCAAAAAAACAAAAACAAAAACAAAATGAAACAAATTACGAAACAAATTTGTTTTTAAAAATAATTGCGTAATAAACAAAATGAACTGGGGCGAGGAGAAACGAAAAATGAAATGAAATGCCATTTTGGCGTTTTGTGCCCATTTCTAATCCTGAAAGTAGAGGAGACTGACTGTACAATCTGTATCTCTGAACAGTTCTAAAAACATTTGTTTCGAGCAAGTGATCCCACTGACTTTCATAGAAATACGCCTTGGAAAGTTTTATCATCTGGTAGCGAATGGAGTCATGCTTGAGTTGCAGCTGACATGTGATCAGTATATTGTTTGCACATCCTGTTTTTCTGGTTTTGTTCTTCTTTCCAGGGTGTGCTATGAGCGGGCTCCTCGGTACCCTACAGCTCTAACGTTTCTTCTCTCGGCCATTTGGCATGGCCTTTACCCTGGATATTATTTTACCTTTATCACTGGCATCCTGATGACATTAGCAGCCAGAGCAGTAGGTATCTCCTTCATTTCTCCCTCTCTCCCTGTTCATACAGTTCCCAGATATATTTCATCAAACTTGGTGTCAGAGGCTATGAAAGTCATTGGTATTGGGTGTTGAGCAGGAAGGCTGTTAATTTCCAAAGCACACTGAGTAATCTCTTGATGATATCAAAGTACCTCCTCCTGAAACCACTGAAATCTTTCAGTCCCTGCCTCATTCATACACAGAAACATTTGAAAGCTTTGATGATCAAGGATTAAAAAAAAAACTACAGAGGATTTGAGGGCAGAACTTTGGATGTCTTCTTTTTTTTTTTTTGCATATCTCTGGGAACTGACAGGACAGAAGCTGCATCTCATATCTCTGTCATCCTAGATCTTGACAGAAATTTCTAAGTTTATGGGAAAGTCCACTGATGGAGTTGGGAAAACTGTGTGCAGTTAGCAAATATTACTGTAGAATATGGGTTTTCCTGATACAGAGTTTGGATTAACGGGGACACTATAATGAACTGATGTTAATAACCGTTGTAGAAAACTGCTCGTTGTGGCATACACAAAGTATATTTTTTGGGGCACAAGTCTGACAGTCTTGATTCTAGTACCTGTATGTTGTTCCTGTGCATACTCTTGTTTTGAAGGGAAATTACCTAACCCATACATTCTCATAAAAAGTTACTCTAGAAGCTAGATCCTTGGTTCCAAAACAAGTCCAGTTTATGAGTTGTGTTGAATAATTGAGCTGGAATTATTCTTTTTTTTACAAGTAATTAATATGTGGTATTTTGTTCATCAACATGTAACATTTCTACAAAACATGGTACTGTTATATGGGGCTTCGCCCTTTGAGATAACCTTCCTGAATCTTTCTGGTGTAGCTCTTACTCGCTAGAATTTATTTGCAGGTTACATAGCTATACAGTAGGACCCTGGTATCCATTGGGGATTGGTTCTAGTCCTTCCCATGGAACCCCCCAAAATGCTTTTTGTGACAGTGGCTTGCTTTATGGCTGCTGATGTGTCATCTCCAGGCTTAAAACCAGGGTACTTCCAAGGTCCAGATACAGGGGAGTGGTATCAGGAGACATATATCTAGCCTCGTACACTCCCAGACACATTTGGTGGGGCCACTGTGAGATACAGGAAGCTGGATTAGATGGGCTTTTGGCCTGATCCAGTATGGCTCCTCTTACGTTCTTATGTCATGTTTTGTGATAGTAGCTTGCATTACGGCTGCTGTTTGTGACAGTAGCTTGCTTTACAGCTGCTGTTTTTACAACAGTAGCTTTCTTTACAGCTGATGTTTGTGACAGCAGTTTGCTTTGCGGCTGCTGAATTATTTATTTAACTTTTTCCTCTGCCAACCGTGGATAACTGAATAAATGATTAATGAATCAGTGGATATGGGTGTCCTACTGTATTGGGTTGGAGCCCAAGTCATTCTTTTCAGTCCCATTCCGTTTAATGCCATTCCATCATTCTTCTCTGCCTTCCTCCCAGTCCTCAAGAAGCTTCTTCCTCCTTAAAAAAGAGCTACAGATATTTCCATTCATTATGGCAGTGTTATAATTAAGAAGCAAGTGCATAGAGCAAGAAATGATTGCTAATAATAGACTGCCTTTAAATATGTTACTTGTTTGTTTTGTTTTGTAAAGGTAAGAAACAATTGTCGCCACTTCTTCCTCTCCCCAGAGCCTCTCAAGGTGGGCTATGATGTTGCCACCTGGATGGTAACACAGCTGGCTGTCAGCTATACTGTTGCTCCATTTGTTCTCCTGGCCGTTGAGCCTACTGTTAAATTATACACGTACGTTTATCTTCTATTTATCTAGCTGTGTTTGATCCTGGAATTTCAAAAGCTGTGACCAAGGTTGGGAAATGTGTGGTTGCAGCTTGAAGGAGAAATGGAATAGGTTCACTGCGGAGGTGGTTTGTGGACAAAACGGCAGCAAGGTATCCCACAGTATGGGGGATTGTCCCATGTCACGAGAGTAGTTGGCAAAGTCTTGTGTGCAGCTTAAAACAGCTTGACTTTTTAACTTGTGGCATCACTGCTTTCTCTGCACAAGGGAAGCATGTAGCCACGCCAGTTCTGAAAAAGCCCTTTCAGAACTTTTGTCACCCATTGTAACCTTTCACTGCCCCGAAAACAGTTCAAGGTGTTACAGAGGGAGATTGTCCACAATAAACATGTACGAAAGGTATTTGGGATCCTAGTAGGGGACCTCATCTCATTCTTGAGGCACCTCCACCTATGGGATCCCATGCCACTCCCATATGAAAGAATAATGTTGGTGTTGCATCTGATGCATGTAATTAAATCATGAGTCTAGCTGATTGCTGAGAAGTGTTTGTGGAGGGCCTGGAAGTTTTATATTTTTGTTTTGGTCTTCCTGGTTGGTTGGTTGGCTGGCTTCTCTGTTTTGCATGGTCAGATGAAGCTGCAGCGCACAGTGTTTCAATAGAAGAGGCTTAGATGGTTCTGGATGTTTTATATAAGAGGCCAAGTGGCCTTGACAATAATTTATTGTATTTTGATAGTCTGAGAAGAATTTTGAAAGACTGGTATACTTATGCAGCTACCTTTTAATCATTACAGGTTATAAGCTGATTTTGTTCATATTCTTTCTTTCTCGCTCAGGTCACTGTACTTCCACATGCACATCTTATGTATACTTGTGCTACTCATCCTGCCAGAAAGATCTCAGAGACACACCAAAAGTCAGCAGCTTTAATTTCATGACATGCATGATTCTGAAAGAAGCAAGAAACAGAAATGATATCTGAAAAAGAAATTGCTGGTCTGTCCCTTTGGGTGCTGGAAAAATGATATGAAGGAGGCATCGATGCAGTGGATTCATTTTAAAAGTTTTTATACCCGAAACTTGACTTAATTGCCAGTTAAGACTTATTAGTAAACATTGTTTACATCCTTGAAAGGCAAATATTTTAATGTAAAGTAAAGAGTATTTAAATGGAAATGTTTCTAATTTATTTAAATTTTGCACATGTGTTTGTCCTTTAAAGTTAATCAGCCAGTTCTTTGGAATGATGGGAACAAATAATTACCGGGTGCTTTAAACTTCAAAGTGTCCCCCCCCCCCCCCCCCCCCCCCCCCCCCCTTTCTTTTCTGCTTCTATAATCAACAGGTAGGAGGCAAAACAGCTTGTACAACTATTTCCTAAATTGTGGATTAATGACTTTTATGAAGGCGTTGCCTTAGTATGCCAGAAGGAGCTGAATTCATGATGACTCATAGCCAACAAACTGTAATGGCCAACATGCCCAGATAGTGTTGCTTTTGCAAAGGTGGAAGTTCATGGATGAGGCTTCTTAAGCAAAATGCCAACCCTTTAATCCAGAACAATGGATAAGAACAAGCTTTAAAAAATATTAGAAAACAGGAGGATCATGGAAAACGGTGGAAGTCATTCCCTTTGTAAATATAAAAATAGACGTTTTAGTTGAACTGAGAGAAAAAAGGATGTTTCATGAACTTGGAGAAGAATTGCTTACATTGTCAGAACTTTACCTTTTACCTGTATTATACAACTCAAAATTTTTAACTCCACCACCACCCCAGTCCATATGGCTTTTGCAGTCATTGTCCCATTAGAGCATTTGCCATATGAAAGCAAATGACTGGGGCACTTGGAAGAAGCTCAGGGAAATCTAGTACTAAGCACTTGTCTGACGAAGAATACGCTTCTTCTGAATTTAAAAACAGTCCTTTTATGCCTTTTGTGCTTTTGTAAATGCTTTTCTTCTCTTTTTTAAAAAAACAAGATGCTTCATTGTAAAGAAAACAGGGGAGATTAAAAGTAATTGGACAGCCTGATATTTATATATGCTGAAACATATCTTATTATGTCAAACAAGCTCATATGACAGAAAATGCTGAACAGAAGTACTGTTTACCATTCTGTTACCTTTGAGCTTTATTGTTCTTGTCCAACATGTTACCTTAGCACCATCAGTTAAATACTAAGCACATGTTAATGATAAATTATCTTGTCTGTATGATTGCTCCTGTTGTTTTACAAAGGTACGTAGGTGAGGAGGAAAAGGAGAAGAACCACAAGCTATTTCATTATTTTTATAAAAGTTCCTTAACATGAGACCCTTATTTTCATTGTTCTTTGTATTTTGTCTCAGTTAAGTGTGCACAGGAGGGATTAAACTACATGCCATTCATATTAGAACGTAGCACCTTTTAAAATTATGGACATAAGTCCCAGGCAGGTCCTTGAATGGGTATACAAGATATCTCCTAGAAGACATGGATAAGTCCACTAGAGAACTTGTGGCCAAATTCCTTTTCTCTGCAAAGAAAACAAGAAAGAAAATTCTTGCACTTAACTAATTCTAAGCTTCCTTTAATTATTTTTATGAATTTATATTGTATTTTAGTGGGCCTTTGCCTGCAGAATAAAATTGGTTAATTGGACATAAGTGAAATATAAGTAAAAATTAAAAACAAATTAAAATGTTAAAATAATTAGACTATTTTTGATCAGGTGTTGTTCAGTTCAATAGCATTATCTCCACCATTTATTAGATCTTCTTTTGTATATTTAGAAGGGCATAAATTGCATACACATAAACACTTTGAGAAGCATTGCACTCCTTTTATTGCTTATTTTCTGTAAATATCTAATGCCTGGCTTGAGGTGCAACTGCATATGATGTTGGAAATTCCGTATTAGAAACATTGTGTGTAGCTTTCAAATTAATAGGTGCTGGATTGTCGTTCAGATTAGACCAGGACCTGGTACAGGGAGTAAGAACCCTTCCTGGTTCACTTTCCCCAGTAACAAATGCCATAAAGAACCATCCTGATATTTGCAGAGGGGAAAATATTAAAATACTTGTCACTTGTGAGACAAATAGCTAGTGATAGTCCTAATGCACAGTTAATTTGTCACAACTCTCTTTTGGAGAAAGCTATGTAAACTCTGAAGGTTGTTAAAAATCTTTTCTTTAAAATGTGACAAAGCGACCGTTAAGTCCTTTCTTGCAAATATTGCTAAGGTTAGAACCAATTTGTTTAGTACAGTAGTGGTATGTAGTAGTAGTGACATCTGGTGGTTACTCTATTACATTAAAAGCTGCTCATTCAATTTTATTATATGATTCTGCAAGAAACACTTCTCATTATTTGTGTTTGATACTCAGCTAGAGCTGCCTTAGGTGGAAGTACCACATTGCGGGTCACCTGTCATTATAAAGTGAAATTACATGCATATTCCAAAGACATGATTCCAGCCAACAACCCATGTTTGAGCCGTCAACCTTTATGTTTGCCCCTTGGTGACTTAACTGCCAAATTCAGAAGGCCCATTTGCCAGCTATATGTGATACAGAAAATCTGAGCTGTGTTGATTAGATGTCTTTCAGAATTCCTACTTCAGATGATATTTTGCAATGTGTGGTTTGGCCATTTGAGACAGGAGTGAGGGGATGGAGCAATACAGTTTCCCTGCTCAATTGCTAGCAAGCTGTATTTTCACAGCCTGTGTACTGAGTGGATCCACATGGTATGGGGTGAAGCACTGGACCACACCTTCACAGCCTTCCTGTAACTACACTTTCCAACCGTATGGTGTCAGCAACTTCATTTAGGAGTTTTCCCACACTATTCACATACCAGTATGCAGCTGAAGAACTGGATTTTTAACTCCCTAAAACATCCATTTATTTGGGTTTTTTATTAGTGGTCTAATAAAGGCATCAAATTCTTTGACATTTGTATGTGCAATGACCACATAGCTTCCTTTGGATTTTTCCTTTGGATGAGTGGATGTGTGTGAGTGCATCAGGTAGTTTTTGAGGATGATGAAATTATCAGTTGCTGATTCTTTGAAAAAGGACTGCATGCAGTATTTAATCCATAACCTGAAACGGCACTCGGCAGGTCTGGTTCCAGGTTATTTCCTTTCCCTGAATTAGAGCACCTTCACATCTTCTGGAGAAAAGGACAACCAAGACTGATACTGTAATAGAAGGCTGTGTCGGATAGTGTTGGTCTGGGCGTTGGCATCTCTCTGTGAACCTTGCAGAGTTCCTCCTGCTCCACCCGTACTCCCCAGTGTTCTTTATCTGTAGCCTGCATGATCAAACTTGTAAACCACCCAGAGGGTGCTTTAAGAGCTATGGGGCAATACGTTGCTTTTTCTGTCTTTTTAATCAAAAGGTCCCTTACTGGCAGGGGCAGTTTTGTGGAGAGGGGTTTAATCCCATGGTTTTTGGTGCTCCAGAGACCACTCCGAGAGCAGGTAAGGGAAAGGGTAATACAGTTGTGTTTTGAACACACTGTGTGACCTTGTTATGCCAAGCACATCAGATTGTTTAGGGTGGTTAGAATTAAAAGTGGGAAATGAGTAATTGCAAGATAATGGGTTTGCTGTAATCTGGTCAACATTTTCAACAGTGATTCCGAAATGTGTTGTTGCAAGCCACAGGCAGGTTTGGCTTTCAGTTTTCTGGCCTTGTGGACATTGAGTCAGCATGAGGTTGTCCTAACTATTTTTAAATAATTGAATAGTAGAATAGGACCCCGGTATCCGCTGGGGATTGGTTCCAGGCCTTCCGTGGATAATGAAAACTGTGGATAAGAGAGAACACCTGGTCACCCACCCCCAAACTGCTGTTTCCTGACAGTAGCTTGCTTTATGACTGCTGTTTTGAGACACTAGCTTGCTTTACAGATGCTGTTCGTGACAATAGCTTACCTTGCAGCTGCTGTTTGTAACAACAGCCTCCTTACAGCTTGCTTTGTGGCTGCTGAATTATTTAATGTTTTCCTCTGCCAACCGTGGATAACTGAATCAGTGGATAATGAATCAGTGGATGGCGGGGTCCTACTGTACCTGAAAATCAGAGAGGGACTACCCCAGGTGTAAAGGGACTATATCTTGGAAGTGGTTTTCCAGGGTGTGTTTGTTAGCCACACTAAGGATGAAACACTGGACTAGACCAGCCTTTTTTCTGATCCAAGTAGGTTCTCATTTTCTTCCTTCTTGGACCCATTTAGGAAGCAAGATCTAATATCTAAAGACTATGGAGACACAGTATAACAGCCAAGCATTTTAGAGGACCTTTGTAAATAGTCACATGATACAATAAATTATGCCAGTTTCAGGCAGAGGGCTTACTTTGGTGTTCAGCTTTTTTTCAGCACGGGGCTTGCTCCAGCAAGTCCTTTCATGTAAGGCAGGGTTCATATGGATGTCCATATTTTTAAAACATGGTTTTATCAACAACCTTTAGAAATACTGAACCAGTTGGAAGTAAAACCCCTTTTTCCAAGCACTGTGCTCTGTGGTGGGGTGCACAATGTTTCTGCTACAATTATGATCTTTTTTTTCTGTCTTGGATTTTATTTCCCAGTGGATTAACATTTGAGGGCAGCATCACAGACAGAGGAAAAATTCAATTAATTGAATATGAAATATTTATAACCCAGTTCTGTATGTCTATCAGAGAAAGGTCCTTAATAAACCTTCTCATTAGAATGGGCTACTGACTCGTGTCTCTGCCTTTATAGTCATTTGGAATTTAAATCCAATTAATCTGCTGTCCTGGTGAATATGATTTAATTATTTGGAGAAAAATAGCATTTTCAGAAGATAATGATAGCAAAAGAGAGTGAGGATATGTTGATGATGGGAATATATTCTCCCCCCTCAAGTGGGAAGAGGTGATAAGCCCCAGTGGTGGTTTAGATGTTGCAAGAAACCTTGAAAGCAACTCAGGCTGTTGTGGGGGAAGGTGCCTCTCTGTTTCATGAGGTACACATAGAATTATTTGTGTCATTGAATATGAAATCCTAAAGCCTGCCAAATTCAACCTCCTTAAAATTCAACCTCCTTAATGTCCTACTTCTCATAACAGCTCACTGGTAGCCATGGTGGTGTAAGTGGTAAAATGGTGGATTGGTACTTTATCTATCTATCTATCTATCTATCTATCTATCTATCTATCTATCTAT
>JAHTLZ010000204.1:67253013-67272331 GCA_023846285.1 Phrynocephalus versicolor
TATCTATCTATCTATCTATCTATCTATCTATCTATCTATCTATCTATTTATACAACTTATATGCCACCCACTACCCGAAGGTCTCTGGACGGCTTACAATTAAAATGAACTGTTAAAACAGTTAAAACGCCAAAAAGGCAATGGACAATTAAAACAATAAAAACATTCAAACACAAAACACTAAAGTTGTCACCAGGACCCACAATCTATGTTAGTTAAAAAACTACAGAAACAGGAAGGTTTTTACCTGGCGCTGAAACATCAGTGTTGGCGCCAGGCGGATGTCACTTGGGAGGGCATTCCATAACCTGGGGGCAGCCGCCGAAAAGGCCCTGGACCTACAAGCCATCCCTTTCACTTCCTTGAGGGATGGCTCTCTCAGGAGGGTTCCCTGGCTAGAGATACAAGTCCTGTACAGGACTGTCCACACTCCTACACCACTCTGAAACTTTCTAAGTAGCATTGGGCTGGTCATTTCCAACCTTACTAACTCATAGCGGTTGTAGTGAACTACATGAGATGCCTTAAACTAACTGTGGGCAAGATATAACTGTGCATGTGGGTTTTAATGTGGATAGGCATGCACATCTAGACACAGAATCTCTGATATTGTTCCTTATGGCTTCCCTTAAGTAGGCAATCCATCTTGTATGTGGTCTTCTATTCCTGTTGCCTTCCACCTTCCCCAGTGTTATATCCTTTTCCAGAGAATCCTGCCTTCTCATGATATGTATACAGGACAAGCTCAGTTTCAACATTTTTGCCTCCAGGGATAGTTCAGGCTTGATTTGATCTAGGACTCACTTGCTTGTCTTTTTGGCAGTCCTGCCCATCCACAAAACTCGCCTCTATCGCCACATTTCAAACAAATCATTTTTCCCATTTTAGCTTTCCTAATTGTCTGGCATTCACACCCATACATGTTGATTGGAAGTTCAAGATTGTGGATTATCTTGGTCTTAGTTTTTAGTGACACATCCTTACACTTGATGACCTTCCTGAATTATCTTCCTTAATTCTCCTTGCCTCTTTATCATCTCAGATTCACTTAAGAGTTAGATGTGGTATAGCAACTTAAAGAAACCAATTCTGTATGTGGTCTATATAATCTGGCATTGTTGATCTTAAGAGGCAGTGGGTAACCTAGGTTTCAGGTAGGATTCTGTCTTACCACCCTGAAGGTCGCTGGCATTACTTGATGGTCTCCCATCTAAGTACTCTCCAGCGGTGACACTGCTTGACTTCTGAAATCAGACGACATCAGTTTTTTCGGGATGGTATGACTAATATTTATGGGCCCTGGATCTCATCTAAGTCTCAGTTCCCCTACAGTAATACTCTTATTTAATATTTTTATGGATGATGGTCAGAATTCTGTTACTTTTGTCTGATGGGGAAAGTCCATTGGCCTAATCTCTGTGGCAAATTGCCCCTACTTAAGAAGTCAGGAGTTGTACCTTTAGTTACACAATAGTTGCATGCTTGGGCACATGACAGAAAATGTTGGCATTGACCTTTATGTCAATCTACTTTATCCATTCCATCCTTCCAGTTTATGCATTATTCACATTGGACAGATAGACATACAAACTCTGTTCCTTCTAGGCTTTGTACATTTTGGTGTGGATGTCAATAAACGACACATCTGCTGTGTTGCCACAGTTGCCAACAGTTTGAGAGGCCGCCGTGGCTATGTCTCTAAGCACAGCTTAGTGAGAGCTCATTAGCAAGCAATAATGTTTATTTTTCATGCTGTGAAAAGCTTTACTAACTGATTTCTGCACACCAGGCTGCTATTGGGAACACAGAAGCACTCCAGTCCATTTTCCCCCCTAGCCAGTTGGCAACTTGATCCACTGACACCCTGCCTCATGGGCGTTCGGTTTCACTGGTTTAGTTCCATCCAGCTGCTTTTCTGGAGCTCAGCTGTCTTTTCCCAGCCACAGTGTAGCAGCCAGCTTATCTGTTCGGTTTTTGTTTTCATCCTGCTTTCATTACTGTGATGTTCCAAATTAATGTTAAGGCTGCTCCCCATTATTTTAAAAAAATATTGGTTAGTTTTAAAAACAAGTGAAGAACGTAACAATGGCACAGTATATATCACAGGGCTGGAAGCATGAAAATATTTCCCGGGGAAGAAAATGGTGAAAATGAAGAAAAATAAAACCCACTCCCCATTTTAATGCTTCCTTTCAAACGTTTTCCCTCTGCGTATTGTGGATCTCTTGGGGATTCAGAGAAATAGCTTAAAGTATATCTTGATTTTGTGTACATACATGTACAGTACTTGAAGACCTAGTAGCTCAGATCCTGAGGGCTTTTCTTGCACAAGGAGCCATTCCACTGCCACCCAAGAACTAGCTTCAAAGCCACAAAGAGGGTAGACAAGACAAGATGGTGCCACCAGAATGCTGCCAGCTGCACATAGCGAGGAAGGGAATGAGTGACAACAGCAACCTGAGGAGGAGGAGGAGGAGGCAGTTATAGGCACAAATACAGCCCGCTATTTCTTCAATTCCCTCTGAGCCAAGTCCTTATGAAATGGCCAGCTCTATCCAACTGGAGGCACGAGCCTGCTCCTGTGTGGGCCACTGCCTCCTCCCTCCCCACTCAACTTTTTCTGAGGACAGCAGAGCTCCTTGTTTTTATTCTCTCACTGCAACCACCACCACCATCAAATTGTTGTTAGGGCAATCCTGGACCAGAGGGGTGAGCTGGTGGACCAGTGGCTTTGTGGCCCCCAGTGTCTTGAGGTGACTACCTCACCTACCATAATGGAAAGGCTGGTTTGGATCTTCATTGTGTGGAGCAGGAAAACTCAAAGCAGTGGTTCTTATCATTGGACTTAACCTGCTAGCAGCCCTCACCATGGGTTATTAATTCCAGCATCACTTTTTAAAGGAGTAGGATTTAGGTCTTTGAGGTAGATAGGAATCATATAATATTCTGAAATTGTTGGTGGCAATGCTCACTGAGGCTTACACGGTATGTGACTCTTCTCTTCAAGTGGAATACTGTTATAATCTCACCTGAAATGGGAAAGTAGAAGGTGAATTTTAAAGCAGTAGGTAGGAGAATCTGTAAAATGTGGGTAACTACTATTATCCACGAAAAGTCGGTCACGACTGTAATGACACAACACAACTATTATCCTTTCTAATGTGTCTTCTGAATTTCATGGGGGATCCACCCAAGTTCTATGCATCTATATACACAGTATGGCTATGCATTAGTCAGCTGGTACTGACATGCTGAAATAAAGGGCAAACACAGAGGACTGGTGACAGCACTTCTGATGTGCCACACTTTAGTGCTTAATCCTGGTATGTTTATTAACAGATTGGCCCTAGTAAAGTTCCCATATATGCAATTAGTTCCATGGTTGGGATTATCTGTTCCCTAAATCCTAAATGTTATCTTCGTAGCATCTACAGACAGACAGATTTGAGCTGAAATCCAATAGTAAGGTGCCTGTTAATAGAGCAGGCATGTTAATCAGTGGAACTCAGATTTTGATTTACCAAATCCCTGCTGATTCAAATGGGATTACTCTAGTGGCAACGTAACTACTGGATTTCAGCCACTGTTGCAACTGAGAATGCCAAGAATACAAATTATGCTAAGATGTCTCCGGGTAGCTTTTCCACCACTGAGAAAACTTCTAGCTGACATCCTTGTGTAGCAAGACTTTCATTACTTGAATAAGATCAGTCTTCAGATTAGACAAAAGGGCTGAATCAACCACAATTTCTTGTTAAACATATTTTTAAAAGAACCAAACAAAAGTTCAGAAATAGCCAGTTACTTTAAAATAAAAGGAGGACCCAGAGAACTACAGACTGGTCAGTCTGGCATCGATCCCAGGGATTGGGCCAGTTGGGCCACATGGCAAATATTTATACCGATGTAGAGGACTGAGGAGTACACAGTGGAAGAGTCTTCTTGTGACTCTTCATTAACCCCTTGGTGGTAAATAAATATTTTACTAAAATATTTTATGTTTTGTATATATTTTATTTGTATAACCTATAACTCTATAAATGTTTGCTGCACAGTCCCTTCCTAATGTCTGGGGAAGTGGACTTGTCCATGAAAGCTCACATTAAAATAGAGCAGTTAGTCTTTAAGGTGCCACATTCTTCTTCTTCTTCTTCTTCTTCTTCTTCTGCTTCTTCTGCTTCTTCTGCTTCTCCTTCTTCCTTCTCCTTCTCCTGCTTCTTCTGCTTCTTCTGCTTCTCCTTCTTCCTTCTCCTTCTCCTTCTTCTTCTTCTTCTTCTTCTATTTTGTCTGATATGCTAAAATAAGGCATTTCTTTGGTATGAGCTTGTATGTTACGTTTTCTTTTTAGATGTTACAAGATAATCATCTCTAAAGGGTGCAGTGTTTTTGATTTCCACCTGCTGGGCTAATACCCCATTGCCTGTGATGTCTTTGAAACCAGAATGTTTCCAAGCAGCAGCTGAGTCATCAGGGATGGCTCTGAATTGCTTTCTTTTCTTGTATGTTATTTTATTTCTCACTCCATCTCTTTCTCCCCCTCCCCTCCTAACATTAGGCTGTAAATGAAAATACCTTTTCCACTCTCATATTATTATTACCCCTATAGATGATGGCACCTTTAATCTGTCCTATTCATTGCCATAATGGCTGCACCTGTGCATAGCAGCCACACTGGAGCCACAACAGCTGTGGACTACAATTGCAAAAATTCTGTTTTCTGCTCTCTTTTATCCCCCCAAAAGCATCCTCTCTCTCTCTCTGTGTGTGTGTGTATGCTTGTTGTGGTAGTGTAAAAGTCTCCATAAAGGACTATAGACTTATTGCGTTCACCAGATTTCCCCATAAATATACTGTATGCCAGTATCATTCCAAAGGATCAAACCACACCCACAACATTTGGATCCATCCCCATCTTACGCCCCTCCATAATGCTACCTATTTTTTTAAAAACCAATCAATGCTATTAATAACATCACATTCAGTTTGGCACTAAGACATGGATGACAAGCTGTTAGTCTTCCAGATCTCATTTGGACTGGAAGTCCTATCATTCAGCAACAATGGCAGTGCTGGCTAAGGCTGATGGGAATTTCACTGCAGGGATATCTGGAGCCCAGTTCAATCACTCAAGTTTATCACGCCTTCATCAAAGGAGAAGGAAGGAAAAGGAAATGGAATTCCATTTTGTGCAATCAGCGGAAAGGCACAAAATGAGTATAACCAACTGACCAGAAGAACTAGACATCTTGAACTGCTCTTATATCTCTGGCTCCCGGGTTGTACAGAAATCAACACGTCAGGCTTATCAGAGCATAGAGATAATGCTGGACACACTCACCTCTTCACATCTCCAGAGCAGGCTGCTGTTTTAAAGATCCAGCTATATTAACTAGATGAAAAAGATCCAGAATGATTTGCTCCTCTAATCAAATGTTATTAAGCAAGACAGCAAGGAGCATCAGAATTATTTCACTGTCCCTTTAATTTCATGTGTCCATGCACTGAATTTATTCTCCTTCAGCAACACACACAATCTACCTCCCCCATGCTTTGCTTTTCGCTGTTGTGTGATCCGCAGTCTTCTCATTCAGGGATTTTCCTGGAAGCACTGCCAGTTCTTCTCTCTTCTGTCACTTCTGCCAGCAACTTAGACCCTGCAGTTTCCACTTTCAGCTCATCTCTGTCCTCGGCTTGTCTGAATTTGCTAACATAATTTTCCCATTTCTGATCTTCAGCCATGGTTTCTCTCTACCCCACATTTTAGTATCTCCATCAGTGGTCTCTTGTGTTCCAATGCCAGACTCTACAGAAAAACAAGATATTTCCAATTTCACCCATTTGAAAAGCCATTGTCTCTTCTTCTGTCGTATACCTGAGTCAGCACCAGGGTAATCCCTATTTAGTCTACACCAGCTGTCAGGATTTTCAGCACTTCTATTTGGACCCGATCTGTTACTTCTTCACTCAAATTTTGCTCTTTTCTTCAGTAACATAACTAAAGCTGTCTGCTCACCTGGGTTTCCCAGTTCTCTCTGTCTTCTCCAATAGTTTTGAAGCCCACCTGTTTCCTGTATCTTCATTTGACAACCCACCCTTGGCTTTTTCAGTTGTCCAGGTGTAATTGTAACCCTCTTATTTCTTCCTGAGCTTGGGAAAGTTCCTTCCTGTGTGTGTGTTTCTGGGAATCGCAAAGCAAATATATATATATTTTTTCCAGCTAGGCTTCTGATGTATGCTTTCTACCCTCTCTCTCATTTTCTCCACTACACAACCAATGCATCTTTACCCTTTATCATTTAGACTTCTTGAAAACTTCCCATTTCTTCAAAATTGTATTTTGATCCAACTGTTAACTTGAAACTTGTGAAGTACACTGCTTCTTCCAGCTTTCTTGATGAACTCATCTTCAATGACTGTTGACCTCTTACAAAAACCTAGTTTTGCACTTTGCTTAAACTAGTTGTTGAATTCAGCTGCTTCAAACCAGAAACCAGGTAGAAAAAATGCACTCTTAAATCCTAAAGTCAACATCACATCCTTACCTGCCTTGACTTTCTTGCTGTCTTTGATACAATTTATCACTCTCCTCTGCTTGATTCCATTTCTTCCCCAGGGCTCAATGAGATTTTCAATGGGAATGGGTGATGGCTGCCACATTCTAGAACAGTGGTCCCCAAACTTGGATTCCCAGATGTTCTCAGACTAAAACTCCCAGAAACCTTCACCACTAGCTGTGCTGGCTAGGATTTCTGGGGGCTGTAGTAAAACAACATCTGGTTGGGAATCAGTGTCCTACAATAGTTTGGAAATGGCTGTCCTGGCTGCCATTTTTTGGAGGAAACCCTTTCTCCTCACTGTACTTTAGAACAATGATTTAGATACACCAAAATGGCAGCTGCTATGAAGCCTATGCCAGCCGTGTTATGACAACATAGGGAGGCGAAACCCTTCCAAATACAAAGTGGATTACAACATACAGATAACAACATACAGTGAGGCTTTCAACAAACAAATGAGTGGAATCTAGAAATGGGGCAAAAAAAATTAAATACTATCTGCCCCTTGATTGTTAGTCTTAGAATATGCATCTTAAATGACAAAGCAAGTATGTCATGCTTAAAGAAGGAGTGTGTGATATGAAGTGCAATAAAGAGAATATCTTCATAGATTGGCTAGAATTAATAAATAGTCTATGTCAGGCATGTCCAAACTTCAGCCCTCCAGATGTTTTAGACCACAAATCCCAGAATTCCAACCCTGCATTGCCAATGACAAAGGATTGTGGGAGTTGTGGTCCAAAACATCTGGAGGGCCGAAGTTTGGACATGCCTGTTCTATGTAATTGTACCAATAAAGTCAAATGTCTGCTCACGAAGAGCAGAGAGTGAAAACAACTGCTTGTGAGGAAACAGATTGGATACTTGAAGCAACCGTGGATTAATTTAGAGATTTTTGGGGGGTGGGGCAGAATCAAAGAGACATCTGTATTCTAGTAGCTGGTTGTTCAAAGAGCTGAAATAGAGAAAACAGAGCCTCAGGGACAAATTGTAGTTGGGGAGGCAGTACTGTACGCTCTATGGCTGAAATGATAACACGTTTGAATAATCATAATTGAGACTGATCCCATGGCTTTGCTTTCCCCCCAACAGTAGTTAAAACAAGCAAGCATGTCTTTTAATGTGAAGATTCTTAGTCATCCAGGTGGGTTTATCTGGAAGTTGAGTCATGGCAACTGGACTTCTTTTCTAAGATTGAAATATCCAAACAGCTTTGTTAGTCTCCAATCCACGCAGACTCACAAAGAAAAGAAGTCCAGTTGCCGTGACTCAGCGTACAAACATCTCTATTAATGCATTCTCCTTGGGGAAAGTCCCCTAGAGAACGCATGTTATTCCCAGATATTTGTTTGGATAATATCTACCTCTGGATCCCCATCTTAGCAATATATATATTTTCTTTCTCATTTTGCTTTCTTATATTAATGCATACACAAAGATTTGGAAAGTGACAATGGGCAATTTTAATCTGGATTCAGTAAAAAGAATTATTTTATTATTGGACCTTTGTAATTGGAATAGGGTGATGAGATGAATGCATCCATGACAACCATATTTACGATCTTAAAACAAACATATTCAGTAGGTTGGCCATGCTGACAATATTATTTTATTATTCATTTTAGAGTATTTTTACCCCACCTTTCTCCTTGGAAAAGGACCCAAGGCGGCTTACAATAATGAAGGATAATATACCGTTCAGTACAATTAAGACATGTTTAAGTATTGAGAACAGGGAATTGAGGAACATCTTCCAGCATTAAAAGACAACATTACATTAAAACTACAAGAGAACGCGAGCTGTTAAAATGAGAGTAAAATTCCATGTAAAGTTATGAGTGATAGAAACTAACATTGGAAACATAGTGTCAATGTAATCACACAAGGTTAGAAGTGGTTATAAACATAAAGTCTATGTGATCCTATAGATTCATGTGAAAGACAAATAATAGGTACTCCATCGTTCAGGAAAAGCTTGCCTGAAAAGAAAGGTCGAATAACCATCTCCCAAAATGTATATTTTATATAGAGAGCTTGTTGCTGGTGCTCAATAGCATGTTAGACCAAAATCCAAAATTTAAAAAGATTCAAAGATGCATTGAAGGCAATGTTTATTTATTTATTTGTTTGTTAAACTTGTATCCCGCCCATCTTCCCAACAGGAACTCTGGGCGGCTTACAGCAATAAAAACAAGTAATAAAGGACAAAACAAGAAGAAACAGAGGCAGTGAGGCAAGATGGCGGCGGAGCCCGGGAAAAAAAAATATGTTGAAATATTTTAGTGTTGATCATTTTAACCTGGGAGTTGTGACTCAAAACTGATGCACCTGGTGAAATGCCATCAAAGAGCTAAATACGTAAATTGAAACAAGAATGAAATATCAAGGACACATCATGGAAGAGAGAAGCAAGAAAGCCAGGATGGAACTTCCTGACAGCCCAGCAAGTCCAGGTTCAGCTTGCCTTTACCCCCCCCCCCCCGGTCCATCTTGCTCATCTTGGGCTACTTTGTCACCTGTGTATCCTTCATTGTGGTATCTCTCTTTCTCTCCCTGTCCCATCCCCCCCCCCTCAAATGGGTAAATCTGATGGAGGTGGTCATTTTGAAAAATGAAGGACAAACTATTATATAGGTACAGAAGCTCTGTCCTCTTTTCCATCTGGCCATTCTGTTTATTCCAATCCAAGCTTGCCACAGCCCATATTTGCAAACTAAACTGCTCTCCTTTTGGTCAAGTGGAAGACAACATGACTTATATCAAGGGCTGAAAGATTTTGAGTGCCTGGAGGCAGTGAGAGTTTATGGCCAGGGCGGGTGGAGGGAGCCAACATTCGGTGGTCTATGAGCTGCCTATGCCTGGAGTATTAATGTAACACACATTGGTCTAAACATACATTCTGAGTCCTCTGTTGTTGAAACATCCAACAACCTGGCACTAGGCCTGCACAGAACATCTCTTGTGGCATTCTGCTAGAATTCCCTCATGCCTCCAGGCCCTTTAATGTCTGGAATAGGAATAGGGGGCCAAAGGCGTAGCCAGGATTTGGAGCACCTGGGGACAACATTTTTGCACCCTTCCTGCCCCCCCTACATCGCACCCCCCCAGCAAAGGGGGTCGAACCCTGCAGGTGTGGGGTGGGCGCGCACAGACGGGTGGACGGGCGCAAGTGTGTGTGTGTGTGTGCGCGCACACACACAGTAGCGCATGTGCACCTTACACCTCTCCCACCAAGGTGAGGAAGAGGAGGAGGAGGGCACTGCGGCCACCACACTCCTGCCTGCCTGCCTGATTTGCAGCGTGAGCGGCGGTGGAGGAGGTGCCATCGGCAAGCCTTAGGGGAAAGGAGGACTGCTGGATGGCAAGAGGGTGCACAGCTTCCTCCTCCTGACCCCCCTCCAGGCACCCCCACTTTGTGCATCTGGGGCAGTTGTACCCTTCTGCCCCCCTGATATGCCCCTGTAGGGGGCTTGTGGTTTTCCAGATATTGCCAAAGTACTAGCATGTTGTCCCTTGCTACTGGTGCTACTGGTTAGAGTTGGTGGGAGTAAAAACCAACAACAACATCCCTGCTTCATGCACAATGTAGAGCAGAATGGCCATTAAACCACACAGGAGGATGACTCGATTTCTTTTGCTTCCCCTCCAAGTGAGGTAGCTTTTTTCTCTCACTGACACTTGTGTCACTGAAGTGAAATTCAAAGCAGATGTGATGGCAGCGCTGAGGATAATTCCTATCAACTCCTGTTTAAAGGGGAGGCATAAGCCTTAGCTGGATGAAGCACAAGTTAACATGACCAGATGAAAAAGAGGATGCAATTCCTGTACTGTACTTGGCATCCTTGTTTGGAAGAGTAAAGTTCAGCAGATGCAGCTTTTAAGGCAAACTACATCTGCTCTCAAGTGTTGCAGCTTGAACACAAGATGGCAGTCTTCCCATAGACTATGCAAGGCAGTTACAGGCAAGAAATTTCTACAAAATACATCAAAGAGAACAACAGTAGCTACGCTGGTCCTTGTGAAAAGGCAAAAATCTATGTGAAAAAGCTAAAATCCATAGTTAAGCCATATCTGTATTAGGACTAACCAAAATGTGTCCTAATAACAGTTAACAAATAAACAAATCAATGGCCCCACAGTGGATTTAGAAATTTCTCTGTGGAGGTGGTTTTCAACTTGATGTACATGAATTAATAAAGGCAGAGACTGAAGCATTTTTTCTTATTAATTTGGAAGTAAAGTAGGTGCAAATGATACTAAAAGGCATTAAAGCATAACTGCACATAACTAGTAGTGTAATCCTTTGTGAGGTTTAAATAATGTAATCCATACGTGTTCCATCTCTGACTGGCTTGAAAGGAGGCTGGAATACAAGTTCTGAAGATGGTTCCATGCTGTTAGTTATTTGCACATCAATGACTGCACTGAAGGAAAAAACCTCTCTCTAGTGGCAAAGATGTTGGTACTCTGTATCAGGTACATACTGTAGGTAGATAGGTAGGCAAAGAGTGGCAGAAGTAAAATTTGCTGTTCATCTATTAATTACTCCCACTGCTGGCAATCAATTAAATTGTCTTTAAATTATCTTGCTAAATATATCTGAGAAATTATAAATGTAACACGGTTCAATTTGTTTTTCAGTTTGGGTCAAATGTCAATGTGTGTTTTTAACAAATTCCCAAGTTTAATGCTTGTTTCCAGAATTGTTTTACTAGATTAGGAAACCCTAAGATATCTGGAAGACTGGCTGATGGGGCTTGACATCTCCAGCATTTATTTGGCAAGTCAGACTATATCTGCCAGAACCTGGCTGGTCTTCAGGGGTTGCTTCAGGAAACCTCCTTCTGCAAGTCTGGAAAGTGATCTGCTTGGGCTGTTGGACATTTGTTTGAAACTGGCAGGGTTTTAGCCCATTATGGTGTTTTGGTGGGGAGGCCTATGTCTAGTATAATGCCACTGATTGTTGCTGATGTTCTTTAATGACTTGCATTGTTTAAATTACTTAAAATCTTGCTGAATGCTGGAAGAAATTGTGCTAAATGCTAACTACCTCCAGGATCATAGAGCACATGCAAAAATAACACTGAGAAACAATTTGCTTCTGGGCAGCATTTGAAATCTTTGTGGCAATGCATTTTAAAGCCTTCAGTGGCTTTGCTTCACAGTGCTTCAGAGACCATCTCTTTGCATGCCAGACTCTTCATGTCCTAAGATTTGATGGAGGACCCTTCACCAGGTCCCAAATGTTGTCAACACTCCATTAGTGGAAATGAGGAAAACCTTTCTCAGTGGTGTCACATAAACCATGGAATTTTCTATCCCATCAGGCTAAGCTGTCACCCTCAGTGGCAGCATAATTATGTATGCTTTCTTCAGTTATGTAAGACAGGTAAGTATAATATGCTGTTTTTGTTTGATTTGCATCCTCTGCTTTTATGATCGTGTCATTGCTTTTTCGCAATGCTATTGCATTTTATTATTGCTTTCAGTGTGTGTGTATAAGCAATAAGAGTGTGTGTGTGTGTGTGTGTGTGTGTGTGTGTGTGTGTGTGTGTCTGTGTCTGTGTCTGTGTGTCTGTGTAAACATGTACATATGAGAAATGAATGAAGGAATATTTGAGTCCAAAACTTAATTGCCATTTAAACTGCTTTTTCAGACTAGCCTAGTGTGGCTGCATAGGAAAAACATTCTAAAAGGTGTCCATGACAAGTGGTGTAGCAGAGGTGACCAAGAATGTAAAGCTGGATCAACATATCCAGCACTAGGTTTGCTTTTAGGAACCCGTGATGCCTCTGGTTGTGCCCCAGTGCACAGAGTGGGCCTGATGCTATTGATCTACCATGCAGGGTTGTTTGTTCCTCTCCTGGTGGCTCTCTTTCACATGAAAGGTAATACATCTGGCCACTTGTTCAGTTATGCAGCTGGGGAAACAAGGTCAGGTGTGCAAAGGGTTCTGGCCAGTCAGACCTTCTGCAAATTCTGTAAAAGAACAGGCAAGAAAGAACAGGATCATTCTGCTGCTGGGACTACTTCAGTTAGGAGGGGACAATTCCTCTTCTTCCATGTGCAAACTAAGAACCTGCTCTTGAGGGCTGGGAAACATTCCAGAGCATCTCTCTCTCTCTTTCTTGCAGAGGACCAAAGAAAAGGGGGAAAGGGGGGGAGAGTAAAGTTAAGCTAATGACCAAGACTGGTGCAATGTTGAAAATAGGACTACCCCAATCACATGGTGATCAAACTGGTGGTTGATTTAAGTCATAGGATCATAGAATCATAGAATCATAAAGTTGGAAGAGACCTCATTAAAATAATTTAAATGGGCTGTATCTAGAGGCAAATGGGTGCCTCTTTGTACAATCCATCTTTCTCTTTTCTCTCCTGGGGCTTCAGCAGTGGTTCCAAGTTCACAGGTCCTCCTGGACCGCAGTGAGCTGTGCTGCACGGGGAGGGGGGTGGAGGGGGGAGGGGAAGAGGTCACTCAAAGCTGTGAGAAGCAGCTGTCTCTTCAGGGATGCCCATATTAGCTGCATGATCTTTGCCATTAACAATGGCTTATTTGGATTCCAATCTCTATGTAAATCTGCAGAGAGAAGGGCAGAAATAGCTGTCTTGTTTCTGGACAATTCTGCAGATTTTTTTCATTGAGACGTAATAGTTTTCGTTATCAGAATACTGTACGCTCCATCTGCATTTCTCGTTTTTGTGTCTTCCCAAAGACTGGCTCAGCCTGTTCACTTTTCACTCTGTTGCATCTTAGGAAAGCTGTGAGAAGCAGCCGTCTCATTAGAGATGCCCATATTTGGAGTTAAGAAGATGGAGCTGTGTCTCACATTTTCCTTTATGTTTTCACAGTTGTCGAAGGCATCTGAAAAAAAGGTTTTTCAAAGTGCAGGATTTAGGCTCTCCTGTGCCCCTGCCGTACATTCATTTGTGAGGAGTAAAAGTGATGTTAAAAGCAGAAACCAGTTAGCTCAGGCTGGCAAATCCTGTTCATCCTTACTAGAGAGTAAGATTGGGGAATCCATTGAGAGCTATGCCTCTGGTACAACATATGGGTCAGCATTGGTTTGATTGGAGAACAGGACTTTCTCCCTCCCATATAATGTTGGAGCACTACCTAGTCATCTAAAGCAAAGATTTCCTATTATTGGCGCCCAAGATGTTGTCATCATCAGCTCTCCAAATTTCTGATCATTGGCCATAGAGATCATGAGGTCAGCAGCACCCTATTCCCTGAGATTCCTGAGCACAACCTGAGACAAGGGGGTGGGTCCTTGTGATTTCACTGAGGTAGGAGAGCCAGGCCCTGAGAGGGACTAGAACAGCTTGTGGGCAGCTGGTTATGGAAATGAGCAAATGGACCCAGAATCTATTGGAGTTTTTATAACCTTGCATGCTACCTCTAGTAGATGCGACTACAAGGGGCTTTTCTGTGCTCTGGTGACTGTCAGTCTACCCAGCACTAACCAATCATTCCCTCCTGCCTCTAGATTCAAAGACAGCTCTGCCTCTGCTGAATATTTTGTTTTCTCTCTCTTTAGTCTGTTGGAAGTAGACATGGGCATGGAGCGGCGAAATTGTCGTTTCCGTTTCCGGTTATCGTTTCTGTTATGTAACGGAAACGGTAACGATAACTACGCCGCTCCAGCTCGAACCCGACCCCAAAAAAAGAAAAATTGTGTCTGGTTTTTCATTGTCGTTAATGGTGATCGCGCGATGCCAAGCAGCACAGAAAAAAAGTTTTAAAAAGTAAAAAAACAAAAACAAAAAATACCGACTCCCGGCCAAAAAAGCAGGCGAACATATGCCTGCCTGAGGACACCTACCAGAGGGGTGGTTTCTGGGGGAGGGGTCCCCGGCCTTCTCCCCCTCTCCTGTCCTGGGCTGCTTGCACCAGGCTGGGGGGGGGTCATCCTCGTTGTCTGTCTCGCATGCCATGCGGTGGGGGAGGATCCAAAATGGCGACCGCCATTTTTCTTTAGAAATCATGCTCAAAAAACACACCAAATCACCACAGAAACATGTGAAATTTATTTTTTTAAAATGCCTGATTTTTAATAGTAGGAGCATTGGGTTTTTTATAGCAATAAAACATCTCCATTTATTTTATTTTATTTTATTTATTTTTTTTATTTTTTTAGACCTGCCCATTTGGGCTGGGCATGGGATGGGACCATGCAAATTTTTTGAACCATTCCACCAATGGCATGGCCAGGTTTTGACTGACACTTCTGGATGTGCCAGAGGGCATAAAAAGCCGAGGCACCTTCCAGAAGTCGCAGTCGGGTCTTGGATGTGGAGGGTGGAGGGCTGTGTGGCTGGCTGCTGCTGGCTGATTAGAGGGAGGCTGGAGGCTTTAGATTTAAGTTAGTCAGGCAGGGAGGGAATTTAATTTAGAAAATAATTTCTTTGATTCTCTGCAGCTTTGTCTGCTGAAGGGAATAGCAGTTTATTCTTTTTTTTCCTCTGGCAGTTTGTGAGGATTTTTTTTTCTGATATTGGGTAAAGGGGGAGGTTCGACTGGGAGGAGGTGTGGATTTATTAAAAATATATTACATTGGGATGTCAAATCGCGCTAAATTACGGTGGAAACGACAAACGACAAATGAAACGACAAAATGAAAATTTTTTGAAAAATTTCGCAACAAACGGAAATGACCCGAAACGGACCCGTTCTGACAAACAAAACTTGAGACGTCATTTTTTCTGGTCGTGCCCATGTCTAGTTGGAAGCCAGTTTGTTTTGTTTGCTGTTAATCTGTTCACAACTGTAAGCAATGAAACATTTTTATTATTTCTTCTACACATATCTCAGAGTGAGTTACTGAGACCTTAAGTGCCAATTAATGACAAAAGGCATGGGCTATGTAAGGAGCTTAAAGCTATTCTCCTCTGTGAATCTTTTCTATTTCTACTGTGTACCTCAAATAATTTTACCAGAAATTCTGCAACAGAATCAGAGCAGAAGTCAGAGGAATGAGGAAGAGGGGGGTATATTGGTTTGTAACTGGGCAGAGAGCAAAAGGAACCCAGGAGCTCTAGCTTATTGCTTTTTGATGCACTAACATTGCACCAGTGCCACTCTTGGACAACTCCTTTGCACTGAACCAATGGTGTCCATTGGGATTAGGTGCCTGCCCCATCAAGCCACCTTGCACTAAAAAGCTAGACTCCCCCCGCCCTGTCCCCAGGGTACTCCCTCCAAAATTTCTCTGCCTACCTGGGTCTTGCAGAAACATAGCAATTCTCTGACACTTCAATCAGTTCTCTGGGGCCTGACAATACTGTTAGCCTTGCTGAGAGTTGAAGTCCAAGACATCTGAAAAGTCAAAGGCTGTGAACCATGGAGGCAAAGCATTAGCGGGCTAACAGGCTGCATGTTATGAGGCAGTCCAGTCTTCTGTTGTGCCATAGAATCAACAGAAGAGGGCGGCGGGGGGGGGGGTTCTTTAGCAAAACAAAGCAGAGAGGGCTGTTTATATACCACACCATAGTGCTTAAACCTCTCACAGAGCAGTTTACAGATTAACTATTCAGGCTGCACATTCCCCTCCCCAAGCTGGGTATTCATTTTACTGACCTTGGAAGGATGGCAGACTGAATTAACCTTGAGCCAGCAGCCTGGGATTCAACCTTGGGTCATGAGCACAGTTTGGGCTGCAGCACAGCAGTTGAAGTACTGCACCACAAGGCTTGAAGGGGCAGGAGTTCTAACATTGATTTATTTTTGTCTAGCTTTAATAAATGGCTCTAGAATTCAGGAGGGAAATGATCCTTCTTTAAAGGGTTTTAATATCTTGTAACTCTGCTTCTTCCCCTTAATCTACACGCGCCTTCTACACATCCAGTTACCCTGCTCTGGAATAAAATACAGTATGTATATAAACAGAAAAGCAAATACTTTTTTCTTCATAAAGTGTTGGTCTCTCTCTCTCTCTCTCTCTCTCTTTGAATCCTGTGGTTGGGGGTGGGGACATAAAGGGAAATGAATGCATGCTTTAGGTATAATTTCACTATAGGCGTACATGCTGTTTATGTGAAACTGTGGTTCAGCGATAATAAAACAGAAAAGGCAAGAAGAGCCATAAGCACTTTTTAGGGGGGAATATAAAAATATTGTGCAACCTTGGTGAAGAGCAAGGGAGTTAAAGTCACATTGTCCAGGGGGTTGATGGTTCAAGAACATAAACACAATTACCTCAGGATAATTGGGGGAGAGGGATATATTTTAATATGTCTTACCACAATGTAGTTTGTTTTCTATGTTCTCTAGAAGACAACCTGCAAGGAAGATGTCTACTCACCCTGTCAAAACACCCCTGTCCATGTTTCTAAAGCTAGGCCATTTCCACACAAACCAATCAACCTATCATGCTATCTTTATGCTTAGTTTAGTGATCTCAAGCTTTGGTCCTCCACAGAAAGCACAGAACAAACGGCAGGCCTCTTTTCTGTGTGCATGGCAAGCTAATATTTGTTTCAGTCTTTAGAGGACCTCAGGGTACATACAGAATGCATCCCCTTGTTTATTATAGTGCAGGTCTGGCTGGCTCCCTCCTTAGCGCCAAAGACAAGCCTTTGACACTTGGGTACTTGCTGAGGAAGGACTTTAAGCTGACACAGTTGATGTTGTTTTATCTGTGTGCTTTTAACCTGCTTCCAATTCAGTTCTGTTTTAAGATTTATCATTTAGTTAATTCTCATCAACTAAAATGGGGCATTTTAGTACCACAGTCATATTGTTTTAGGGGGAAAAAATCAGGAGAGGCAGAATCTACACAGAATGCATTTATAGAATTCTTCCTCACTTAACAGTTGTAAACATGGTCCCTACATTTCAGCCACTTGTCATGTACATTTTAATAGGCCCAAAACATAAAATTGCCTGGAAGGGAGAAAAAGTCCCAATAAACTTATTCCATTGCAGTATGAACTGGCTCAGGTGCTAAGGTCATCAGGAGAGGCCTTTCTTTCCATCCTGCCACCTTCACAGGTGCGTCTCATAACAACACATGAAAAGGCCTTCTCTGTTGCTGCTCCCAGACTTCAGAACTCCCTCCTGCTGGAGGTCAAGACTGTCCCATCTCTGCTGTCTTTCCAGAAGCAGGCAAGGACCTTCCTCTTCAGGCAAGCTTTCCCTGAATTAGGGACAACCTACTATGTGGTTGACCATATATATGGATGACCATACATAATTGCATGGACAGATTTCATAAGAACACTAGTGTTTTCCATGTTACTTTTCACCCCTCATAATTGATTTTTCTTCTTGTGTGCTCTTTGTAGCTCTAATGTTACCTTTACATGTTCTAAGATGCCTCTTCTAATTCCCTCTTCTTAATTTGAATATGTCTTAAATTGTCTGGACTGTATGTTGTCCCTCATTATTGTAAGCTACCTTGGCTCCTTTTCCAAGGAGAAAGGTGGGGTAAAATATTGAAAAATAAATAAATAAATAAATAAATAAATAAATAAATAAATAAATAAATCTTACTATTGGTGTAGTTTTTTGGCAAGCTATGATACAGGGAAGGAGAGGTAGCCTGTTTTAGTTGTTGATAGGTGCACTCTATTTGGGAGAAACTTCATTTTCTTCCATTTTAGAGACAGTGGAATTCTTTGGAGCAAAAGACCAGTTTGCAATAAAAGAAATGCAATTTTTCTTTAATCAGGTTTTGTTTTAATTTCTATTCCACATTGTTTTCTACTGGGCATCTGGGTAGAATAGACTAGATTCTGCACACACATTTCAAGAAGGATCATTCCCAAACCATTCAAAATATTGGAGTATTCATTGAGGTCTGAAAATACCTCATAAATTTCACAATACAACTTTAGAAATATATATATATATATTAAAAAAAATGTGAGTTGATTAGGTTGCCCACTCCTTGCATATTTTCATCTTGTTGTAAGCTGCTTTCAGTTTCTCTTTCAGGAGAAATTAAATAAATGAGGTATAAATAAAATTGCCTTGGCAAAAAAAGAGAAGACACATATGCCACCCAAATAGCCACAATATCAAGACAACATGCTTTTTCTCATTGTTTGTGTCAAAGTTTTCTGGTACAGGTAACAGTGTTCTGTGGTAATGGAAACGTATCCTTTTTACCTCAGTGTGAAGTGGGAACAATATCTCGAGGCACCGCATTTAATAAGTAGATAACAAAGTGTCTGTCAACATCCTCAGCATTTTTAGAGGCTGCGTCTGTACAGGGGCTTACAGACTTACTCCTCATCAGCAAGCAGCCCAGATGGCATTTGTTCGTCCCACTGAAACAAATGAATCTGGGCTAGATCGGCATTCATTGCTTTCAAGGGAATTCATTCTGTATCTTTCATGTTAGCGATATCTGGGAAAAACAGGAAACTGTTTTCCTATCTCATTCACATAATAGATAAGATGAGAAATTAGCTGCTGGATGAGCATCCTGGGGGCTGTTCATTTTGTCACAATAAATAAGATTTGGCTGGTGCTGAAGCAGTCTGTGTGCATGCATGCGATGTGTGCGCTTGTGTGTAAACTCAGCCAGCCACAATGTTACAACAAAACAGCTCAGTTTCTGTGTAATTCAGGCTCCTGATATTGGCATTTTTTATTTTTGTTTTTGGTATATATGTAGATGCAAAAAGATTTTGTGGCTCCATGAATCTGTCAGTTTCAGACAATATTCCCTGCAGTTTCTGAAGCCACTTCCACTGTCTGTGGCAAGTAAATACAATGCAGTTTTTCAAGTAGCTGGCATATTCTGGCGCCAGG
>JAHTLZ010000204.1:67282646-67294268 GCA_023846285.1 Phrynocephalus versicolor
GTGTGTGTGTGTGTGTGTGTGTGTGTGTGTGTGTGTGTGTGTGTGTGCATGTGCGCACGTGCGTGCATGCGTGCAGGGAAATGTATGTTTTACGTAGTTTGTTTTTCTATCTGCCAATCTGTTCTAGCAGCATAAAGGTAAAGGTTCCCCCCGCACATGTGTGCTAGTTGTGTCTGACTCTAGGGGCGGTGCTCATCTCCGTATTCAAGCCGAAGAGCCAGTGTTGTGCTAGCCCATGGCCACATGGCCAGCATGGCTGCAAGGAAACACTGTTTTTAGCTTCCTGCTTTTTATGGCGGTACCTATCTATCTACTTGCATTCACATGCTTTCAAACTGCTAGGTTGGCAGGAGCTGGGGCTAACAGCAGGAGCTCAACTCTGCTGTGTGGCACCCGGGATTCGAACTGCCGAGCTGCTGACTTTGTAGCTGACGGCTTCGGTGCCTTAGTCGGCTGTAATAAATAAATTGTAATAAATTGTAATAAAATTGTAGTAAAATTGTAATAAAATAAATTGTAATAAAATAAAATAAAATAAAACCACAGCAGCACCAGCTACTGGACTAGCGGATGCAAGACAAAGCCTCAACATAGCTTTAAAATGTTTGATATTTCCCCAAAGATGATTGCACACACTAACACAAAGACCATATGATTACCACATGACTTTGAAATCAATTAAAAAACTTCAGTCCCTCTTCCAATTTTGTTTTCTGCAAATATACAAGCTGTATTTATTTGGGTTATTTTAAAAAAATTAACTTGTATACTGCCTATCTAGCAAATAGCTACTCTATTACAAACCAAGTAAATAATATCCAGATCAAATAAACAATCTAAAACCATAAGAATTATAGTAAACAAATTGCTTTAACTTAACAGATATTGAGGCAAAGTCAGAAGTAGTGCAGAAAAAGAGAAAGCAAAGTGTCAAAAAGAGTCACAGATCAGGGGAAGCTTGCTTGAATAGGCAAGTTTTGAATTTAACTATTCCTAGTAGAGGGACCAAACGGATATGTAGGGGCAGCCAATTCCAAAAACAGGGGGGCACCATCGAGGAGGCATGGTTCCTTGCTACAGTCTTCCAAGCCTCTCTTGGGGTCAGCCCCTTCAATCTGCCTATAGCTGATATACATGGAGTCCCGGTCCACGCAAACCAATTTTACATAGTCCTTTCTCTCCTTCCAATTTTCATAGTTGAATTTGTCTTGCCAGTTGGCAAAGGTGCATATCACCATGCTCTGTTTTTATTTGGTCTCTGCGGTCTTTCTCTTGACCTCATATGACAGGATGTGCTGTGAAGTGTAAATGGGGAAATCCTTTGTGTTGGCTTAGAAAGAAAGAAAGAAAGAAAGAAAGAAAGAAAGAAAGAAAGAAAGAAAGAAAGAAAGAAAGAAATTTTGATTCAATTATCTGAATCCATGATCTCTTTGGAATCATGATCCTGCCTTCTTCAGTGTTAACTGCCCTTCTCCCACCTCGGGGTCACCTACATGTTTTCTTAGCACCTCTTGTACCGTCTTGCCCAAGGCAATTCCAAATACATGTCTGACGAAGTGAACTTTGATCCATGAAAGTGCACAGGGAAGCACATCTGTCAGTCTTTAAAGTGCCACAATATATTGTCCAAACCCCATTATTTTTTTTAAAAAAATATTTTTTTGTGTATTTATTTATTTATTTTTGCAAACCTACAAAAGCTTGATTAACACAAACTCTGGTTTGGAAACTGCTGTAAATATGTTGCACAGCACAGCACAGGATCTGGGACTGAAGCGTGCTGCATTCCGCTAAGCCCTATTTCTGGATGATCTTGCTTCTGGTTGATCCTTAGTAAGCACTTACTGGACAGAGTGTGAGCCAGTGTGTTATCCTTGATAGGCTGTCAGATGAAGACTCAGGAGACCTAAGTTTAAATCCCTGCTCAGCCATGGGGACTCACTGGGAGTGTGTAACTGGTAAACCATTTCTTTAACATTTCTATGTTTGGAAACCCGTATGAAATTTACCATAAATCCTCCCCACCACAGAAAAGACTAGACCTTTTAATGTTTTAGTGTTCCCTGTTAATGTTCTAGGATGCCTCTTCTAATTCCCTGTTCGAAACTTAAATTATGTCTTAAGTGTTCTGGGCTATGTATTGAAAGCCACTTTGGGTCCTTTTCCAAGGAGAAATGTGGGGTAAAATATTATAAATAAATAAATAAATAAATAAATAAATAAATAAATAAATAAATAAATAAATAAGACATTGGGCAGGCCACTGTTACTGATTGACATGTGTTTCTGAGCTTGTGGTGCTTATATTAGGTATGTAGCAAAGTGGTTCATGTAGAATTACCTTATTTATTCCTACATCAAACACAGCATAAATGGGCCACTATCCATTACCAGGAAACCCCTGCCATAATCCCTTGTACAGAATCCTCTCACCTGAGTTAGGAAAAAGCACTACCATGATCCCATATGCTATTCTCTTCGCTGTTTGCGTCCAAGTCTTCTCATGCCATTTCTATCCTTATGTGTATTTATGTATGTTTTTATGTGACTGCTTAGCAAATGGACAGCAAATGTGAACAGACAGCACATGAGATGTTTCTGCAGAACAGATGTAGGCAACATGCCTGTTTAGAATGAAGAACCCATTCACAGTAAAAGTGTCTACTGTAAATTCAGAGCACCATTTTGCCATTAAATCTTTAATCAAAGTTATGATCCAACTAAAATTAAGTTCCAGTAAATTGGTGGGCAGGAAAAGGTTAATTCTTTCCATTGAAAACTGGAGTTCTAATGCTTTTAATTTGGGCAGCATGTACCAAGCATATGTCAAAATAGCAACTGGTTGGTGGATGTTCCAAATCTTGATATATTTATTTCTTATTTATTTTGAATATTTTACACACACATCCTTTTCCTTGTAAAAGGACCCAAGGTGGCTTACAATAATGAGACACAGTATACAGACCAGAGCATTTAAGACATATTCAAGTTAAGAACAGGGAGTTAGAAGAGGCATCTTAAACTGCTTTTACACGACCCCTAAAATCTGCTGCAAAATGCTCGCAGATGCGGAGCATAAAATTATTTTCCCACCAGCAGCGGACTTTAAAAAACAAAGTACGACCACACCCACTTAAGCGAGTCCCAGTGCATTTTACAAGTACCTGGCCTGGAGGAGGTAAAATTCTTTGAGGTAGCGTTTGTTGCTGTTTTAAAGTATTGCATGCCTGGCCCTCCTCTGCTTTTTGTTTGTTTTTGTTGGGTCCCCCCCTTTAACAGACAGGAATCCTAACGGGCTGGAACAATTAGCTGCTGTCGATGGCAGGCGGAGGTGAGCCTGCATTTTCTCTCTCTCTCCCGTCACCGCAGACAGAAGCAATAGAATCAGAGTGTGGGAGGTGGGAACACAGGAAGCAGAACAAAAACTACGTTGGGGGCATCTGCATTTATGTTGCCAGCGGATTTTAGGGATCATGTAAAAAGGTAACAGTAGAGTTACAAAGAGCTGCCTAGATGCCCTAAGCACATCCGATCTCGCCCGATTTCGGAAGCTAAGTAGGGTTGGCCCTGGTTAGTACTTGGATGGGAGACCACCAGGGAATACCAGGTGCTGTAGGCACCTGGAGTAGGAACTGGCAAACCACTCCAGTATTCCTGCCAAGAAAACTCCATGGTCATGGGATCATGAACAGTCAGTCACGACTGTAACGACACAACACACACACACACACACACACACACACACACACACACACAGAGTTACAAAGAGCACACAAAAAGAAAAGTAAAATCCATTATGAGGGGTAGAAAGTAACATGGAAAACAATGGTGTTCTTTTGAAATCAGTCAATGCAATCATGTATGGTAATCCATATAAAGTTACATAATTGGAAGTCCATCATTCAGGAGAAGCTTGCCCAAATAGGAAAGTCTTTGCCTGCTTCCAGAAACACAGCAGAGACGGTGCAGTCCTGGCTTCTAGCGGGAGGGAATTCCAAAGTATGGGAGCTGCAACACAAAAAGCCCTTTCATGTGTTCTTCTGAGGCACACCTCTAAAGGTGGCGGGATGGAGAGAAAGGCCTCTCCTGGTAACCTTAGCACCCGAGCCTGTTCATACTGCAATATTCTGTCTTTGAGGTAGCGTGGACTCAGGCCATTTTGTGCTTTATAAGTTAAGGTCAGCACCTTGAATTCTGCCCCAATAGCTGATTGGAAGCCAGTGGAGCTGCTTTAGTAGGGGTGTAATTTGATCTCTGTAACCTGCCCCAGTCAGCAATTCTGGCCGCTGCATTCTGGACCAGTTGAAGTTTCCTGAGATTTTCCATCAGTAGCCCCACATAGTCTACATCAATGGTTCCCAATCTGGTGTCCCCAGATGTTCTGGGACTGGGACCAAAACTCCTAGAATCCTTCATTGCTGGCTGTGTTGGCCAGGATTGTAGTCAAAAACATCTGGAGATGCCAGGTTAGGAAGCATTGCTTTATGATACCACTTTACACTACCTGTTAAAAATAACCGTTTCCTTTTTTTTTTTTTTTTGAAGCAGGGAAGAAAGTGTGAACTCTCCAAGGCTGGTGGGTAATTGATGGAGGAATTCAAAGGCAGTGGAAAAAGGACACCCATTCTCTGCCATCCCCTCCCCTGGGCCATAGGTTGTACCCTCTGCAAAAGGCTGAAAAAGGAGTTGGGAGGAAGTATCTTCACTATGTAAATGTATGCATAGGGTGGTTTTTTTGTTAATGGAACTTAAAAAGAGCCCATATTTTCACTCCAAATCTGTCTGTCTTCTTTCTAGGTGATTTCATTTCTCCTCCTCCTCAAGCATTATTCAGCCTGACGGCTGCCTTTAAATCCATGCTATAGTAACCTAGCTGAAAAGAACCAGGGAAAATAAGCTGAGACAGCCAGACAAAGCAGGGGGTGGGGGTGGGGTAGGGGAGAGAAAAGAAAGAAAGCCAAGCAGAGAAGAAGAAAAAAGAAAGGTGAGATGATTCAGTGGATAATTCCATCCTTTTGGATCTAATGGTGTTGTTTCACACTGCTTGCCAGTTTGTTCTTAACATTCTTTAGATGCCTTTGTGTCTAGGCTGGGGGTTGTGGTCCAGCGCAAAGCCTTGGTGTTTATTGCCCCCCATTGACCACACTGACACACTTGGACTTATGGGCAAAATGTGGAGGCCACAGCTTTATTGATATGGTGACAATCTGCAGTACTCTGGCCAGGCATTGGGTCGGATCCAATGCCATTGGGGAACCCGCCTGTCCCCTGATGTGCCTGGTGGCGCCCTCCAGGGGACAGCACCCTTAATTCTCAGCTTCCGGAAACCCCCATGGGCGCAGACTCCTTCGAGATTTCCTTCCCCAAGCTGAGAGGAGAGGCCATCTGTTGTCCCACCCGAGCCGGGACACTCGAAGCTCCCTCCTGGGTCCGCTGTTGCCACCTGTTGCTTCTATGCCATGCAGGCTCCGTCCTGCAGCCACCTCAGCCTGGATCCGGTCCCAATGCCACCAAACCGCCAAAGCTGTGACAAAACATAACAAGAACAATTTCAGTTAACATAACCAACCTAATAATAAACTGCTTAATGCCTGGAGGTGTGGGTGGTTGGGGAACATTGTGGACGCAGGCACCAAATGGTGGCCTTCCGGAGGAGGCGGCCCCTTTTAAAGGGGCTGGCGCCAGTCCCGGCTTTGCGCCTGCGCGGGCCAGCCAATACCCAGATGCCCGTGGCCACAAAGCACGCCAGGCGCCCTGGATTGGCTCCGACGCCCAGAGCGGCATTGCTGTATGCTACGTGGGCACGCTGGCCAGCGCCATTTTGTGAAGCCTCGGGGTCCGGCTGGGCTGCGGACCACAAGGCTGGACCCGGTAAGTCGGGTCCGTATTTTCCTTTCTTCCATTAGTGCACTAACTGCCACATGTTGCAATGAGATGTCAGTACAAAGGCTAAAAGATGTGATCACTGCATCCTTGAATATGTGCTCCCGTTTAGGTGCCCCCTCCTCCAGTGTTGCATTCGGGAGGTATTAGGTTGCCACTCAACCAACAGCCTGGCAGTCTCAGGCTGTTCTTTTTTCTTTTTAGGTCATTGGCAGGAACATTCTTCCCCTACCTACATTCATTCTAAAGCACTAGGGTATTTGTACACGACCCCTAAACTCCGCCGCAAATGGCTGCCAGCTCCGGAGCTTACAATTGTTTCCCCACCAGCTCCGGAGTTTGCAGGAAATTAAGTGCGACCACGCCCACCTAAGTGCGTCCCAGCGCACTTTTCATGTACCTGCTCTTGGAGGGTGAAAATCCGCCGAGTGCCAGGCTCTCCTCGCTTCTGTTTGGTTTTTTTTTGCCTCCCACCCCTTTAAGAGAAGGGGCGGGAGGCAAAAAACAACAACAAACAAACAGAAGAGAAGGAATCAGGAGGACAACGGGGCTCCGGGCAGCTTCGGAGGTGAGCCTGCATTTTCTCTCTCTCTTTTTTTCTCCCTCCCCTCATGCAGACAGGAGCAAGGAAGTGCGGAGGGGTGGGGACGCAGGAAGAGCAACGAACCCCCAATATCTCTGGTCCGAATTTAAGTGGCCAGCGTATCTTAGGGGTCGTGTGAAAAGGCCGTATGCCAGGGCACTGGAATCCCAAGGGCTAGCAGTGGGAGTGGAACCAGTGGCACAGCTGCCAGAGAGATCAGATGTTGATCCTGCCCATTTGCCTCAGTGCAACAACCCTTAAACATTGCAAAACCTTGGCAGACTGTAAACCAGGGCTCCTGTGCCACCCAAAACCCTTGCTAATCTGCACCCCAGTGCTGCTCTTTTATGGAAAACTCCATTCCGCTCTCAGTTTTGGGAATCTCAGGCCCTGGTTACATGAAGGAAATGTTATCTTGTTCTCCCAATGTTCCCCACACCTTGGTCGAAGTGATGCATGGTCACATGGTATATATGCTGGGGCAAGCACCCCAGTGGTAATCATTTAGTGGTAATGATTCATTTCCTCCTGTTTGAATGGCCGGCTACACCATGGTACCAGCTTATTTTCTCTATTGCTTCGAGGGCAATTCAGCCCCTGGATCAGTGTTGGTGAACCTATGGCATGGGCGCCAAAGGTGGCACTTGGCGCCCTTTCTGTGGGCACCCGACGCCGCCCCTTCACAACCACCTGTATTCAGGTTAAATTGCTGTATTGGCACTTTGTGAAAAATTAGTGGGTTATGAATCGCAGTTTGGTCACTCAGTATCTAATAGATTAACCATCACTAAATTGATTGATCTATTGATCTGGAAAGGGTCTCTGTTTGGGAATACATCATCTGTTGTGCTGACTGCTTCTGCAGAAGTGCAGGGGTCCACCTACCCATCTACTTTCCCTACCATCTCCTCTGCTTTTCATCTTAATCTGGCATTCCCTGCTCTAAAATTTCTCTCTCCCCTTCCCTGCTTCCTGTAATTGTCCTCTCACAATGACTGGGGGAAAGAAGCATGTCGAAATGATGGCACTGAAGAGATTGCTCAAATTACTCTGTGACATACTTTTATTAATGTACAGATGTACTGGCTGTGGATTTGTTTTTAAAAATGCATAAAATTAAATATGTATACTGCAATAATAGTGGCCACCTTCCTATCTTTGCTTCTGAAAAGAAGTGGGAAAGGTCATGCACACAGGCAATTGCAGTAAGGAATGCACTCATACAACACAGGTAGAAAATAACACAACCCTCCTAGGGAGTGGAAAATAGACCGCATCTGCACTGCTGGCCAGGAAACACAAGCATTCTAACCAGCAATCTGGAGGATAAATAGAGAACATTTTCTTCATGTGACCAGGAAAGTGTGTCTTTATTTGTTGTCCCTTCTATGTCCCCAGGAGGAAGAAGTAATAGGAGCAAAGAAGAACTCCTGGTACAAGTATTGGCCTGTAAAACTTCAGCTAGTGCTTCTGTCATTGAGCATTATGGCACAATGGATAAAATGCAGCCAGCAGGACAAAGGATGCCAAACTTTACATAGCAAAGGGTAGTCTGAAGGTTGTTGACATCATGGGCAGCAATCAAGATGGTCTGCACTGCAGTGGTTTTCAACCCGGGGGTCCCCTGATGTTCCTGGACTGCAACTCCCAGAAGCCTCCATCACTCGCTGTGCTGGAAGGGATTTCTGGAAGATGCAGTTCAGGAACATTTGGGGACCCACAGGTTGAGAACCACAGGTACAGGATACTCTGCTCACTACCATTCACAAAGAGACAAGCTTAGGAAAATCCCAGAAGCTGACTGTTTTTAAATTATTATTATCAGTTAACCACTTCTCAGCCAAACACAAAACAATTCTAAGGGCTGATGAAGCTGTTTGGATAAGCAGGGAAACGTTTCAGTCTCTCAAGAAAAGAAGTCCAGTTGCCATGACTCAACTTCCAGATAATTCTCAGGCCTGCTTTTCAAAAGGTTCTCAAAGTTTCTATTGTTTGGAGAAACACAGTAAACACGATGCCTAGAAGAAATAGTAGTGAGCATAAGAGGGTATCCTGTAGACCACCTTGATTGCTGACATGGTTTTTTGAAGAACTGAATTTCCTGGCATTTAAAAATGAAAGTTTAAATATACATGTGATACAAATTCCACCAGAAATTATGGAAATCATCTGTAGTATGGCTGGGATGAGCAGAACCAAAAACTTCTGGGAAGTTGCTGCAGGCCCCCTGACCCAGAATATTTTGAAGGGCTGTTTGGACTTAATGAAATGGTGAAGCAAGTGTGAGTAAGGGATGGGGCAGTAAAAAAAAAGAGAAAAACCTCTCAAGAGGCATTTGGGAGGTACAGGGGTACCTTAGTTTAAGAATGCCTCAGTTAAAGAAAAAAACGGTATAAGAAACGAAATTATTGGAAATGGGATGCCTCGATTTAAGAATTTTTTAATGGAATGTCCCAGTTTACAGCTTTGTTGACCTCCAAAATGGATTAATTGGTTTTCAATGCATTCCTATGTGGAACCGTGTTTTGCTTTACAATTTTTTGCAATAAAAAACAGCCCAGAGAATGAATTAATAACTTAAACTGAGGTACCACTGTAATGCTGGATAGTTTAGTGGTTTAGGTTTCTGACTGCAGACCCTGAGGTTTGGAGTTTGCAAAATTTGGCTTAGAGCAGATTGTCTCCTGCATCTGTGCTAAATTTGGTGCTGAATTAAAATCCAATTTTATAGTTATAATTCTTTGTGCTGCCCCCATTTTCAGAATGGCTTTGTAGAATGTTGATTTGCTCTGCTGCACAGCAACATAGATGCACTCTTATGCAGCTATAATAGGTTTAGATTTGTGGTACATTTCATTTAAAACCAGGCCGTGCTAAAAATTCCTTTCATAATCAGTGCACCTTGTGCTGTGGATTAAAAGGTAGAAAAGAACAGTCAGAAAGCACCTTCTAACAACCCCCAATTGATCTATATTCTCAAAGTTTAAATGTTTACTGCTTCATCAGTTTTACTGGCTAAAAACAGTGGCATCTCCTTCTATCCTTATAAGCACTTTGAAGCCAATAAATACCTTGGAGATGCAGTGAGACTGCATTCTGGTTGGTATGTCCTCTGTGGGGTAATTAATTGGCATGGAATCACAGAACTGTTTCTGCTAGAGCCAAACTCGCCTGAAAGACCATTGTGACTCTTTTGGTTCTCAAGTCTGGGGATGCTGAAATGTAACACCATGAGATCTTGCAATACCGTCTTTTTGTCTAAATGCTCTGTTTTCCCTTACTTGACACCTGCCCTTTCTGTGTTACACACTTGAAACTCTGGGTGACTTGTGGCCCAAATGGTGGGGTCTGGGTGCTTCACCCAAACATACCAGGGCGATGCCCTCAGGATGCAGCCCATGCATGTTTCATTCCATATTTAGAAATACTTAGGACAAACTCATTGAATCAGTGAGATTTAAGAAGTAGCCACACTGGGAACTAATGCAGCATGATTCGGCTGGATTACATATTTTCTATACCAGCTCCGTGGCAGTTTTCACTGTGTTGACATCACTGTGGCTGTCTGCACAGAAAAGAACTAATTATCTGCAAGAAATGTATTTTAAGAGTCCATATACTGCAGGGAGAAGGAATGTTGCAGTTTGCCACATGAGTTCCTCAAATGCTACCTCCCCTGCCTACAGCTCATTCCTTCAAGATCCAAAGAGTACCAGCAGGGGCAATATTAACCCTTTGGGATAGGAGAAGGGTATGTGGAGAGGCTGCCATATGGGGTGTTTGCCCAGGCAATAGGATTCTGTCCTGCCAGTCTTTGTCTGCCCCCTCCCAGAATTGGAATAAGTCATAATGCGATCCCCTTCTAATTGAGCCCAGCTTGGATCCTTGCCCAGTCTTTCCCTTGGTCACTTTTAGGCGCCTGCACCCTGTTCTGGCTTCCTCCCCCTGTTTGCGCCTTCTATTCTTCAGGGTGCAGCAAGATGATCTTTTACAAAGTGTTTGAGCAAATCTTTGCTTCTGTAATGCCCTCTCTTGTTGGAAGAATGAGCTTTATTTTTAAGTTAGTTTCCCCAGGTAACATAGTGGTTACCTGGGTCAGTGTTAACTTTGAAGGGCATGAAAAAGAAAAGAAAAACAGCAACAATGTTTGCAGATAACAGGCACTCATTTGAGGTGAACTGAAACCGCCCTCCCACCACCAATGACTACCTGTTTGCATTGGATCAGGGCACAATAAAATCACCCATTCAGGCTGAACAGCAGCAGCAACAACAAATATGATTCCATGCTCAAATGAGATGATTCATTTTTGCTCATTCGGTGCTCAGCTTTTACATTACGTAGTTGCTAATTTGGAATTTAATGTTGTCTGTGCCAGATCTGATTCAAACTGTGGGGTAAATGACCAGTGTAGCCGACCCCCTCGGGATAGTAACTAGTAACTCATACCACCAATTTCAATGGGTCTGTTCGAAGCCTGACTAAATATATATCCAACACATACGTCTGTGCATCATCACCCAGCTTCAACCTTTGTGGAACTAGAGTTTTGTATAAATATCTTTTGAGTTGGCTTGGTATTCATCCATAGATGGAGCAGTGTGCAAGATCTTGCTGTTCCTAAACTATTTCAAGGAAGTTCCTGAGATACAGTTTTGGTGGGCAAAATGAATGTCACTCCTTGAACTGTCAAGGGACATATTGAATCATAGCAAATATTTATATCAATTAGAATGCAATCATGCAGTCATTTCTATCTTCTCTACTTGCTTCATTTTTCACGTATGCTGCTTTTAAGCCTGCTGTTATTCAACACATATTTTAATACATATTGTTGTCATGCATGTCTGCAGGATTTTATGTCATGTCCACAGCACAGATACGTATGTATAGGAGTTGAGAGAAAGGTGATCAAAAAGTCATGTGTCATTATAGTTAATAACTAGAGATGACGACAATTAAAAATAATATTTGTCATATCAAGAGACCTCAGCAAATACAGAGGGACAAATATTTCCTTTTTAAAATTCATTCCATGGCTGTCTTAAACTCGCCACCAATCCCCACCCCCTCCAAAGCCTCCCTATCCTGAGCTGTCTAAACAAACAAACACACACACACACACACACACACACACACACACACACACACACACA
>JAHTLZ010000204.1:67294278-67327919 GCA_023846285.1 Phrynocephalus versicolor
CACACACACACACACACACACACACACACACACACACACACACACACGAGCCAACAAACCAATTTGTTGGTTCGTTGGTTCAGGGGGAAAAGATTTGTGGTCTGTGGTTCATCAACTTTGAAGAACCTTAAACCATGATGGACTGCCATTTTGGAGGTTCATCCCTCTCTCTAGGAATAACTGCTATTCTACTGAGCATCTGCTGAGTGGAACCAGAATATCCTGGGACTGCCATGCCAGGGAAGATAATTAACCATAGCTCAAGCAGGGGATGGGCTTTCTTCTATAACTCAGCTTCTGCACAAGAGCAACCTTTGTGCAACCTGTGTGATCTCATTCTGCAATGTTGCCAGGCCTCTCAGCTTAGCATAAACTCAGTAGAATACAGTGGACCCTCATATAACAAACAGTTTGTATAACATAAAATCTGTACAACATAAAAAATTCCGGAGATGGGGAAATTTGCTTAACAGAATCGTCTATGGGGCAAATCCGTGCAACATAAAATGGTCGCAATTAGGGATTACTCTGTTTTCAATGCATTCCTATGGCAAATTTGTATAAAGGAAAATGTGTTTAACGTAATTTCATTTGGAACAAATTAATTGCTTTATGCAACGTACCACTGTATTGGCATATGCATTAACTTACAGTCTTCTCTTCATAGATTCTGGTGAAAATGTGAATTTTCCTGTTAACAGGACATTGTCAAGTCTAATGAAATATATTGTAAAATGTTTAACAGGTAACCTTATTAATTTCCCTCCCAGCATCTACAAAAATAAAAGTACCATGGCACCTGCATGCAGTAACATGCATTTTCAGTGTGAACTTGGACAAATCTTCTGGAGAAGGGAGCCATGAAATGTCACATTGAAATGTCCTAAAGATGCCACAATATTTTTGTTGTAAATTTTCATATTGCAAATCGTGGGTTATACTATGGGAAATGGCAGACTATATGTCCCTCTCTAGTTAACACATGTTTTTTTCACTTCCCTTGCTCCAGCCACTGCATATTGAGGTATGGAGTGGCGGGTAATAACCCATGCTAAATTTTGATTTGGCAGTTTTGCTGAGCCAAAGCAAAGGCATGTGTAGTGGTTGCTAAGTAACAGGCAGGGTTTTGCAGCAGTTTGATTGGCTAGGTTTTTCATCCTTAGGACACATACCCCATTTCCTCAGTAAGTGAGCAGTCCCTGGCCTGACAGAAACTGATAAAAATATAAGCTATCATTAAAGAAAGAAAGAAAGAAAGAAAGAAAGAAAGAAAGAAAGAAAGAAAGAAAGAAAGACTTGTTTCAGTAAAATATGGAATTATGTAAGATATTTTGATGTTAAATGCTTGCTAAGTGGTCTCCAAAATAATCATATCTCTTTGAGCTGTTTACTTCTGTTATATTAACCGCATTATTAAATGAGATGTTCATTTTTGATACAACAATGATAAAGTTTATAATAGCTGACAGGAGAATGTAAATTCCGCCTTCAGTGTTGCTATTATCATTGTTGTTGTCATAAAACTAATCTGGATGGTCATTCAATATTTTTATGTAGTGTCAAAATTTCAGGTAGCTGCTTATTGGCTTCTAATCCAAGTGTAGCAAATTAGTCTCTGAAATGTCACCTCTGTGAAGCATCATCTTTTATGGCACTGCAGTTCTCAGCCCAAGGTTTGGCTAAGCACGTAGCAACCAGTCAGCCGACTTATTTGGGAACAAGGCTTACTTCTGATTAGGCATTAGTAGTATATGTTAAAGATGGGGTTACATAAAAACCAACTTACCTTTTTAGTCAGCCAACTTCAACCACTATGTTTCCACAGGGTGGGAAGAGGAATCAGCACCCCACTTACGCTGAGCTATTGAAGCACTTAAAATGTTTCTTTTCTGTAAATATTAAATTACTGTTCATGATGACTGCCAATGTATGGCAATGGAATGAAACACTTTGAAGACCTCAGAAGGTTTTGGGGAAATCAAAATGGTAGCTTCTTACAAAAAGACTTCTGTCTTATTGCCAAAGTATATCCTGATTATCAGGGCATGTGTTGATTTTATGATTGGGACCCATTCAAACTTAATTTGTCTACAGAATAAAAACCTCAGATCCCTGTCTCTGAGCATTATAAATAATACAGTTTGTAGCAGAACCTGATAAACAGCCACACATAGAAATGTATTATAGTAGTATAGCATTTTAGAATAAAGACATTTTGATAGCATAAACAAATAAAAACAAACAAACAAACAAACAAAAAACAAGCAGCCTAAGACTGTATTGTGCCAGAATCTAAATGGAGAACAGGGACTTGGCAAAGCTACCAGCTTAATTCCCGAGAGAAATAGAACTAGAATAATTTGCAGTGTGGATGGTAAGATGGAAAAGGAAGGTATAACAAGGCATGGGAACTAAACCAGATTGCATGTTCTATTTTGTGTCTTCTAAAGGTGGTCTGAGCCTTGCTGCACAATGCTTAAACTGCAGTATTGCAATCAAGACTCTGCTCACAACCTGAATTAGATCCTAGTAGGCTCAAGTACCTGGCTTGAGGTTGACTTCGCTTTCTGTCCTTCCAAGGTCAGTAAACAGGGTACCCAGCTCACTTGGGGGAGGTAATGTTTAGCCTGCATAATTAAATAAATGTGGAGATAGCATTTTGGTTAGTAATAAAACTAAGATGGTATATGTGGCCCCTGATTCTCCATAGGGAGGGATGTTGTCCAATGCTTCTTTTCAGCCTAGCTTCTTTTCACAAATTCTTTTCAACCTAGTCTAACTAAAACAATGAAGTAACTCCAGACACTACTAATCACTTAAGTTCTTCTGTGTCTATCCTAATCAGTTTAGTTCTGGACCTCAGGAAGAGTTTTCCTCTCCTCTTGCTCTCACTTCATGGTGTGTGTGTGTGTGTGTGTGTGTCCCCTAAAATAGGCTCTCTATATTTATGTCTTTATGGTGCACCATTTGTAAATAAAAGAAATGGTAAACCTGTTGTTCTTATGAAATGATATGAACTTGAAGAGGAATCCGAGATAACATGATTTCAAGGGTTTCTAAATCCTCAACAACAACAACAACAACATAAAACATAAAACATAAAACATCAGACAGGCTCTGTGAACCGATTCTATTTCCAGAGTTGTAAGAGCTGGCTTTCAAATCACTGGTGCTGTTGACTGTAGCAATTACATTTTGGAAATAGCTATATAGTATAATCTCACAAAAGCATTCTAGTATATCCTCATTGTGACCTCAGTAAGCTTTTGAGGACTTTTCCTGCCACTTAGTGGGAAAAACAACCAGCCATACAGTCTAAAGGCGTCCCTGAGATGGGACACCCTGCCTCCTCCCCAACCCAACCCCAATGCTAATGTAACAACTGTAGTTTGTCATTTTGCCCTTCCTTTTCTGAGGAAAAAATGCTAGTGATTTCTTTTGACTTAAACTGGGCATTCAGAAAGCTGTTTTTATTAATGAACCATATTAAGCCACCAGTGAAAAGCTCCCTGACTCTGTTTAAATAACAGGCTATGATTCCTCCCACCCCCTCCCTTTGGCTCCACTGCTATTAATTGAGGAGTTTCTTTGTTTCTTTCCTAATGAAGCTAACAGAACACATCTGTCAGGTGCTCGTATTCTTCACCCGTCTATAGTATGTAATAGCCCAGCTGGAGGCTATAATGCTACACAATACCCCTGGCCGTTACAGCAACTATTTATTCCTAGGCTTTTCCTCAGATAGGGATTTGGAGTGTGGGGGGAGTCTGAAATTTGGGCCTAATTGCTGTTTACAAAGCAATAGGCACCTGTTCTAGCCAAGACCCTGGCTCATGAATCCCACACCTCAGACCTTAGGGAAAGCGGGGAGGAAATTTCAGTCAGCTGCCAGTTTAGACACCAAGACATTTCCTTCATGCTTTATATAGTATGATCTATGTCCAATAATTGTCATAATGCCATGCTGGGTTTTGGCTGTATTTACTGGAAAACTAAAATGGGCATGGTGGCAAGTATACACATTCACATACAATGGGGGTGGGTTGTTTTTCAAAAATGGCTTACTGCTTTGAAGCATATTCATAGAGAGCTAAGAGCCCGCTTGTACCATGAAAGCTCTTTTTGATTAATTATGCTTCTTTTTTAAAAGAGGCAACCCTCACCTCAGTTTTTGTTTGTTTTGGTGTTTCTTTTGGTTTTCCAGATGAGATGAAGCTCACATGCCCATTGCCCAGGGATGGTGTCCTTTGTAATATATGGAATCTCAGAAATGAAGGGAAATGGACAGGTAGAAGCTACCAAAAATGAGCAGTTAAGATATTGGTGGATCAGTTCTAAACAGAAAAGAGGGAGTAGCAGAGCACCCCAGCCCCTACCTAATCAAGAACTCTCTTGGGTCATTCTCGCCAGGGAGGAAAAAGCGCAAGTGTGTTTTATGAAGGCGAAGTTGTTTTAGGATGGTAAATCTTAATAATCCATCCTCATCTTCAGCAATCTCTTCCCATGCCAAGGCTTAGACCTCAGTGGCAGTTTCACGACTGAAGTGAACAAATGAACCAAGACTGGATGACTTGGGTTCATTTGCTATGGTTGTGGTACCTTTGGATGGAGTGGATAACTTTGTTCTCACATAGTGCCTTTTGTGGTGGTCTCCTGCATTTGCAGGTCATAGAACTACCAACACACCATCCTGCTTCCGGCCTTCTGCACTGGGGTTGGGGTGAGGAACAGAGTGAGACGGTACTCTAAGCTGTAAATTAAGAATGCTTTTATGAAACTCCTTTCTACAACAGGAAACAAACAAAAGCAAACAAAACCCAAAGGTTGACCCTGAGCAAACTACTATTTCTTGGTGCCCACCATCAGCCCCCTACCTGCAAGTTCAATATTGAAGTACCATCTAACACTATTGTAAAGGTCACTGAGACAAATATACATGTTATGGGAATAGCTGAAGTATCACATGCAATTGTCATTAATAAACTACTCTTGGTTTGTTTAACCTGATAGAGACCATTGGCCACTTTCAGATGTGTAAGAGTTATTTCTATAAACATTCTCCTTTTTCATCAAGTACAATTTGGACTATGCTGATCAATGTCATGCATTACTCCAAATGCCAGTGCCATACACATTTCTAGGAAGATTCCTGTCTGGGGACTGCAACCCAGAGATGCTTCTGGTTATTATATTAGGGACTTTGCATGCAGGAGGTGTGCCTGTAACTTCACCACAGAGCTATAATAATAATGATCACTGCCACCACCTTTGAACTGCAGAAATGGATGTAGCCTTTCCCCCGAATGGTGGGGGGAAACAAACAAGTTCCATCATGTCCTGCTTCCAAACTTCTCAGAGCCATTGGGCACTAACTAGAAACCAAATCAGGATGTGCAAATGACCTCCCCTAATGCTGATCATTTCCACTAGCCCTAGCCAGCGTAATCGGAAATGACAGATCATGGGAATGTCAAGACAGTAGCATTGGGAGAGCCGGAGTTGCCCTCTTCTAAACCATAAGGACACTTGCTCTTTCAAAAATATATTGCACCTTGAAATTACAGAAGTTCCTGTTGTTGAGAACAACACATCTCACTAAATAATTCTGGTATATGTGCATGTTGGGAGGGAATAATTTGATATTTACCAGTGATTCTCTAATCTGCCTTCTAGATTGAGGCTCCTTTTTTTTGGGGGGGGGGGAGCTTGTTTAGAAGCCAAATGATTCCAATTCCTCCCCCTCCCCCTCCTCCTCCTGCTACTAAAATAACAACAAACTACTAGTAGTACCACCACCACCACCACCACCAACAACAACAATGTGCCATTATATTATTCAAACACATGGTGATCCTTGTTAGGATTTTCTAGGTACCAAGTACCATTCCCTTCTTCTGAGATGGAGGTAGTTTGGGTTTGGGACTCTGCAGCTTGCCCAAGGCTACACAGGCTGACCTGTTCTCTTTGACAGCACAGTGGGGAATCAAACTCCCAGCCTTGGCCAGATAGATGTCTACTCGCCTTCCTAACCTGCTTCCAAATCCCAGTTGCTGGGAGCTAACTGTAGCCATTCAGCAGTAAGAAAGACATTCTTGTTTTTTCCTGCATGATGCAATGATAAGCTCTGGTATAAAAAGAAAGTTTCGGGGTTGATTCCATCATACATCTCAATTAAGGCTGAGCTCTGCTTGTTAGTCTTCTCAAGGGGAAAATTCCTTTGGCAAGCATTTTCTTTTGAGAGCTTGCCTGCTTGTCTTTCCGCACCTCCCATTGCTTGAAGGGGTGGGGCTCCCAGCAACCAGCTAGTTTTCTCAATTGTTTCCTTTCAATATCTATATTTCTAAAATTGTCTGGATTTGCTTTCCCTCCCCTGGAAAGTCCCTCTGGTGTAAAAGGCTATACTAATGGGTAGCCATAGGTGGCGTCGTCCCATTCAGCCTCTTAATGGAAGGAACTTGAGGTCATAAAACCAGATATGATTCTGACACCGCTTAGCATTCTCTCAAATGTAGCTCAGAGCTCAAATTGATTAAAATGCAGTTAGGCCATAAAACTCCCTGTTTATTACCTCAGCTGTTTATCAAAACACACAGAGCTAAAAGATTCCCTCCCTCCCGCCGCCCTTCCCCCTGCAAACACTGCCTTTTCCTCTTTTCCTTTTTCTTCCAAGTTTATTTCTGATCAGCGGCAAACAGTCTCATTAGTCAGGTTCAGGGCAGAAATAAAATGTTATTGCCCTGCCATTTAATCCATAGCCCGATTGGCAGGCAATGTTCTCTACAGGGGATGAGGGAGGAGAGTGAGCAGTTCTTGAAACTTTATTTTCCACCCCCTAATGCCCTTGTGCTCTTGATAGATAACTCAAAACAGCTGAAATTGTCAACCCTCTGGTTGATTGTTGTCTCTGTCTGGATTATTTGGCTGTTTGGAAACAATAAAATGGAATAAAATAAAGTAGGAAGGGGATAGGAAGTATTAACAATTAAACAAGGTTGGTTTTTATGTTATTTTTTTGACCCTGTCATAAGCATACAAGTGAATAATTAGTACATGGAAATCACTTCATGGCAATTTCACACAAACGGAAAAAAAATGGCCTTAACTTTAGCACCGGCTTGATTTACCTTTTGAATTTTCCTGCACATTAGTAGGATTTATGGTTTTGTACATGCTCTTGAAGGCACAAGGGAGACTTAAATACACTTTGAAAGGCAATGCAATCCTGGATGCAGTTCTTTGGAAGTTTTACATGTGCCCTCAGAAAGAACTCTCCGACACTCCAGCCATGTAAGGAATGACCAGGAATGACGGAAGAACCTGGTGATTCCTTACATGGCTGGAATGTCGGAGAAGCTTAAAAGGTTTTTTTGGCAAACACCACATCCCTGTTTATTTCAAACCCACAAACACACTAAGGCAGAGACTTGTCCACCCAAAGGATCCGATACCAAACCATAAAAGGAGCAATATAGTATATGCGGTCCAATGCAGTGAGGAGTGTTCAGACCTCTACATTGGAGAAACTAAACAGCCATTAAACAGAAGGATGGCCCAACATAGGAGGGGCAACAGCTCAGGACCAGAATCAGCAGTACACCTCCATTTGAAGGACAAAGGGCACTCTTTCAAAGATGAGGATGTACACATATTAGACAAAGAAGAGAGGTGGTTTGAAAGAGGAGTAAGGGAGGCCATTCATGTGAGCATTGAAAACCCCTCCCTCAACAGAGGTGGTGGGCTCCGGCATAGTCTATCTGCTACTTATCAGGCTGTGCTTTCCAAAGTACCGAGACAAATCAAAAAGCCTTCACCACCAAGGCCATAGCTAACGACCCATTCTTGATAGGTTTCAGCACCTTAGGCCATTGTTCACCTTAAGGCTAAGGATACTATTGTCTCCCTAACGAGCCTATTTAGGCCATTGTTCATCTTATGAGCCTAATTCAGGGCAGGGTGACAAGAGGTCAAAGCTGCCTATAAGATGGAGGATTTGCACTAGCTGTATTCAGACCGATGAAGCTGTTTGGATGAACAGCGAAACGTTTCTATCTCTCAAAAAAGAAGTCCAGTAGCCATGACTCAACTTCCAGATAAACTCACCTGGATGACTGAGAATCTTCACAGACATATTTCAAGACCTAATTTCCCATACTTTTTCTGAATCTAGGTCAGATCGTTCTACCCTCTTGTCTTCTGTTTTATTATCAGAAGTGCAGGAATTGTGCTAAGGCTGCAATCCTGTAGGTGTTCTGGACAAAAGTCCCATCAAACTAAATGGGTTTCATTTTAGAGTAACCATGCCAAGGCTTCACAGCAAAGCAATTTATGGACTAGAAGTTTTTCTGATGCATTATTTCCACCCCATTTGTGGTCTGATGATCTTACAATCATTGGCCATTTGGGATATTGGTTCCACATTAATGGACCACAGAGGAAGAAGATAACCCAAGGGTCCTTTTCATATTGAAGATAATAAGAGAGATGATAGAAAACAGGTTTTCCCCCCACCTCTAGGCACAGGTACAGTCACTATTATTGGATTAGCAGCTACTCATAAGGGTTTCATATATTTCAAATGGTTTGTATCTTATACATAGTTACATGAACTAGGATGATTTGTTTCTCCTGCCTGAGTTTAACTCTTGCGTTTAACTCTTGCCAATAAAATGACCAATGATTTCTATTTTTATTTGTACATTGTGACATATGTTGCTTATTATCTAATGCCCATAACAAAACATTAATAAAAACATGCATCTGTCATGTCTGTGAAATGCCAATGCTATTTAAATATTAATCAGCATTCAGGTGAGATGAATATCAGACCATTTGCCTTTAATAACTAATAATTTCATCTATTCAGGGATAGATGCTCTCCCCACCCACCCACCACTACCACCACCACCACCAATGATGTTTAACTAGAAATGCCACTTTCAAGCCATTGTTAGACTGCAGTGAGGGAAACCAGTTTCAGCTTCTGGAGGGCCAACTATTTTATATATGAATATAGAACAAGTACAGTATTTTTGGATTTCCAAAAGCGTGTATCTATTAATTTTCCCACCCCATCCCACCCCCACAATTTAATCAATAATTTCTGAGGAATAAATTATGGCAAACGTAAAACAAGGGGCTGACAGAAACATTCAGGGCACAATCTCTACTGATGTGAATGCCACTGAAGACTGTTGTCATGTTGCCAAGTAGCTTCTCCCCCCCACCCCCATATATTGGTAAAAAGACCATCATAGGTCAATTATAGGCCAGAATCTAGAACCTAGACACCAAGCTTGCAAAAGGTCTGCTTTTATGTCAGATACGTACCTTTTTGTTAATCAATACAATATATTTGACTGTCTACAGAAGATATATGAAATATATGGTCCAAAACCTATGCTTAGAATGCCATACCTGTGAGCCCTCTGTTTTGAGTATACAGGAGGACTCCTGTACTTGCCGGATGAGTATTTGCTGATTCACTTATCCATGGTCTGAAAAATATTAAAAATATGAAAAGAAAAATCCTAGAAATATTTATCTCTAATGGTGAAGTTACCAGAATTGGCCATTAGAGGGTAATAGAGACCAAGATATGTATAGTATTAGCTATTAAATTATGGCATTCACTATAGTCTACATTTTTCAGCATCTGTGGGTGGAGGCTTGAAAAAGCTCCTCTGTGGATTGCCACTCCCTGTCCTGGCAAGGGGTTGCAGGGAGTGGCAATCCTACAATAGCTGGAGGCCCATGCACACTGTTGCAATTTTTCAAACTTAGGATGTTTAATTTGCATATTAATAAGCACATTAATTCTTGCATTGTCTTGTCTGTTGGTTTGTTCCCTCGTTGACATCATTTAAATAGCAACCACTAATATGAGTGTTTGACCTGGAAAAGGACGACCAAATTGAAACCCCCACTGACTATGTCTGTGTGGTGTCTTGGACCAATTAGCACCTATCAGCCCAATTAACCTTACAATATTGTTTTCAGGGTAAAGCCAGGAGAGAGGAGCCAGGGAAAGTATTCATGTGTATTGGTGCTGCATATAGAATATAGAAATGCTAGCCAATATCCTCCTGGGATTTACACACATTCAAGAGGAATCATGTAAACTGCTATGGCAAACTGATGAGAGGCTGGACACCATCAATTAGCCAGAGTCATTTATTTGATCCCTTTTGTGTGCAGATAAAACCTCAGTGGGATTTTGGACTATGACAACTGCCACAGACGGTGGCTTCTGGTGAATTTTCTTTAGGGGATCTCTGCTCTTTTTGCCATCACCCCATAGATGTGTGGGGATACTGCAAGAATTCCCCTAGAAGTGACACACTGCCGTTTGATTTGCAAGAGAAAGCATGAGGGCAAAACTGGAGCAAACTGCAGAAAATCAGGAGAAATCAAGGCATCATTTCCATAACTAGTATAGACTGTAACTAGGAAACATCCTTGGTTGACTTTCCATGACACAATTGTTTTAGGCTGCTATGACTCTTCTTTCAGTATCCCAACCCTGGCTTGTAGTAATCTCAAGAAGCACAATTCCCTTTAGGAGCTTGCCTGGGTAATAAGATCATGGGGCAGGGGGGAATCCTCTCTGTCTCACCATCCTCACATGTGTGTTTGTTGAGGGCCTGGGAGAGGGCCCCCTCTGTTGCTGCACCCAGATTCTGGAATTCCCCCTCACAGGAGGCCAGACTGGCCCCATCTTTGCTGTCCTTTCTCAAGCAAAGCAAAGACCTTTCTCTTCACATAGGCTCTCCCTGAGTGACTGTCTAACCAGAGGTGGGGTGGGGGAGGATAAAATGGGATGGTTTACATTTTTGTTGTTTTAAAATCTGTTTTAGTTGTGCTTTTATCTAAAATGTTAATGTTAGGTCTTTTGTCTAATATTAAATTTGTATAACATATTGTTTTAAGCCTTCAACTATAGTCTTTTTAATTATATAAGTGTAAACCCTATAAATATTGGATCCAGTATTTCTTTTTCTCTGGGCTTATAGGCAAATCTTAGGGCAAAGAAGCACTGGAGGAGAAGATATATTTATTATTGTATGTAAGGTGGCTTTAAAGCCTGGGCATCAATATCCTCCAGTTCTCAGCCGGAAGGTGAGAAGAGGAAGATGTTTATGTTTTGCCTCAAATAGCATAAACAGCCACCACTAGTCATCCCCTACGCCCATTTCTTCAGCCCAGTTTTGTCTTTTTAGTATGCTGACATTCTGCAACCCAGAGAAAGACAGGGAACAGAGCATCACAGCTCATGAACCTTCTTGTTGCTCTTATCCCAATAGCACATTTGCCTATCTTAACCCTTGTCTGCCCTGCCTCTGTGGCATCATGAGGGCTTGCCTTTGCTTTCAGGTTTTAGTTCTGAAATCTCAAGAGAGTGAGATAGTTTACCTTCCATTTGATCAATCAAAAAGCAAATCAAGCTAATTTACAAGTGTGAAAAGCTCTTGCTGTGACAACCAGGTGTTTTCTGACGAGATGACAAACTATTTGTGATATGCAGACCTGATCTATATCTAGAAGAATAATCTTTGACATTCTTCACTTCAGCCTGGGTTATGTACATTGTTTGCTCAAGTTGAGAGGAGTATCCTTGTCTAGAAAGCAGACTGGATAGTCTTTCCAGATATTCAAGTGCCAAGATTCTGCCATTTTTAAAATGGGGGTGGGGGCTAAAAGCCTAGAAGCAGTTCTAAAAATGGGACTTGAAAGAGGAAATCTTAGGGTAAGACAGAAATATGAATGCTTTTTAAGTGTCCTTGATGATGTGCCCTAATCTAACTAAGGACTAGATGCACCAGTGAACAATGGAGCTGCTCTGGCACTGACGTTGTCATGATATTATTTATGTTTTAAAATAGGAAACTTTTTCTGTTGAGGATTCTATTTAGGTTAGGACAGCTGATCTGTCAGTGGCTGCTTGCTGGCAGTGATGAAGCTAAAGTTGATTGATACATCCTGCCAAATGTCTTTGAAGATTCTCAGTAGAGATGGGCACGACTTAGCGAAATTTTTGTTTCCATTTTTGTTTTTCGTTTTTGTTACGCAATGAACCGAAAAATGAAAATTGGCTCCAAAATGGAACGAAAACGGAAACGAAATGACTAATTTTGAGCCAATTTTCGTTTTTCATTATGGCAAAAGCATTTAATGGCACTAAATGGGGAAAACGAAAAAAATTTCATTTTCGTTTTCATTTTTCGTTTTCGTTACGAAACGAAACGAAAATGAAAAATTTTGAAAATTAGCTCACGAAAACAGAAACGAGCCGAAACGGACTCCTAAATGAAAAACGAAAAACCATTTTTCCTGAGTCGTGCCCATCTCTAATTCTCAGTGATCCAGGTGAGTTTATCTGCAAGTTGAGTCGTGGCAATTGGACTTCTTTTCCTTGAGAGATTGAAACGTTTCGCTGCTCATCCAAACAGCTTCCTCAGTTTTCGTCTTCGTCAGACTGAGGAAGCTGTTTGGATGAGCAGCAAAACTTTTCAGTCTGTCAAAAAAAAAAAAAAAAGAAGTCCAGTTGCCATGTCTCAACTTCCAGACACATTGTTCAGATGGTACTGTATGTGACTTCATAGATATTGAAATATGTAGGACCCAAGGTTCCCTGTAAGGTGCATGCCTGCAGGTTTGTGCCTCTGTTTCCCTCCAAGCAGCAATCCTCCTCCTCTGCACAATTGTTTTCAGCCCCTGTGGTTCCAGATGTAACAGTTGTCCTGGGAGGAGTGGATTCACAAAGGGAACGAAGTCACACACGTGAGGGGCAGAGCCACACTCAGGAAAGCTGAAAATCAGAGGGACTTTTGGTAGGCCCCGAAGCTGTGTTGCTCTGACAAATTTGCTGAGTTTGATGCTGTCCTTTATCTAAAAATATAGCCCTAAATATAACAATTGGGTGCTGTCAAGTTGATTCTGAGTGACCCTTCTTATGAATTTTGAAATAGAAAAGCACTTGCAGTAAGTCTAACCACACAGCTCTGACACAGAAAGTGTGTTGCTTGAAATCAAGAGGACTTGTATTGCATGCAGCATATTTAGGCTCTGTGTGCTGTGTTGCATTCTGCAGTGTTAGCATTTGATGGATCTTTTGTCATATGTCTAAACAAAGTTCAACTTCCCTCTCTTCACAATAAATCTCTATACAATAATAAGAGCTGCTGTGGCCACACTGGAATGAAATGAGTTCAGAGATAAACATTTATTTTGTATCTCCTTCTAAGTGGAAACATAAACCCATTTTATTTTTGAGCATTTCATAGGATTTCACCCCCAGGGCATCGCCATGTAAAGGAAAATAAGGCATTATTTACTGTGGTAACCTGTTCTGTAAACACAGCCTTTCATTTTGTCAAAATTTCCATCAGCACCAAAAATCTTTTTTGAAAATGGCAGACCCATTCAAAAATATACAGCAGTTGCTGGGCTGCCATTCAAGTAACAGATGTAAATATAAAACAAAGCAATAAAGGCTGCTGAAACATCTGGTAATATAATTTTGCAGCCATTGTCTTTGTTTTGCTTTTGTTTTAGCTTTCGCTGATTTGTTTCTCCCTTTTCGTAATAAAAGAAATTCTTTCAAAACAATGACCTATATATATTTCCATTTCAGACAATCTGGGCTTGCAGGATTGCTGTGAGATGTAGCAATTTATATTGCCAGCCAAGCTGAGAAAACAGCTTTGCGTTTGCAACCTGACAGCATGCTATTCCTCCGGCAGCCGTATTTCCTAGAGCTCCTTGACTGAGGGATAGGGAATGCGCCTGCCAGAAACTTTCATTTTGTTTTCAGGGGGTGACCTGCGTCTTGTGTGTCTCCCATTCCTCCACGTACTACTTCTTTCTTTTGCTAAGAAATGGGGTGCTCCTTTGGGGTCCATTCCATTTGTGATTACTCCCCATTCAAACGGGGGGGGGGTAGAGAGTGGTGCTGGCTGGGCAAGAGGGCACACTTGACAATGGTGCAATGGTGTGGGGAGGACAGTGGGTCTGCCGGGCAGGGAAGGCAGTCATGGCAGCAGCTAGGCAAGGAGAAAGAGTGGAAGAGTGAGGCAGGCTGGCCCTTGGAATATCAATGTGATATAATTTTACAAGCATGGGGCAGATGAAGGTGACGAATGTGGGAAACATGAATGGAAACAGATCATGAGTATTTGAGTCTCTCTTCCAGAAAGTGAAGGAAGATGATGAAAACGAATGGAAGCTCCTCACCCTTGTTTGTTTTCATTTGTCCTAACTTGAAAGTCCCATCCCTACTGAGCGATGGGATTTACAAATGTAGCCCTTGTTTGTATCACTGGATGACCAATCCTGAAACAGACCAATTTGTAAGATGCCGAAGTGAAGAAAAGCTTGTGGTATTATAAAATGTGTCAATTAATACTTTAGAAAGCTCCTAAATGTGAAGCTACTGTCTTGTATAGTTACGCAGATCCAGATTTTCAACACAGAAAAGGATTCGTTCGAATATGGTACTTGTGGAGGAAGTAAGAACTCCCCATGTTGCATTACCCCTCTGGTGGCTGAAGCCATGATTGTGCTATGTTTTTTATATATATATCCTGATTTATAATATATTACCCTCCCACCTCTGCAATCACTGTATATAAAGGGATCTTTTTCTGTGTTAAAAAAACTGGATCCTGTTTGTATCTCTCTCCCAGATTAAGAAAAGATATACTACAAGGACAATTCAAAGGGAACATCCAGGGCCTTAAAGTTCACTCCCTATCATTTCTGTTGCTTCCTATATGGAAATTCATACACATCCACTCATTTCTGAACCATTTCTTAAAATAATGATGACATTGAGTTCACTCCGCACAAAGAAGTTGCTCTAGAGTCTAGACCTCTGACCCTTTGGGTTGCCCTCTTCCACTGAATTCCCTGCAGTGGAAAAACACCCACATATGTTCAGTGGCCAAAATCCTTTTGCTTAGCACAGTAAATCACATTAGGGTAAGCCCATTGACTCAGTGGAGATTTTTTGAGTAGGCATCTTCATAGTTCCCATTGATTTACATAGACCTACTACAATAGGAACTTACTATGCTAAAGTAAGTTGCAACTAGAGTAGGTCAATTTGAATTATTTGAGGTTAACTCTAGTGTAATTTATTATTCTGAAGAACAGAATTTTGGCCAGTACTTCCTAGGATGCCTTTCAGAACTGAAGATCTCCCATCCACTGAAACGATGGTCCTTTTGCTAGTAAGATAATATTGGAGCTGTGCTACCATGTACTATATAGCTAGGTTCATGTATGACATTTATGCAACACAGCTATAATTTAATCACCTCCTGTTACATTTTTTAAATTTGGTAGTGTTGGATAGGATTTGGTCAGACACTATAGAGAACAGATTTTTGTCATTAGTTGGATAGGTTGGAATTACAACGACTATTCCCTGTGCCATAAAGGTTGTCTCAGGATTGCAGCCCAAGGGAAGTTATAAGAATTAGAACCAAGTCACTTGGAAGCTAAATAGAATTGTACTAGATTCAAATGGGTCTTTGGACAATCCTTAAGTAGTCCAGCACGCTATACTTCTCTGTGCCAGGCTGTGATAATACGGTCAGTGTTATGTATGGGAAGAGAGAGTTTTTATTTGCGTATTCCCTTGCTCATCTTCTGGATATTAAAGTGTACCTAGAGGCAAGATTATAAAAGCATGCTCAACCTTCAGTAAAAAGAAAGAAGGGAAATGATGGGCAATTTTTAGACTCTGTCCTTTGATCTTAAAGCTGCCTTTCTAAAGAGCCTTTTCACAGGACCCCTAAACTCTGCGGTAAATGGCTCCCAGCTCCAGAGCTTAAAATTGTTTCCCCACCAGCTCCGGAGTTTACAGAAAATTAAGTGCGACCACACCCACCTAAGCACATCCCAGCGCACTTTTCAGGTACCTGCTCTCCGGGGATGAAAAATCCCTGATGCGGATCTAACGTAGTGGGTGCCAGGCTCTCCTCACTTCTGTTTGTTGTTGTTTTGTCCCCCGCCCCTTTAAGAACCTTTTCACATGACCCCTAAGACCCGTTGGGTGCTTAAATTCGGACCAGAGATCTTGGGGGTTTGTCGCTGTTCCTGTGTTCCCACCCCCTCCGCACTCCTGGCTGCTGGCTGCGTGAGGGGAGGGAGAAAAAAAGAAAGAAAAGAATGCTGGCTTACCTCCATTCTGCCGGTCTTGCTCTGTTCCCGGCAGCATTCAGATCTCTTAAAGGGGTGGGGGGGGCAAAACAACAACAAACAGAAGCCAGGAGAGCCCAGCACTCTCTACGTTAGATCCACATCAGGGATTTTTCACTCCCGGAGAGCATGTACCTGAAAAGTGCACTGGGATGCGCTTAGGTGGGCGTGGTCGCACTTAATTTTCTGTAAACTCCGGAGCTGGTGGGGAAACAATTTTAAGCTCCGGAGCTGTGAGCCATTTGCCGCAGAGTTTAGGGGTCGTGTGAAAAGGCTCTACGAGATCTGAATGCTGCCGGGAACAGAGCAAGACCGGCAGAACGGAGGTAAGCTGGCATTCTTTTATTTCTTTTTTTCTCCCTCCCCTCACGCAGCCAGCAGCTAGGAGTGCGGAGGGGGTGGGAACACAGGAACAGCGACAAACCCCCAAGATCTCTGGTCCAAATTTAAGTGGCCAGCGGATCTTAGGGGTCGTGTGAAGCAAATTGTTTGATTCAAGCAAGGCAGGCTTCAAATTGATTAGATGTGTAGGGTGATCTAAATAGATTTATTCAGAGGAAAGTCTTTTGCATTCAGTGGGATGTATTGTCGAGTGAGTGAGATTAAGGTACAACTGCTTTCTGTTAGCTTCAGACAATCAGGATGCTCATCCACATGAGAGAGTTTTTTAAATATAATAATTATTATTTTGAAGGCTTTTTATGATGTGAAATTATCAAGGAGTCTTGTGGTAGTTTAAAGACTAACAGAAAGGCTGGCATAAAGCTTCCTTAACTCTCTGCATTACAGTTCTTTCATGCCTGTTGTTTTTCTATGCAGTACATTAAGAGGGCTACCATTTTATATTCCAAGTTTCCAATCTCTGCTCAGCCATGGAGGCTTACTGGGGTTGTTGAACTGGTAAAACCAGTCCTTAAACATCCAGCTTACCTTGAAAGCCCTGTTAGGATTGCTATAAATTGGTTCTGACTTGATCACACTTAATATCTATTTAGGGACAGACCATCTCTGCCCTGTGAGGTGTAAATTGGATTTGGTTCATCAGAGTCATCTTCTTCATCTGCAGAGTTCCAGCTTTATTAATGAAAGTCCTTTCTATCTTACTTTCAATTTTCACACCCCCGTCTTCCCACCTTTTTCATCTAAACCTCTGCTGTGTAAACCCATGCTGCTTTTCAACCAAATTCCATCAATTGCTTCCCCTCCCTGTTTCCCCTCCCATATCCATGTTTTTTGTTCTTACTTTCAATTTTGTTTAGAATGTTGCCCTATGTTTTCTTTTCACTGGTGTCTCCTGATTAGGGGCAAAAAATGAGGTAGTTATGAGATTCCTACTAAAAGGCCACCATTTCAAAGCTTCTGAAATTTATTGTGCATCTTCTTCGGGGTGGGGGTGGGGAGGCGGAGATAGAAAATGGGTGCATGAGGAAAGGTCCATGAATAAATAATATGAATGGTGCATGTTTTATTTCCATATAAACTTTATTGTAGGATGGAGTATAGTTACATCTTGTCAGCTGATAAGAACAGAGATGAATGGGAGCACATATAGATAGAACTTGAGAAATGCACCAGAACTGACTCTGAGAGGTTTTCATATCCTTGCTTCCTCTGTACCTCACCTGCTGTCACTTCCACTCTTGCAATGCCGCATTCTCAGCTCTTAATGCTACAAGCTCACCTCTTCTACTAAACACTTATATTGTTATTTTTCCCAACAATGCTTGGAAATAAGCTTCCCTGAACAGAGACATTGTGCCCCCCCTTCTGTCTCTTCCTCCACACATCCCCTCAGAACGGACAATTTTGCTTCAACTCTTTCCCTTCAGTTCTAGCTGTAGTCAAGACTATCTTAGCACATGTAGCTGTATTTATTCAGATTTTTATTTATTCCTCCTGCTTCCTTTTCTACTGCTGTCTTCATTATTGTCAGATTTTGATTAGAAACTCTCTTGGGTAGAAACCTGTCTTTCTTGCTAGTAGTACTCCATAAGATATCATGCAAATGATGTCACTCTTCATTTAAAAAGTGACAACCCTTATTGTCATGCCAATCTGCTGCAGAAAAACACCAGGGGGCTATGTGGTCCCTTAAAGGGCAACTAATTTTGTGGCCCAGAATCCACTTTGTTAACTATCTGTGGTCAACAAGATACTTTGCTGAGTCAAGTGAAAAATAAGATGGTGCCTCTCTTACTCCATATATAAAAGCCAACAGGTCTAGAAGTTACAACTGTGTACATTACTAGCACTGGGACAATACACTCCGCTGCACCTGAAGGCAGCAGGCAAGTGAAGCGATGCAGGGTATTCTACACAGCACAAACCTTTATTTTGTGATACAGTACTTAGTTACTATATCTCTCACCATACCTTGACTGTGCTGAGAGTCTGTGTGCCGAATAGTAGGGCTGGCTGTGGGGGGTTAATGGACATTAAGAACCTTCACCTGCTTTGCCTTGTGGTGTATTTTAGTTCTTTGCATTTCCTATTAAGTATAAGCCAAAAAGAGAGAGAAGCTTCTATGCTTTTTGATGTTTTCTTAAAAAATGTTTAAATAAACTCTCAGTTTCTTTTGGCCACTAAACTGATGCAGAAGCTGTAAGAAAGAGAAAAGCTCTCATTGTCTCATGAACACATGGAAACAGATGATAAATTGGTACTGTCAACATGGTGCTCTCTGGCAAATGTAGTTGTAGAAATCATAATTTTCAACCTTTTGTTAAACTAATAGGATTGTTTTTTGAATATGAAAATGTTATTAAGCAAATAATAACATTTCAAAACTTAGCTATGGTGAAGATGAGATCATTCACACTAAATTTTCTCCATGGCACACAGCAGCCCCACTGTCTGATATACAAACTGCTTATAATACCCAAGAACTCGCTTTTAAAAAAATAGCTCTTGAAAATGATCTGAGTGGTGTGACCTGAATCTTTATACAAATAATTTTATTCAAAGAGGGATCTGAAGGGAACCATTCAAAATCACTCTGAGTTTTTTAGAAGCGTTCTTACAGTTTCGGCGGAAATGCTGCTGACAGCTGCTTTTTTGCGGCCGCTTCCATCAGGTTAGCTGAAAGTATGGTTCAATGGAAACCCTGGGAAAGTTACTCTTATGAACTACAACTCCCAGCCTCTTCTGCCCAGCGTGAACCTCGAGGATTGGCTTTTCCCCTTCCTATCAGGCGATTTTGCATTCTCATTGAGGTAGTGAAAATTGACGTAATTTATTGTGATCGACAGCTCTTCCAGGCAGCATGTGTGTTCCTCTAATAACCAGCATATTCCACTTCCAATTATTTCAGAAGTCCTTGATTAGCTCCCAAGATTCATGTCCTGATGGTGGGTTGGAGGGGCAGCTGTGGCTCTTTTTTTTTTTTTAAAGCAAACATTTTAAAACAAGCGGTTGCAAATAGACTCCTATTTGCTTTACCACGTGCTTGGTTGCTCTTTCCTGATATTTTCTGGCAACATCCTTCCAGCTCCCAACCTTCCCTGCTGAATTCCCACCCGCCACACCTTCAATTCTGGCTGTTTTACTCACCCTTTGGTTTTTCTCTCTCTCTCTTCCCGGCTTCCACCTGTGCCTTCAGTGACATTCCATTTCTCTGCTCTGTTGCCCTTCGTTCTAAACCCTCCCCAAGAGAAATCACCCAGAGGCTCCTCTGACATTTCTGACACCACCCCCATGTACTGCTGTCTCTTCTAATCCCTTGCCTCTTTCCCCACAACATTTAGCATTTTAAAGCCTTCTTTTTAAATTGGGGAGGCACCATAGTGCTAAATCACCTCCTCCCACTGTCTGGGAAAGCAAAGGCGAAGGTTTCCAAAAGGAAACATCTGGAAAGGGTGAATTTCTGACAGAGAAGGGAAGCCTGATGCAGCAGTGCATGTGTGGGCGTTTGAACACACGCACACACACATGCACACGCACACGCGCACACACACACACACACACACACACACACACACACACACACACACTCCAATGGGTCTGGGGAAAGAGAAAAATGTGTGAGAAATTAATCAAAACACCATGGTTATTTTTGTACACACCTGTCTAAGGGGCAACATTGTCTGAATTGCAAGAGAAATACTGGTAAGGTCAGTGCTTGAGGCAAAACTTAAAGGTATATAAATGCCCCATCTGGGCAGCCCTTCGATTGCAACATAGGTTTCTTTCAATGTAATGGGTTGCCTTTTCATTCTAATCATGACTTTCTTTGCACTTCTGCTATTTGATGTGTGATTTTTTTTAAAAAAATAGGGCTTTCTAACCCATTACAAATCATGAAAGGAAATTGCACAGAAATCAAAGCATTTTACTTCATGTTACAGGATGCACAGAGAGAGAGAGAGAGAGAGACTTGAGCTAGTCAAATCTTTAAGAGATGAAAGCTGTTAGGATATGATTATTTTTATTTCTCCTCTGCATGTGGGTCTGTTTTTTGAGGAAATTTTGCAATGGTTAAATTGCCCCTAAACCAATTTATGTATTGCTTTTTAAAACCTACTCAATGAAAAGTCATCTGGTTTATTAAGAAATTCTCTAAATGTGCTAATATGTCTCATGATATGATCAACTTGTGTCCAGAAAAAAGATTTTATTCTGATTCACCCAAATTCCATCCTTGGTGCTTAGATTCCCGCCCTCACTCTGATTTGGTAACTGCGTCTTGAATGTTGTGTCCTAATTTGTTAACTAATAATGCTTGGTTGGCTCTTGTTTTTCCACCCAGAGGTGGGCACCATTCAGTGATGGAATAAAAGATATGCAAACATAAACTCAGGCTGCTCTTGGGGGTTCCTCCCTGGATGAAAAGCGTCATTATAACAGCACAATCATTATCATTATCTTGAAAAATCTTCTGAAGGAAGCGATTCCACCTTCTGTTTCTGACACCTCATTTCTCTGTTGTCTCCAGAGCCTCCTTTGTATCTCCTAGGAGTGTCAGTTCACATCTTAATCTCTTTCTGTGTAATCTCATTACAGATAATCCCATTTGCGGGAGACATTGGAAGTACCTCTTCTCTGTGTGAGGAAGGATTTCCTCTCATCCCATTTTGTAACTGATCCCAGATACATTCATTGTATAAACAGATGAGCTAGAGTGGGGATCTCCCTCAGGTTGGGATTGCCACTGCATCTCTGTCAATGTTAGCAAGATGTGAGGGAGGAAGTGAGCTTTTCTTTTCCAATTACTCTCTGGTTAAAAAAAAAAACCACGATTCACTGTTTACAGTAGATGGAGAGGGAATTTGTGGTATTTTCCCAGCTAAAAGAACAAGATTTATAAAGTAATTAAAAACAAAAAGCTCGGAATGCCTTTTAGAGATTCATTTATCTTGGGCCCAGTCAGACTTGCAGAAGACAGCACAGTGTGAGCTGTCCTTATTTGGATTCAGCATTTTGTTTTGTTTCAAGTCAATTACTGTTTTTGTCTTGTCAGTTTGGGGAGGATATAGATGGCTCTCGGTTTGTAAAATGGGCCACAGTGGGTAACCAATGAGGATCTGATGGGAAGGAAAGGCCTCAGGGTTGGTGGAGTAGTGGATGCGTTGGATGAGTGAGGAAAAACATGGAGGATAAATGAGGGAACCATGCTAACGCACCGATTCTTAATAATCGGTGTGTTAGCATGATTATTAATCTTGAGTAACCCACTATCTCTAATGTATTTTTAAAGGTTTAAAAATATCAGAAACCTAAATATTCTTTTCAATAAGATGGGGTAGATTGTTTTTAAAAGCTGTCACTTTCAGTTGATGGTGGCAGGGAGTGGGGGAAGATGTTTGTACCACTCACTGACTGGCTAATGAATAATCAGATTTCACAGCTTGAGTGCTGGGGTGGTAATTTGGTTGCACGCCATGCTCCAAATCCATGGAATAGCGCTTCATTAATGTGAAGACCTGTATAATCAAACAATTAGCAGTCTCTTTCCTACTAAAGCAGCTTTTCATCAGTGCATATACTTCGTTGTAAGATGAGGCTCAAACTGCTGGATCTGACAGCATTACTAGTCTTCTACTAAATTATGGAGGCTAGGAGGCACCGTGGATGCCAGGTCCATGTTTTTCACTCTGGAAGGACAAGTTGTCACTCCAGGCATTCTATACCCCATATGTTGAGTCCTATCAAGCCATGTATGAAGAACAGAGGTGTTAAGGCAATATATTATATTTCGAAACCCTTTACAAAAGCACATGGTAGCTTTTCTGTGACAAATGGAACCTGATGAACGATGGCTAGAGTGCCATAGGAAGACAGCAGGGGGACAATTCTCATTGCACCTAGGTTACAAAATGTGTGTGGATCTACACTCTGGCACTAAGGCTGGTGAAGAAAACTTTGCTACTCTGCCACAATTCAATCTGCAAAGAATGGAAGAGTTCTGTTGTTTTTTTTTTTTTTTAAGCTATGCAAGGCCTCACTAGGGTGCTGGAGCAGATGTCCTATGGGAGAGTGATCTCAGTGTCAGCAATTTGTGGATGTTTAAGCATATTTATTTTTATATTTTTTTTTGAAGATAGAATTGCTCAGATTTATTGTAACCTAGGCCGCGGTATCACCAGGATATTGTGAAATGACGGCTTTTCTTCTTTCTTGGTCATGTGATTGAAGATGTGGGTTCTCCGTTCCCACTACAAGGAAGTTTTTTTTTTTTTAAAAAGCACTGGTTAGCCCCAGGACGAGCTGGTCAGCGCTAGGAGGAAAAAATAGCACTGACAGCCCGAAGGCCAGGTGGTCAGTGCTGGGGGGGGATTAAAAAATAAAATTAAAAAAAAAAAAAACACCAGCCAGCCCCAGGATGAGCTGGTCAGTGATAGGAAATAAAGCACTAACAGCCCGAAGGCCAGCTGGACAGTGCTGGAGGGGGGAGGGGATTTTTTTTTTTTTAAAAAAAGCACTGGCCAGCTCCAGGACGAGCTGGTTGGTGCTAGGGGGAAAAAACAGCACTGACAGCCTGAAAGTCAGCTGCTCAGCACTGGGGGGTGAGGGGAAAATTAAAAAATAAAATAAGTGCCAACCCGCCCCAGGACCACCCGGTCGATACCCCGGGCGGGGGGGGGTTTGCAGAAAACCGGATCGTATGCGAGCTCCCACGGACTACTGGCTCACATTTTTTTACTGGAGCAAAACATTCCCAACTTCTCCGGTAGGTCTTGGAAAATTCGCTAAAAGGGGCATAACCAGTTTTTTTTTTTTTTTTTTTTTAGCCCGGTAGCGGTGGGGACAAGATTTTAGATAGTGGGGCAAGTCAGGCTAGTGTTACTTTGGCCAGTGGTTACCATGTTTAATTTCAGCTCTGAGGTCTCAAGGATGAGGATGAGTCTCTAGAGCAGAGAGGGCAACCACTTATTTAATTGATTCTTACTGTAACTGACTGATAAAATCTTCCAAGGTGGGACAGATGTCATTCTTAAGGGTGCCTCTGTATTAGTGGATCTTTAGAGAAAGGGCTTGTTCCTTCCTTTGTAAAAGAGGTAGCATTACGGAAGCCTCCTCTTGACCTGGGACTTCTCATTATTTATAGGCCACTCTTGAACGTGCTGTACAGTTCTTTGCTCTGAAATGATTTTAAAAGCAAAAGGTGATGCCATAGATACTTTTGAACATGCTCAGTTTATATATATTGATTGGGGCTCATTTCAGACAGACATTTGGGTAGGCTATGGGATGTGGATTGCTGTGCTGCCCTTGCTTGGTAGCCAGTGCTTAGCACTGGATGAGGATAGTATTGTTTGATTAGCTCCTGGATGTCTCAGCAGCTTCTATTACCACTATCTTTCAGGACTTGCCTGGATGGAGTGGGGTTCCACATAAAGCAGTAGTTCTAGCTTTGGGTCCTGTGGCCACTGCTTGTCCTTTGTTAATGGAAACATTTCAGTTTCTGCAGCCTGATGGTGTGGACAGGACCAGAGGTGAAGGCTACCACATGCCTACTTTACCTTGACGCTTCCTGTCTTATACAAACCTTTGGGAAAAACACAGGTGCACAGTTTGGGGATGCACCTGGATTTGTCTCTGAGCCTGGATGCCCAGGTTTCAGCAGTGGCCTAAAATGCAGTTGCTCAATTAAAACTAGTGTGCCCGTTTCCTCTGTTCCTGGAGAGGTTTGATCTAGTCATGGTGATACATGCTTTAGCTATATCCTAGCTGGATAGTGTCTGGAAACCTCAGCAGATCCAATTCACAGCAGCCACATCGCTAACTGTGGCTGGTTATAGAGATTACATAACCCCCTTGTTATACCAGCCCCACAGGCTGCTGATCTGTTTCCAGGTACAATTCAAAGCACTAGTTCTAACCTACAGTATAAAGAGCTGAATGATTTAGATCCCAGCTATCTCACAGACTGCGACTGGCCTGGAGTTAAGATCATCACTCTTAGAAGATGACTTTTTAACTCCTTTGTGGCCACACAAGGATTACAAAGGGATTTTGGTTGTAAAAATAGTTAAAAATATATGTTAAAAAGAAAAGAGAACAAATGTTTAGAAGTTCACTAATTTAAGATGTGAAAATACTGTCTTTTTTACTTTGTGTTTGGGGCTGGTCTTACTCAAAGATAGCAAAGCTTTGGTGCCCATATCCTGTCACAGTCTATTCTTTTATTCACCCAGTCATTTTAATATGTGTATTTTTAAGAAAAAATGATTATTATTTTTTTAAAAAAACCAAAATAGTAATACAGTAGTGCCCCATGCAGGATAACAAGGTTTATACAGTAGGTAGGGATTGGCTGAGTGTAAGAGTTGCATGAAGATAAAAAGGTACAGTGCCAGCCAGAAAAGGGTGCCGAGAATACTCATGTGTAACTTTTATGGCTAACTCTCAACTTGACTGTAATCGTCCAACAACAAAAAGACGATTTTATGTTCTCTCTCTTCCTCTCTCTTCCTCCTTTTCTCTCACATACAGTCTTTCTGGGTCACTTGTTTTGCTGTCATGATTTGTTCCGACCAATCAGTTATACAGTGCAGCAGATGTTTCTGATGGAAGAAAACTAGAACATTTGGCTGCCGGAATGCAATCCATACAAATGGGGTCCCTGGCAATGGCACTCGTGCTAGCTTGTTTTACACCACCTGAGGATTTTATCTGTTGTGATGGGTGCTAACAATGCTGCAAAGAAGCAGATCTTAACCAGATTAGTCCTTAGGTTTCATGTTCGCTACAGATTTTATTTCTGTTGGCAGTGTGGTTTTGAAAATTCTTATGCTATTGATCAAAGAGCCACTTCACTCACAGAGTGTACATGCTCTATTTATTCTCTCATAAGCTAAAACTAGGCCCTGTGTCAGCAGGAATTCAGTTTTCTCTTTCAGCCTTTTTAGTCTACCAAGGGCTGAAGTGACAAATGCTGCCGTGAATTTTAATCAAATTCACCTCCCCGACAATTTGAGATGCAACAGGTTGTTTATTCAAGGCCACCAAAGCCTTACACAGTCTTCCCAGTCATTATCGATTCAGTGTTGATACTGCAAAGCCATGTCTCCAAATGGGGAACTGAGGCTGCTTTCAAATGACCCCTAAAATCCGCTGGCAACTTAAATTCGTATTCCCCCAGCCAGATATCATGTGGGTTTTGTTCCTCTTCCTGTGTTCCCAACCTTACACACTCTGTTGCTTCTGTCTGCAGTGAGGGGAGGGAGAAAAAAAGGGGGAGAAAAAAATGTAGGCTCACCTCCGCTCACCTCGGTCTGCCGTCGAGTCTGAGCCCTGTAGGGATTCCAGTCTGTTAAAGGAGCAGGTCCAACAAAAACAAACAGAAGGCGGAGGAGAGCCAGGCATCCACAGTTTTACAATCCGCAGCAGAATTTTTTTTACCTCCAGAGACCAGGTACTTTTGAAGTGCTCTGGGGCGCGCTTAAGTGGGTGTGGTCATACTTTATTTTTTTTAAAGTCTGCTGCTGGTGGGAACAATTTTATGCTCCAGATCTGCAAGTGTTTTGCAGCAGATTCCAGGGGTCATTTGAAAGCAGCCTTAGGTGGTAGCAATAATCTCCGTAGCCTGTGTGGCACAGAATGTCACAGGCATTGAGGTGGTCTTCCTGGGAAAGTGGAAGGTGTCTCCCACTTCCCATTCTTTATCTGTCTCATCTGCTGTTATGTGAGCCTGAAGGAAACTGGAGAGTTTCAAGGTGGAGAACAGGATATAAAAAGTGCAGTGTTGCGGGTACAGAAGAAAGGTAGGAGAAAACCCAGAGATAAAATTGAATCGGGGATGCATTTCACAACCTAAGTGTAGTAATAGGAAAAATGTCTTGTGGCTCCACCACCTCACATGTTCATTACACACCAAAAGGAGAGTTACGATATTAGCGGAACAGCCACTTTTCCCTCTGATCTTTACCATCGTTTCCTAACCTTGAATGGATTCCTGACCACCTTTCTTGCCTACATTTTGATTGTGGTAGAACAGTATGAAAGAGGCCTCCTTTGCTCCATCGGCTGGTGGGATTTTTACTTGACCTTCCTTTACTGCAGTCTTGTTTGTTTCAAAGGCAAGTTTTACTGGAGAAATAAATTGAATGCAGGTTACCTGCAGTTTTAGGGCCTTTTCACACGACCCCTAAGATCCGCTGGCCACTTAAATTCGGACCAGAGATCTTGGGGGTTCGTTGCTCTTCCTGCGTCCCCACCCTTCTGCACTTCCTTGATCCTGTCTGCGTGAGGGGAGGGAGAAAAAAGGGGACAAAAGAATGCAGGCTCACCTCCGTTTGCCGGTCCAAGCCTCCCTGCCCCATCGTCGTCCTGATTCCTTCTCTTAAAGGGGTGGGAGGCAAACAACAACAACAACAAACAGAAGCGAGGAGAGCCGGGCACTCACTCCTTTACATCCGGATCTGGGATTTATCACTGTCCAAGAGCAGGTACCTGAAAAGTGCGCTGGGACGTGCTTAGGTGGGCGTGGCCGCACTTCATTTTCTGTAAACTCCGGAGCTGGTGGGGAAACAATTTTAAGCTCCGGAGCTGGGAGCCATTTGCGGCGGAGTTTAGGGGTCGTGTACAAATACCCTTAGTTTTGCATCACCCGCAATGTGGGTACTGCTAGAAAGTCCTTCCTTTAGAGTCTTGACCATCATAAGAGCTGTAGGGTCATAGGACATGGCTTTTATTCAGAGTCACTCCATTGGTCCATCTACTTCCTTCTTGGCTGTACTCACTGGCCATTGCTCTTTGGGTTTTGAGACACAAGCTTTTTCCAGTCATACTTTTCAGATACCTTAGTTATCGGTATTCTGGTTTGTGAGGCTAGTCGCCTACATTAGTTATGCCGGAGATAGGAAAAGTTACATTTTTGGGAAAGTAGCTTCCAGAATGTTATAGACAGCTCAGTTGGTGGCTGACTTCTTTCATCTCTGGCAATCTATGCCAAGGATGGAAGATTTTTGCATGGGAAGCAGCCAATGTGGTTACAAAAACTGCACAAAGGCATAAAAAGCTAGATACAATATCTCAAACACACAGTGTTATAGAAGCTCCAGTCCTGAGTTATATGCTATTAATTCCCATGGGGGTGGGGTGGAGAATGGAACAAGATAGCCACGACTAACCGAAGTGGCATAGACTTCAGCTGAAATTAAGCATGACCAGTATTCTATGGAACACAATCAAAATGTTTAATACATAGTAAAATTTAACTGTGTTCTTGTTATTATTATTATAGCTTATTAATAGGTACATTAACATCCCTGGTCTTCACAACTATCCTTCGTAATTCCTCTGTAACAGTCACTAATTGGAAATTCTCCCATCCTGCCTCTTATAAATTTGACTGTTTCCATAAATAAAATGAGCTCCTCTACACACCAGCGTTTGCAGATGTGAATAATGCTTCACTTAATCCTAAAAATAGCACACTATAATCTCAACATGCTAGTGGGGGAAAAAGATTTGAATGAAGATGTTCAATTTTTGCTTTAACCTTTGAAAAACAATTCAGATCCCCCCCCCCGCCACTACATTCTGCAAGGACCTTACATTAATGAATTGCTCCTATGAACTAACCTACATCTAAAGCCAGAAACAACTCTTGGAATTATCCTTCTCTGTTCATATATATTTGATGTAAATTACATCAGATTGTATTTGAAATACCAAACCCGCATTAATGGAAGACACCCTCCCCCTTTGCTGCAGGCACCATTTTAAAATAGATGAGCATAAAAATGCAGCCTGCATCATTAAGTTTATATGAAACTAGTGAGAATAAAAATCACCATGTAAGTTTTTAATAAGATGTGTTTTTCATTCTAGTGTAATAACCCAAGTCTATATTCATCTTCCAGTATAATAAATACATTGAAAGGCACACATTCTTTTGTGGGCTTTAACGTGTTGAAGGTTTCAGAAGATGGAGCTTTCCGGGAAGCCGGGAGAAGAAAATTCTTTAATATGGCAGCGTGGAGTATTATTATCATAAATAATTAATGTGCACAGCGGAAGAAAGCCGAGCTTCATTAATAATTCTTATTTTTAGTTGGCAGAAGCGAGAGGTGCTACATCTTTTTTTTTTTCATCCGACCTGCGTCAATTTTCTTGATTTTAATTTAATAGATGTTAAAATTTAAAGGTTTGGGGCTGCATCTGGCCATACACAGTGCTGGTGTGTGTGTGTGTGTGTGTGTGTGTGTGTGTGTGCGCGCACGGCACATTTATTTGTGCCTTTGTATTAATAGCCCAGCACTAATTCTTACCCACATTGATATTTTTAGTAATGCAGATAAGGGGGGGATATATATTGTAGCAAAGTAGAGGCAAAGTAAGGTGGGCATCAGTGTCAGCTCCTTTCATCTTACACTCCCTCATGGGACTAGTTAAGATTCTTCTTTGATTAAGACCTCAGGAAATATTAAAAAGCTTTGCTGTGGATTTGAACTCATCAAAATTGACTGTTTTTTCCCTTTCATTTTTTTCAAAGGTTAGGATAATTCACCTCTTGCTTTCCCAATGGCAGGTTTCTTTCAAAGGCAGCCTTTCACTTATAATGAACCAAGAGTTAATTTATCTGACTTATTTGCCTGATGACACTCTGTGTTGATTCCCCTGCCTCCCCCCCCCCACCATCCCAACATGGTAATTGGCAGTCCTCACTGGCTTACATTCTTCTATGACTCTATGGTCAGAGGCGGTGGGGTGTGTGTGTAATTTTTTTGGACACAGCTCCCAGAAACCCAAAGCCAACATGGCCAAGTAAGAACTGTTACCTTTATGGGCGGAAAGCCCCAGGATTCCTTAGCATGCATGGGCATTTGTTTATGCTAATTCAGGTATTCTGTGAACTCTAGTCCAAGAAAGTAGCTCTCTGCTCTGACTCCATCAAATACTGCTTTGTAGCGTAGACTGTTTTCCTCTGCTATGTAGAAACCTGAATGATCTGTACCTGACAACAAATTCCTTGATAATGGTCAAAAAAGGGGCTTTTTTGACCATTATCAAGGAATTTGCGGGGGAGGGGGGAGGAGATCCCAATTTGGACCACTTGTGGAACAGCCTGGTGTGATCTGTTTCCCAGTAGTCACATGACATACAAGGACATGCATTCCAGCCCAAGTCTGACCCACGCCCAAGGCAGACTTTTTTGGCCCAGCTGTAGGGCTTCCACTTTTGGGTGTCAGGCGGGAGACAGATAAATTGCTTTAAGGGAGGTTGTTCTGGTTAAAACAACCCTTTCCATTGCAACCAGGCATGCGGCTTTGCAGCTGTTGGATCGCACCCCAAGTTGTGGTAGCCGTTGGTCAAGCTGAAAATGGAGTATATGCTCATCTGTTAGAGTCAGTTGAGATATGACCAGGGAGCAAGGAGAATTTACATATCTATGGCAAATTTTCTATGGCTCAACTACATCATCAGCACTCCTATTACAGATACATGCTTTTGTTTCTGTGCTTAGAAGTAATAAGAAGGGACGGATTGGTTAAAATCAGCCAATCAGGGCTTGTGCTTGTCAAATCCATGTAGTCTTCCTCCCTTAACTGAATACTACAGATCCTGAAGCAGAATTTGTTGTGTGAGTCTGCATTGTTTTGTTGTCACTTTCTCTTCTGCACTCGACTCTCTGTTGATGGGTGCTAGACCTGATGGGCACAGCCCCCCCCCTCTCTCTGTGTGTAAGGAGGGGAAGGGAGGGATGATTCTAACCGTGTTAGCTAGGGGTTCTGGGGGTTGTTGTGATCCCCCAAAGATAGCTTATCCAATGGGTTCCATCCTGTTAGGCCTCATCCTCTCAGGTTTTGGAAGCTCCTGGGCCATATTTATGGTAGCTATTTTTCATGGACATAGAACTGTACCATTCCAAAAGATGAAGGTAGCATTAAAACCAAACAATCAGCAGATCTTGGTATGCTGGAACTACACCAGGAAACATGAAAACAGGAGCGAGGTAGTCTTTTGGAGGAAACAGCAAAGCTTTGTTGCTGAATGGGACCCATCAGATGGTCTCTCCTGCTTGCTCTTGGGATGGGATTCTTTATGTTCTCTGTTGCAGCAATGTTATACTTTGAGAATATTCCTGGAAATATTACAAACAGTGTCAGCAAGACCATTTTAAACATCCCCTCCTCCCCCCGCAAAAAAACCCCAACTCATTTGAGATGTCATTCTAAGGTCTGATTGGCAGTTGGCAGGAATTAATGATAATGAACTCATTTTGATATAAAATGAACCAGATACCATGCCGGCTGTTAAAACGTTTCAAATCTGGTTTCTTTCTTTAGTAAACATGATCCATCAAGCTCTGTCCATCTGCCAACCAAAAAGAAATTTCTATATGGTTTGAAAGATGGAGCGAGGGAGATGCTTGTCATAAAAGTGCTGCTGTGAGTTGCTGATTACAGGATCACTTCCCTGATCTCAGCAAGCAAAATGGATGATGGAAAAGTCAGATCACAAGAGCAGCAGGTAACTTGGACGCAGTGAAGGAAAATACATTCAATTCTTCTTTAGGAGCAGCTCTGGCCATTACAATATTCATGAATTCACACATGATTATACACAGATTGCAGGATGTTTGACAAGATGCACATGAAAACCCTTGCCTTTACTGTGTGTTTTATGATGAAGCTGTGGGTAAGAGGCTTGTGTGATTCAAATTGTCATCAGTTATATATTCAGACTCAGTGTAGTGTGCAACAACAACAAAACGAGATATCTCATACTTGAGAAAGTTATACTCTTCTGCTTTTTGGCACATACCCCCCCCCTCCCAGTAAAAAATTCTCTCTGGTGGAATTTTTAAGTTGCCCAGCTTGGCACTGATTTGCAGCCAGTATGATTGATTCAGTTTGCTGATGAGATTCAGTCCCAGAGAATCCATGAATGGTCTGTCTGCTAATAACATAGTGAGTTAAAATGCCGCTTGTGTAGCATTCTTCTCCTCACCCAGGCATTGTGAGCATTGTGGAATGTGTTCATGGAGACAGACAATGAAGACAATTGAGAGTAAAAGAAAGGGTAAATTCATTTGAAATGTGGTCTTGGAAGAGGTCTTTAGAGATGACTAAAGTAAAGGTAAAGGTTCCCACTCACACATGCTTGCTAGTCATGTCTGACTCTAGGGGTGGTGCTCATCTCTGCTTCCAAGCCAAAGAGCCAGTGTTGTGCAAGTCCGTGGCCATGTGGCTGGCATGGCCAAACGCATTTCTGTGCACGGAACACTGTTTACCTTCCCTCTTTTTACGGTGGTACCTATTTATCTACAAGCATTTACATGCTTTCGAACTGCTAGGTAGGCAGGGTTAGGGTTAGTAGTTACTGGTATGTGGAGTCTGGATCAAATAAGTCTGGAATATCATTAGCAGGGCCAGCGCTAGTGTTTCTTGCGCCCTAGGGGGTGGGGGTGGGGTGGCGCCCCCTGTCCATTTTGGCGCCCTAGGCAACTGCCTAGTTCGCCTTAATGGATGTGCCGGCCCTGATCATTAGAAGCAAAAATGATTCAGCTGAGTCTATTGTGCATATTGGAAAATCATGAGAAGATAAGATTATTTGGAAGCAACAGCAATCCTAGGAAAAGAACAAGACCTTATGATCATGTATTCCCAATTGATGCAGTCTTTGCATCCACATGCAAGGCTCACTTGGCTTTGGATCAAGAAACAATACTCATGCCACAAGGAACTCTGTCTGGGCCACCTCCCTTTACAGGGAATGGGAAAATACTAAAAAAAAAAAAAGAGAGACCCCCTCCCTTGTTCCCACATCTCCTCCTTATTCGGGAGAAAGCTTTTAATTTCCCTCTTAAAATATATAGTGTATCAAGCTTTTAAAAAGAAACAACCTTTGCTCTCTCGGTCTCCCCCTCTACAGAGGAGCATAGGAAGTTTTCAGTGTTCCTGTATTGTTAAGTAGCTTAAGTGGTTTGCTTTAACAACTTAACAATATTGGGAAATTGAAAACAAACCATTGACTGTGGTTTAATCCCAGCAATCACATGTGCTGGAATGGAATCCAAATGGAGCACTTCAGCCCATGCTTGAAAAAGATAGGGAGCTGAAAAAAGTGCAGGTAGGAATGCTCCAGGGATGGGTTGGTTGTTGCCACTTACGTCATTTGGTCTCCAGGAAAAGGAGCAAACCAACAGGTTTCCAGAGTGGACCAAGCAGCAGGACAAATCCCTGTGTAGACGCACCCCCCCACCCCAATTAAGAGCTTCTTTTACTTCACACAGAAGCTTGTTGTTGTCTTTCAGTCGTTCAGTCGTTTCCGACTCTTCATGACCCCATGGACCAGAGCTTGCCAGGCCTTCCTATCCTCCACTACCTCCTGGAGTTTTGTCAAATTCATATTGGTTGCATTGATGACACCGTCCAACCATCTCATTCTCTGCCGTCCTCTTTTCCTTTTGCCTTCAATCTTTCCCAACATCAGGGACTTTTCCAAGGAGTCCTCTCTTCTCATGAGGTGGCCAAAGTACTGGAGCCTCAGCTTCAAAATCTGTCCTTCCAGTGAACATTTGGGGTTGATTTCTTTCAGAATGGATAGGTTTGATCTCCTTGCAGTCCAGGGGAGACTTTCTGGACTTCACATAGAAGCTTATAAAAGGCTAATTAAAGTTTCTACACTGGGATGCCTGGGACAAGCATTCAGGAGACTTGATGCCTTTGGCTGCTCTCTGCTTTGTTTTTGTTTTTGGCACCCAGGCTTTTGAATAGTGGTGCAACTCAAGAAGGACGAGACTTTGTGAGCATGGTGCTCATCCCACTTATAGGGCAGCTTACAAGATCAGACTGCTAAGCACCAACAGTAATTCAATTTCAGCCTACTTGGCACAGTAGAATCCTTAGCTGGTGGCTTTGTTTCTTCCTTCCACTGTATTTTTCATGCCTTTGGAGAACTGCATCTCAGTGCCTTTAAAACAAATATGCTATTTCCTATTTGCAAATGTATGTATGTATGTATGTATGTATGTATGTATGTATGTATGTATG
>JAHTLZ010000204.1:67327929-67369668 GCA_023846285.1 Phrynocephalus versicolor
TACATACATACATACATACATACATACATACATACATACATACATACTCTGCCCTTCTTTTAAAAAGGATCCGAGGCAGCTTACATAATTAAAAGACAATACTTGAAGCTATAAATGGTAAGTATAGAAATACTAAAAAGGATCAAGAAAATGCCACACTAAAAGACAGTAAACACATCGACACCAAAACCACATTCAAAGCAGTAAGGCATAACAGCCCATGTAAAAACCTAACTCAGGCAGCCTGTTACTGAGGGAAAGCTTGCTTGAAGAGGAAAGTCTTTGCCTGCTTCTGAAAGGACAGCAAGATGGGGACAGCCAAATATGGTTCTTCCACTTGGGTTTGCTTTGACAAAAAAGCCAATCACAGAATTCTAAAGGAAAGCAAAAACAAAGGGTTCTGCTTATATACTGCCCCATAGGGCTTAAAGCACTCTCTAGGCAGTTTACAATTTAATTATGCAGGCTACACGTTACCCACCCCAGCATGCTGGGTACTCATTTTACCAACCTCAGAAGGATGGAAGGCTGAGTCAACCATGAGTCGGCCACCTGGGACTGAACCCCAGTTCATGAGCAGGCACAGTTTTACCTGCAGTACAGGCACTTAACCACTGCGCTACCTGATCTTAGCTCCCCCCTACCTCCTCCCCAATATGCCAGTTGGCATGGCAGTGTATCTGTCTTTTTAGTCCTATTGAGAGTGACTTCATATATCGAAGCCCAAGCAAATTTCTGTCACATTTTAGGGATCCTCATCATAAATCTCAAAGAATGCAAAATGAACCCCGAAGTCAACAGCCTCTATCTAAGTGAGAGCAAGGACAAAATAAATCTCACAGGTGCCGCTTTCCATTTATTCTCTGTAATGTACATATCCTGCCCTAATGTTTGCTCCACCTGTTTAAAGATACCTGCAGTGCCAGCTCTCCTCCCATTCCAGATGCTAATCTAGCAGGTGAAAACTTAAATCATTGTTGTTAATACCACTATGGGTGGGAGGCGTGCAAAGCCATTTTTTTAGCCATCAAGACAAGGGAATGAAACTGTTTCTCTTCCAAGGAAATGTTTTACTACCCGTGTAATCCAGGTAATGCATATGGTGCTGTATCTTTGAGCAGGCTTGGGTGAATGCCTTGATTATTGCTGGAATGAAGCAAAAGACCAGAGCAGGGCTTTGTAAGCTCCAGTCCAGTCATATGCTGTGTTCATTCTTATTAAAAGAAGCAAAGCAGAGGAGAACCAAGTGTTCTGAGAAACTCATAATCAAATAGCCTGCAGCTAATGTTTGCTTTTTGGAATGTGATATGGAGCCATTACTTCAAGATTATTATTTTTTTGACAACAGCTTTAGAGAAAAAGAGGGGGCTTAATAATAGCTTCTTAACCAGAAAAAGCGAGAAAGTGCATAGACATAATTGAATATGGTTTTGAGGGTCAGAATCTGTCTTTCTTCTACAGCTGTATTTTCAGATTTGAGGCTTGCTCCTGCCAGCCACTGGGCAGTCACAATGGCAACTTTCTGCATGCAATTGTCTGCATGTTTGTGCATTCAAGATTGCATCCCCCTTTTACTTTTGAGCCTTTCTACCTTTCCACAAGGCTTTGCAATTTGCTTTTTCCTTACTGGTCCTCAACAACAAAAGAAGATCACGCTTATGTAATATATCTATTGTACTTAGGTGCTCTGGAAGAACAGCATGGATGCCTTTCATATTTCATGGTATAGTACTGCAAAAGCAAAAGCAAAGTGTTCTGCTTATATACCACCCCACACCGGGGGGGGGAGGATGGGACGGGATGGACAGACACACACACACACACACACACACAGAGTGAGAGAGAGAGAGAGAGAGAGAGAGAGAGAGAGAGAGAGAGAGAGAGGGGCTAAGCTAAAAGCAATCCAACAAAGCTGCCAGTTAGTTTTTATTCCTGTCTGATTCAATGGATGAGCCATAGCAGGGCCAGACAAAGTGCAGCCCTGAGGTGACAATACAACTCCCAAAATGGGTTTCGTGGTTGCCAGCAACCCCACCACCACCACCACCACTTCAGCCTCCTCTTTTACTGGCAGAAAGGAAGATGAATTGTGAAACACATAAGAACATAAGAAGAGCCATGCTGGATCAGGCCAAGGCCCATCTAGTCCAGCTTCCTGTATCTCACAGTGGCCCCACCAGATGCGTTTGGGAGCGCATGAGACTAGATATGTCTCCTGATACCACTCCCCTGCATCTGGCCCTTGAAGTAGACATGGGCACGACTCGGCGAAATTCTCGTCTCCGTTCTCGTTCTTCGTTCTCGTTATGGAATGAGGAACGAAAACGACAATTACTCTGCTCCAGCTCGAACCCGACCCGATAAAGATAAATTGGGTCTGATTTGTCGTTGTCGTTCATGGCATCGCAGCGATCGCGCGATGCCAAGCAGCACAGAAAAAAAGTTTTAAAAATACCACCACCACCCCCGAATTCCCGGCCATAAAAGCAGGCAAAAATATGCCTGCCTCAGTGAGGGCCAACAAAGGGGGGGTTCCGGGGGGGGGGGGGTCCCCGGCCTTCCCCCCCTCTCCTGTCCTGGGCTGCTGGTACCAGGCTGGGGGGGGGCATCGTCGTCTCCATTTGCCATGCGGTGGGGGGGGAGGGAACCAAAATGGCGACCGCAATATTTATATTTAAATCGTGGTCCAAAAACCCACCAAAGCACCACAGAAACATTTGTAAATTAGGTATTTTAAATGCCTGATTTTTTATAGTAGCAGCAGTGGGTTTTTCTTGCAACAAAACATCTCCATTGATTTTATTTTATTTTATTTTATTTTTATTTTTTTACACCTGCTCACACGCAATGATGGGCTGGCCATGGGATGGGACCATGCAATTTTTTGGAGCCATTCCACAAATCGCATGGCCAGGTTTGGCTGAGACACCTGGATGTGCCAGAGAGGGCATAAAAAGCCCACCAACCCTAAGCCTAAGCCTAAGCCTAAGCCTAAGCCTAACCCATACGCCAGTACACTTCTTAGTGGGTCAGAGGCACCCAGAGGTGCAGCCCACTAACCCACCCTAACCTTAACTGTTACCCTAAGCCTAGCCCTTACCCCAACCCTAAGCCAGATTCGTACGCAAGTACACTTCCCTTCTTAGTGGGTCAGAGTGGTGCATCGAAAGGTGCCTCCAACTCCAGACCCACTCCCTCCCTTGTAACCTGTACGCCAGTACGCCAGTATGCTTTCCTTCTTAGTGAGTCAGAGTCAGCGCCGAGAGAGGTTCCTCTGACACACTAACCCTCAATCCTGGCTAATATGGCTAATGGCTATAATGTTCTTAGTGAGACAGCGAAGTGCCGATGAGGTTTCCTGTCACACTAACAACCCAACATAATTGGCAGCGGCTATACGTTACGCTTCCCTTCTGAGTCACCTCAGGGGGAGGCACCCAGAGAGGTGCCTCCCAGAGCCCACCCCTCCCCCTAAACTGTACAAATGACAGACGACAAACGGAACGACAAATTTTTGAAAATTTTCGCGAAGAACGGAAACGACCCGAAACGGGCCCTTCCCGACAAACGACAACTTGAAACGTAATTTTTTCTGGTCGTACCCATCTCTACCTTGAAGTACCCCGGTTTTAAGCCTGGAGATTACACATCTCCATCATGGTTTGTAACCTGTGATGGACTTTTCCTCCAGGAATCTGCCCAATCCCCTTTTGAAGGCATCCAGGCCAGATGCCATCACCACATCCTGTGACAGGGAGTTCCATAGACTAACAACGCGCTGAGTGAAAAAATATTTTCTTTTGTCTGTTCTTACTCTCCCAGCCCTCAATTTGAGTGGATGTCCCCTAGTCCTGGTATTTTGTGAGAGGGAGAAGAGATTCCATTCCCTCTACCCACTTGACTCATGCCCTGCATTATTTTGTATGTTTCAATCATATCCCCCCTCAGGCGCCTTTTTTCCAGACTAAAGAGCCCCAAATGTTTTAGCCTTTCCTCATAAGGGAGGTGCCCCAGCCCAGTAATCATTTTACATGAAAGCCTTTGTATGTAATTCACTTTTTAAACAGGTTATAAAGAAGCCAGTGTACCATTTAATATTATCAAATGCCTATTTTTTTTAAAAAAAATGATGACACCTAGCCACTTTCTATTTTATGGTCTTTCTCCTCCTCCTCCTCCACTGCCATGTTTTGGGTGGTCTGTGTGGCCCTTGCGGATTCCAGAGAGCAGAAAATTGGTCTCTAAAATTCCCAAATATGTCCATCCCAGATCTAGAGCCATGCTCCACATACAAGCCAATGGTCAAATTAACACCCAGGATTCTGAATTAGAGGTTCATTTGAACTTCTTTGTTCTTCTTTTTCCTAGCATTTGTCCCACTTGGTGGTGGGGTCCGCTATTTTTAATCTGAATTGTGTTATTGGCCCATCAGAGACAAGCCAGAACACTAATGGTTTTCCACATCAGCAAATGCCCTACTCTGCCTGATGATATGTCCCACCATTTAAATGGAATGAAGTTGTTTAGTGTGTAGACAAGTACAATCTATTGATAATTTTGAAAGATTGCCAGAGGTGGGAAGCTTGTTTGCCCAGTTTGTTGGGTTTGCTCAATACAACTCAAGAAGCAGACACCCAGCCTAGGAGAAACAAGAAGGAGTGCGGGTCCATGCGGGAATAGGCTTTGTGCCATGCAAAGAGATCCCAAACTGCTTATCCACCAAGGTTTAGATACAAAAGATACACACTTTGTGGGGTTCAGAGGTTGATCTAGTTCAGGGGTTAGGAATGCATGGAGTAAGGATGAAATTTTCATTTCATTCAACTGAAACTCCTAGAATTTGCCAGGAATCCCCCTCTCCCCACGCCCTGGGTAGAACTCTGGGAGGTGCAACCTATTTATTTATTTTTGCATTTATTTATTTATTTCCTACACAGTAAAGCACCTATATTGCTCATTGCCTGTCATAGGTCAATCACAATTATTTCCCCAACATTTCAGCCTACTGTAGTTCATATCGCCTTTCACATTTTAGAAGAACATATTTTCATACTTAGTTCCCTTTTTATTCCATTGGTACAGTAACACCCCGTCTATCATGGGGGCTGGGGACCTGACCCAGCCCACGATAATTGAAAATCCATGATATGCGGATTCAGATCAGGTTGGGCCTGGGGGCGTGACAATGTTTAAAACGTCTTTAAGCAATGGAGCCAGCTTGGCTCAGTTGCTTAAAGATAATTTAAACATTGTGCGCTGCACCCCTGCACCCCAGGGAGTCAGGAGAAGCAGTACACAATGTTTAAAATGACTTAAAGCAACAGAGCCAAACACTTGGCTCCATTGCTTAAAGTCATTTTAAACATCATGTGCCACTTCTCCCCACCACCCCTGGGATTCAGTGGAGGGGCGCGCAATGCCTCCATGGAGGCAAGCCCCAGGCTTCAGCTGATTGGCTCTGGGGTGGGGGAGAAAAACCTTTTGTTTCCCCACCCCAGTGCCAATCAGCTGGAGCTTGGGGAAAGGGGGAGAAGGTTTAAAATGCCCGGGCTTTTAAAACCTTTCCTCCTCCCTCAAGCTCTTTCGGGGTACCACTGTACTGCAGTCCAGCGATATAGCGGGACTGCAGTATATGAACCACGAAAGGGTGGGGGACCACTGTATTCTCTTTCATTTCATTCAACTGAAACTCCTAGAATTTGCCAGGAATCCATCTCTCCCCACTCCTCTGGGAGGTGCAACCTAAAATACAGACAACTAAAGAGGGAGCAGTTTCCTTCTTCGTGAAAGTCCTGTATCAGTGGTGGTGAAGCTTTAGCACTCCAGATATTTTGAACAACAACTCCCAGAATTCTGAGCCTAGATTGCCAGTGACAAAGGACTGTGGGAGTTGTGGTCCAAAACATCTGGAGTGCCAAAGGTTCGCCACCACTGGCCTATAGAATGGTAATGCAGACCCTCCAGAAGGTGAAAACAGGCTCTTTTAAAAATGCTGCTTTTGAGGTAGCATTTCCCAGGATTCTGACTGGAGAGATTGTTGGTGACTTCCATCAGGTCCAAGAGAGAGGAAAGTTCCATCTCTAGTGTTGGAGTCCAGATGTTGCTGTACCACAAATTCTGTGACCCTTCATCGTTAGAGATTCTAGCTATGGCTGACAATATTTGGAAGGCCACCTGTTAGCATTGAAGGCCCATGGGATTCTTTGAAGAGTTCCCCTGGGGACTACTTGTGAGTTATAAAATATCAGACAGGAGTAGCCATGTTAGTATCAAGTGGCGCAGTTAAAACAACAAAATAATCTTTTGGCACCTCAGAGAGGAACACGTTCAGTTTGGCATAAAGCTTTTGTGGACTGCAGCCTGAGACATCTAAAAAAGCGAGGTGGACTCCATGAAGGCTTGTGCCAAAGAGTAGCCATGAAGGTACCAAAAGATTCTCTGGTGTTTTATAAACACATCAACACAGAGTGAGTGCATCTGTGGTATACACTTCTAAATAAATGCATCTTCAAATAAATAAGATAAATTAAAATGAGTGTTATGCATTTTTGTTTTTAACCACATTAAAGCTTACTTATCAGGCAATAAAGATCTTTGAAGATGCACATTTTTTTAAAAAAGTATATACATTACAGGGAATGGTAACATGTATCTGCTATATCGAGCAGATCCATATGTAATTCTAATTTTTTTAAAGTGTTTTGCCTTTCTAAGAGAAATTCCAAATAGAATTTTAATGTCTGCTACTCAAGCAAATACCATGGAGCCCAAGACCCATCATATTTCTAAATACCATAGCAGAAGAAAATCACATAGTAAGAGAGAAGAAAAGAAAGCTACTGACTTACCTGGTTCATTGCCTTTTTCAAATTTTTACATAATTATCCAAGAGCAGAACGAAATCTTATAGCCTGCCATTTAGTAGACTAATCTTTCAAAAACTACTTTTAATTAGAACACCAAGAAACTTCAATACACCTGTTGCCAAAGAAAAAAACTTTTTTATTGTAAAAAATATTCACACAAAAGGAAAACAAATTAAATATAGAAGAAAGGCACCACTCCACCCCTTAGCTGCTCTGCAAGAAATTGTAGCAAGGAACAGAATATATATTGAATATGTGGTGAGAGATTCACTCTGTATATATTTATTTGTTTGATAGACTATATAGGCAGGTGGGAAGGGAGAACCAATATTTTTAAGTGGGTGATGAGATGAGAGTGAGACTGCTCCCCCATAAATAGGGTGTCTCTCACATGTTCTGCTTCTGAGTAGTGTATAGGGATAGACGGTTATGAGACAGAAAAGAGACTTAGAAAGGGGTTTGGCAACCTCTAGAGAAGAAACAAGCTGGCTGGATAACTCAAGAGGCACAGTGGTGTATGAATCTGGATGCAGACTTAGAGGTTGAGAGTTTGATTCCCCACTGTTCCTCTTATGAGTAGAACCAGCCTGTGTAGCCTTTGGAAAGCTGCACAGGCCCAGGTTGCCACCCCCCCCCCCACCAAGAAGAAGGGAATGGTAAACCAATTCTGGGTACAGACACATACAATGTTCCAGACTGGTAGGGGAGTTTGCGGAAGAGACTTTCTCACTTGTAGCACCACTACTGAGTAGGATCACTGGAATGAGGAGGAGTTTAACGCCTTCTCTTCCATCCTAGTAATTCTACTCTGCATTGCTGGAGGAGGGCAAGCTTTTAACTGTGAATGGGAAGGACTACACTTTTGAATTATACTTTCCAGAATATCGCAGCCGGACATGCCAGAATTGTAGGCACTGTTGTGTTGTGTTCTTCCCCAGCAGGGATGACTGACCTTATGTACCCTCATCCCCAGGCCTCTCTGTTTTGCTGGGAAACTGTGTACAAAAGAATAATCATTCTTGGGTCCTCTATTCCTCAACACAACAGGATGCTTGCTAAGCCACCAAAGAGCTGCTTGGCAAGCTGGAGCAGCCTAATTTTGCAGAGAAACAGGTCATGTGGGGATGACTTGCCTCATATGCCCCTTTTCCTTAGAATTCCCAGTCATAGGAAACAGGGCATGTGAAAGAGGTTATGGCAATACAATATCAGATACTATTCCCTCCAGCAGAATTTGGTTTCATCTTGTCCACCAAAAATCTGTTGAGCAGGCTTGTAAGAACCCAGTTTTGCTAGGGATAAATCCCGGTGTATTTTATGTGGCACAGGAGTAGCAAGAGAGAATGATGAAAGAGTGAGTCTGCATTTATTTATTTATTTATTTATTTATTTATTTATTTATTTATTTATTTTTACAACTTATATGCCACCCACTACGCAAAGGTCTCTGGGCGGCTTCCAATCAAAGAATTAAAACAGTTAAAAACATCAAACAACAATAAATAATTAAAACAATAATAAAAACCTTATACTAAAAGTTAGTCATAGGCTGCTATCCCACGACCAGAAAATCCGGATCAAAGTAAAATGTGGATTTCCCTCGGAGATGTTCATGTGGTTGAAAACGCAGTTCCTGTGTCCCTATGGGTGCTGTTTAAAGAAATGCATCTCATTGTTTTGATGCGGATTTTCCGAGTACCCACAGACTCAAGTGCTGGTGAAAAATCCACTTCGGAATTGAGACAAGTTTTGTACCACCTCGAGACCAGGTACAGTACTTGTAAAACGCTCTGGGGCATAAGTGGATGTGGTTGCACTTTTTAAAAAAAAGTCTGCTGGACTTGTGGGCACAATTTTACTAACCACATCTTCCAGCACTTTGCAGTACATTTTAGTGGTCATGGGATAGCAGCCACAGAGTGTTTGACGGTTGTCTACTGATAGTCTAATAAGTTTAAATAGGCGCTGAGTGAGACAGTTTCTCCTAACTACCCCGACCCCCAAACAAGCCTGGGTCTTTGCCTATTCCTTGGGAAGCTTCCATATATACACATACCATGTTATTCAGAGGAGCAGAGGACTATGAAGCAGTTGTATTTGCAGACAAAACACAAAGCTCTGTTCCAACTTGGGTACAAGTAACAGACTCTATGAACATGTCCAGAGGGGTATTTGTTCACCTCCATAGGACATTGCAGGGATAGATTGGTTTTCTCTTTCTTCTGGTGTCTACGTGACAAGTGGACTAATTTGCCTGGGGACACCAACCCACATTTTTTGAGCCCCTTTAAGGGAACTTTACTTTTTAGGTGCAGGTTGTTGTGCTCTGTTTAATCCACCTCCAGCAGGTGCAATTGCTGGGAATGGACTAAAATCAATGTTGGCAACTGTCAAAGCTGCCAAGATCCCCTTCCCTCCATTTGAATTTACAGTTAGACTCCCTGATTTGTCTCCACGCTCTCAGCACACTTTGCCAATTTACTACCCCCAGCCCCTAGAGAGCTTCATAACTAAGTCCCCTTACCCCCAAATCTTTCCAGATTTTAGGGGGTTCAGTAGAATCGCTTCGAGGAGGTACTCCTGCTATTTTGGAGCCCCAAGGTAAGTAAACTTTGATTGCAGTTTTTAAAAAATAATTTTTGAGTGCATATTTTTTTAAAAATATGCACTCAAAAATTACTTATCTTGGGGCATCAAAGTAGCAGGGGTACCTTCGGAAAGCAATTTTAGGGAGCCCCCTGAAATTTGGAAACATTTGGGTTAAGGGGGCTAAGTTATGAAGTTCCAAAAGGGATGCCCCTAGGAAAAAACTTCTAATTGGAATCATTTGGGAAGTGAAGGCAGCGCTATTGCTTGCCCGATCAGCTTCTGATTCTAATTAGAAGGTTTTTCCCTAGGGGCACACCCTTTGGAGCTTCATAACACAGCTCCCTGAACTCCAAACCTTTCTAGATTTCATGAGGCAGGCTAGAATCACTTTCTGGAGGTACCCCTGTCATTTCCTCTAGAACGAATCATTTCGTTCTAGGGGGGTGCTTTGTTTCTTTGTAACGAAACGCTGCTTCTCCATTTTGTTTTGTTTAGTTAGCTAATGAAATGACAAAACAGTGTTTCATTTTTCGTTAAGTGCCCATCCCTACTGGATTATAAACAGCAGACTTGAGACACATAGCATTACATGATACTAGTTCTTTCTGTAGGGATTTATTCAGAGTTTGCCCATGGCCACCAGCCTTTGAACCATAGAACCATAGAATCATAGAATTATAGAGTGGGAAGAGACCTCAAGGGCCATCTAGTCCAACTCCCTGCCATGCAGGAATCCATTTTGTGTGCCTCCTAGCTTCATTTTATTTCCCAAGCTCTTTTAATGCTGATGAAGCCACTTGTGGAAGCTACGCTGATGCGGAGGCATTTTGTGCTAGAATGTTCACACAGAGTTTTTGGGGTTTTGTTTGTTTGCTTAAACTTGATATTGCCGGTTCTCTGTTTCACAGCAGGATGAAGCCTCTAGGAAAAAAAGGGTGAGATAGAATTATTTTTGCATCAAGAGATCAAAATTCCATACAGATTCAAGTTGTGTGGAACACAACAGAGTTGTACAGAATTATTTTTGCATCAAGAGATCAAAATTCCACACAGATTCAAGTTGTGTGGAACACAATAGAATTGTACTAATGTCTTTGCTGAATTGTGGCAGACATGCAATGCATAGCCTTTCCTGAATTATTAGACATGGATAGAACTGACGGTGCTACAGGTATGGAAAGACACTCATGATCCACAGCGATTATACAGATGGATCTTAAGAGCAAAGCTACAATTTCTCTCTGGTTGACAAAATCTTTATGCCTGAAAGAAAGACTAGGCAAGGGAGATTAGCTCTTCTTCATGGCTTCAGATGAGGCTTTGCTTACCTTGGGATAATTGTATCATAAAATAGTTTGACACTATCTACCAAATGGTCAGCAATAGGTTTTGAATGTGTGGATACATACCTTACTCCAAGGCATATTAGGCTGGCTTTCTACTGAAGGAAATGTCATTTATTTTAGGAGGAAGGGGGAGTGGAAGAGAGAACTTGCTTTTGTAAAGAACTTTTTCCAGCCATGGTGGGAAAATGCCACCACATCCTCTGAACAGCAATGTTCCGTACAGCCCCGCTTCCATGCCAAATAATGAATAGAGAGATAAGAGAACAGTGGGCAAATGCTTTGCCTTGTTCCTCTTGGCTCCTCACAGCTGTGCTGAAGCTGGGCCATCATTACCAGCAGATGAAAAGAACTGGAAACATTAACTCGGTGGAATCTTTGAAGGAGCTGGTGGCGACGAAGTTGGAAAGCATGAACAAAGAGGACCATTTAGGAAAAAAAGATTGATGCATGTTCTTGCTCCAAGAGTTGCTCCAGGGCTAAGATGTGCTTACTTTGTAGACTCTCTCTCTCTCTCTCTCTCTCTCTCTCTCTCTCTCTCTCTCTCTCGTGTGTGTGTGTGTGTGTGTGTGTGTGTGTGTGTGTGTGTGTGTGAACCTCTTTCAGGGTGTTGTTAGCCACAGACATCCTTCTCCTCTATAGCGAGTGGTAGTGGCTTGATGAAAATAATCACTCCTTCCGTTCTTTTTTGAATTTTGGGGCTTCTGTGGGAAGATTACAAATGGACTGGCTTCATTTCTTAGGACTTCAGCCAGGAAGGGAGCGTGCTTTTCTCATTCCACCAGCAGGTCCAGCCTTGATCCTTGCTTGTTTCAGCTGAGTAGGAGATGGTATCCACAGCACTTCCAATGGCTTTCCTAGGCTGGAAAGGAACCAGTACCAACAGAGGCATTGTGATCATATATAAACCAATGAGCGTTGCTATGGGCACTGCTCTGGAGAGTGTTGGGGGGAGGGGAGAGAGAAAAACTAATAAAAAACAGGCAAAGTCATTGCTTGATTTTCTATTCAGACCACTCTTTAGCACTGAAGCTGTGGCCATCTGCCAGTGTTTGTAATAGGAGGTCAGTATGCACTGACATTCAGTAAATTGGTATTCTATGCCTCAGATTTGTGCTTTATGGATTTCTACTTTATTTCAAAAATATCAGCCTTGGACGGAAATCATGATTAGAAATCCACATGGACAAATCTGTGTCCAAAGACAAGCAGATGGTCGTGTTATCCTTCCATTCATCTGTCTGTCTCTCTATTACGTTCTATAAATAATAATAATATTATTATTTGCCTCAATAACCTGCCTGCCATAGCTACCAACCCTACTGCTGCACAGAGATGTATACATTCACAAATCTTTTCATTATTTCCAGAAATGACACCCACAGTAGACAATCATGGTAAGTAGGTTAATATATTTATAGCTACGAAAAGTTACTTTGGGGGACTCTTTTGAACTACAGCTGCTCTCAGAATCTCCCAGGCAACAATGGCCACTGAGTCTTCTGGCTGGAGGATCCTAAGAGTTATAGTCCAGAAAGATGATTTCCCCAAACCCTTTATGTGATCTGTGATACTGAGAAAAGACAGGCAAGCATAAGACATGTTAACTTGACTGTGTTTTAGGCAGTAGTTCATGGTATGTTTACAATGAAGCAAGACCTTAATTGTAAAGTGAATGGCAAAACTCTCAACTTTATGCATAAAGCAGCAGCCCTAAACTCCTGGAGATTAGTTTCAATGGGCTTAGTGGGGATTAGGTTCAATGGGGATTAGGTCCAATAAGCCTTTTCTCACATGGATTTTGATAGGATAGTGTGTGTGCCATTTTCTCTAACCTTTATCCCTGGCCCAGAATCCTGATGGTGATTTATGCAAGCATAATTTAAATTGCGCAACTCATCATGGTAAATTGCGGTTAATTAACAAGGAGGGGCCAGTTGCATTACAGCTGGGTGTGTGCTTTATAACCTGAATAGGGCCTCATTAGTTTGTGGCAGTTCGCTGTGGCATGTTATACGGTTTCACTTAAGCATGCTTAAATCACCAACAGGATTTTGGCCCTTTCAAGGTCAACTGTACTTGACAAATGCATACATTTTAATGTAAGATGAAACTGACTTTCCTAAGAATGTTGAGGTTCGGATTGTGATATGGGGGAATAGGCAGGGGCAATAGAGGACTTAATGTTTTCTGAGCGTAAATTCACACAAGATGCTACCTCTGTGCAGTGTCACTGGGCAAATGCTAAGGTTCATCCCTATGGTGAATACAATTATCCCCCCCTACCCCATTACTACTATTTTTCTTGATAAACTACAATAAAAATTCCCTATTATGGAATAAGAAGTAGGTCTTTTGTTTCTTTATCTTAACAAGTCCTATGAATGTGTTTCCTTCATTAGGCCCAGGTTCAAATGCTCTCCAAACATGATGTGAATAACATACAGAGCACATTCGGGCTAAGCCCAGTGTTATTAATTGACATTTCACGTCTGACAGTAGCGCTGTTCCATTTCTTTGTGATGTGAAATTGTTAGAGAGTGCAGAGACTCATTATTTCTCAAGTTATTCCTGAGGAAAACGCCTCATGCTTTCAGTTTACCACATCATTATTTGACTGTTCAAGATACTGAGGTGGGCAGGTTGTGTTGATGCCTTTGTTTATTAGTCTTGGTCCTAGGAATATGCCAGACACATTCCTATGTTTGTAGCTGTGCTTCTGCAAACCTTATTCGTATATTAGGAACATAGCCATAGAAGGGAGCATTCTATCCCCACTTTCTTGGTGGGTACTTCTGTTGTCCTCCTAAATACAGAAGATGACTAGCCTGAAGATGTTAAGCCTTCATTTTCTATGGAGTGTCTCCTTCTGTGTTGGATACCTGGAAATAGGGGCCCTACTTCCCAGGATACTGGGGCATCCCTTCTTAAAACTCATTGCCTTCCATATGTGGCAGGGCAATGAAAATAAGGTTAAGGCAGGGGTCTGCAACCTTTAAGACATAAAGAGCCACTTGGACCTGTTTCCGACGGGGAAAAAAAACTGGGAGCCGCAAAACCATTGCGACATTTAAAACAAATATAACACTGCAAATATATTTTCCCCTCCCCTCGCTCCTGGCTTTTTGGGCGCTCGCAAGCAACACACTCCCTCGCGCGCTCCTCGGACACGCTGCGCCCCGGCGCCGGGCTCGGGTGGGGTAGGAAGGAGCGCCGGCGGCTGCGGCTCCTCTGGGCACCCCCAAAGGGCTTCTGAGAAGGAAGCCAATGAAAGTTGCTTCTTCGGCACTTCGGGCCCTGGGAGAGCGAGCAAGCAGGCAAGTGCGAGCCGCCACCGCCTCCCCCCACCCTGCCACCCTGTCCCTGAAGGTTTCCATTGAGGCGCGCACCTGCCTCAAGTTCTCCCGTGCGCACAACTGGGGCAGCTGCGTGCCCGCTAGCCTCGGGGAGGGCCGGGCTGGGGGTGGGTGGGCGCGCAGGAGGCACATTCTCTGTGTTGGAATGGAGCGGAAGGCAGCTGCTGGCGGGCTTTCGGAGAGAGCGAGAGCGAGAGCGAGCGAGACAGGCAGGCAGGCGCACAGGCGCTCGGCTCAGCTCGGCTCAGCTTCTCGAGCCAGGTGGCGCACCGTTGGCCTCCCCGGGCGGCCAGGGGCCCCTGAACAACTTGAGCCCGGCGCCCCCACCCCGCCGCCAAAACCGACTGACTCCAGGAGAGAGCCACTGGAAGTCTCATAAGAGAGACCCCTCCTCGGGTGAGGGGGGCAGGCTCGAACTAGCTGTCATGCCGCGTCCCTCGACTGCCAAGTTGATCTCGCGCAGGAAAAAGAAAAGCCGACTTCCTCCGTTGCTTCTCGCCTCTCCGCCGCTGCCGCTGCTCCCCCCTCCCCGCTCCCTCCGCCACCAACCTCTTGCTTGTTGGGCCAGAACTGACAGCACTGGGCAAGGAAGCAGGGCGGCGGCGGCGGCGGGGGAGAGAAGACTAGCCGTGGCCCCCTCCCCACACCGCCTTTCTTGAGGTTCCCATTCCGCCCTGGCTGCCTTCTGCCCGGATCCTGCAGCCATGGTCTGACTCTCTCCCCCCCACACACACTCCATCTCTCCCTCCTCCTCCTCCTCCTCTCGCCCCCACCCTCCATGGAGGAGGGAAGCGCAGCCCGAGTGCGTCGTTCCCACACCGCTTCCACTTTTTTTTGGGGGGGGGGCAGTTTTTAAAAATCTTCCAAAAAATAGTACAGGAGGGAGAGGAGGGGAATTTCTAATCTCTCTCTCTCTCTCTCTTTCGCGGAGACACGCCGTGCGTGCCCCCTCTCCCCCACATTTTTGGAGCTTCATCCCGGCAAGTTAGTGCAAAGCCGTAGTTTTTTTTTGGGGGGGGTGTAGTGAAGCAAAAGGAGAGAGAGAGAGAGAGAGAGAGAGAGATGCCAACTGCACATGTGCAATGCTTGGAAGGGGAAGGGGGGAAGGAAGGAGGGTTTTCTCTTCCTCCACGTTGAACCGAACCGTCCTGTCTAAACGCTGCCCCCCCACCACACACACAACACACACACACAACACACACACACACACACACACACACACACACACACACACATCGCTTCTTCCCCCTCCCACCAAACACCCAAGCAAGAAAGGAAGGGGAAGGGGGGAAGGAAGGAGGGTTTCTCTTCCTCCACATTGCACACACGCACAACACACACACACACACACACACACACGCCGCTTCTTCCCCCTCCCACCAAACACCCAAGCAAGAAAGGAAGGGGAAGGGGGGAAGGAAGGAAGGAGGGTTTTCTCCTCCAGTCTTTTTTTCTCGGGGGGGGGGGGGGAGGCAACAATCCAGATCTGGGAGGTTTTCTTGAAGTTAAAAAAAAAAGAAAAAAGCTGCCGTTCGGCGGGCACTTTCCACCACGCCTCCCCCCCTCTTGCTCTGAAGAAGAGGGAGCGCGCTGAGAGTGTGGCCGCGCTTGGCTTCGCGCCGCCTTGTGGGACGGGCTGTCCTCGCGAGATTTGGCACCTTTGTATTGAAATTTCTGAACCCTCCCGGAGCCGCGGCAAATGTTCCAAAGAGCCGCATGCGGCTCCGGAGCCGCGGGTTGCAGACCCCCGGGTTAAGGGAATGGGGCTGAGATGCACCTCTCTACAGGTGAGTGTAGAGTGTAGAGATCCTAGCAGCAGAAAAAGGCTTTTGGTAGACATGATTTCATGTTTGCTCAGTGCTGTCAGTGGATACTTGGTTTGCATTTGGGATGCCTGGATATGATACTCCATCAGACATAATTGAGTGAAGATTCCTTAAACAATCAAATGAAGTAGTAGGAGAAATAGAAGCCATGTTCAAAAGCTCCTAACATGGTGAAAAAATGAAAGAAAAGTGTGTTGCTTATATACTGCCCCATAGCTCTTAAAGCGCTCTCTGGTTGGTTCACAATTTAATTATGCAGGGTACAAATTGCCCCCCCCCCACTCCACAAGCTGTACACTCCATTTACCATCTTTGGAAGGATGGAAGGCTGATTCAGCTTCAAGTTGACCATCTAGGAATTGAGTCCATGGTTATTATGAGCAGATTTTTTTTTGCTGCAATACACTGTGCCTCAAGGCTCCTTGGTAAACCAATCCATAGAATGGTGGGCACAACCACAGCTGCTCACCCCAACCTTACAGTACATATTCTGCTGGCCTTCTCAGAAATTTTTATGTTTAACATAACATATGCACATACAATTGTACAGCAGTAGCCTCTCCATGGCCAGTAATGGTATGACGCTCACCTCCCTGTACTGGGGTTTATATGTAAGAAAATCTACCTACAAATAAGATCCACACTTTCTCTAACAATCCTGAAACATCTGAATGTTTAATTTGTGCTTATTTCCCATGATTCAATAAATGAATTTCTGTCAGGAATCTACAGCTACCAGAGATTAACGTGTGCATCTTCAGAAGAGAAAAGTGAGCCTCTGCACTTCAAGTACATGACAGAATTAGAAAGAGTTGGCTCTACATAGTGATGACCTCTAGTAAAATACGGTGAAATTTTCCTTCCTATGCACTCTGCCGAATCCAAGGATTCAGATATAGAGTACTGTACCTCCATTTTGTGCTTCTGGACTTACCTCCCCCTCCCAGGCTATGATGAGCATTGGGGGTGGGTGGGAAACCCCTTGCCAAAATGAAGTATTTTTAACCAAGCAATCTAATTACATAACTTTCATTCTAACTGGGGCCAAACACCATTATCAGTATGTCCTAATTTGTTTAACACACCTGAAACTTCTGTTGTTTTATTTTTAGTTTATCTATTGTGCTGGCTGTAACCAGCAGTGAAGGCATGGGAAAATTTTCAGCTGAAGTCAGGAGAAGGAGAAGGAGAGCTGTGTTGCAGAGTTTTGAATTTTGGGTTGAATTCCTCTAGCTGAAGTGCAGGGATTCACAGAACAGAATTAGCTTCAAGTTCCTTTGAGTAGTCTCTCCCTTTCCCTCATTAACTACCACTTGCAGTTTTAATACCTCATTGTTAAACGTTCTTAAGAAAGAAGAAAAGGCTAAAAGGTTTCATTTCCTTTCTTAATGTGAACCACCAATAGCAAGCTAAAAACATGACTGCCTGACTTTCATCAACAGGCGTTCACAGACTCACTGACTGCCAACAGAAGCTCTGAGTTGCTGGAAATTTTGAAGCTCATAAAAAACCTTTTTTTTCCCCCTGAAAAAAAAATGGCCATCTGTCGGAAACACTGTGATGGGGGTTCCTGCATGGCAGGGGGTTGGACTGGATGGCCCTTGTGGTCTCTTCCAACTCTATGATTCTATGATTATATGAATCTGGCTTCAAAAATGTTTTTTGAAAAAACATTTTCCCGCTTGAATTTTTCTGCCCCCCCCCTCCCGGCCTTCACATCTCAAGTTGAGAGATAAGGTGCTGTTTGAATTCACAGGTAAGAGAGGAACACTTGGTTAATATTGGGTAGATTGACAATAATCTGACTCCATAAAGATCACTCCCAGCCAAAGCCACTAAAAGCAGCATGCGAGGTTTGAAAAACCAATGATGGCAGTAGCACCTGGAGTGGTGGAGGCAGGAATGGTACCTTTTTATCTTAAATACCTTGAATGCACCATGATACTGATACTGTGAGTAGAGATGGGCACGGATTGAAAAAATGATGTTTTGGTTTTTCATTTTTCGTTGCGGGTCCGTTTCGGTTCGTTTTCGTTTTTTGTGATTTTTTTTCAAAAATATTCGTTTCGTTTTTTCATTTTTCGTTTTTGTTTTTACCCACTTTTTGTGTGACTTAAAGCATTTCCGTATGCGGACGTCCCCCAACGCCCCAGACCAGAAGGAAAACACTAAAAAATGATGCTGGCAGAGACACAGTATAGACTAGGTACGCAGGAAGGCTGCAAAGGCAGCGGCGGACGTTGCCCAGGGTGTAAGGCAGCTGCAGAGTGACTGCACTGCGGGGCAGGGGAGGGTACTCACCGAGAGGTATGCACGCACACAGGGAGGCTGCAAGAAAAATCTCTTCTTTCTCTCCGCTAAGAGCCAGGCTGCAGCCAGCAGGAACACAGAGACACACACCTGCTTGGCTGGCCTACAGTAACAAGTTGCAGAGACAGCAATCCCACCCTAACTCCCACCGCAGACTGCAAGGAGGATGGGGGCAGCCAAAGCTTTTTCTGCCTTCTGTGGCTGCCACACCTACCCAGTCTGTAACCTGGGCATGCTATTGGTTGAAATTGTCCAAGAATTTACATGATCCCATCACATGGCTTGCATCCATCTTGTGGCTGGAATCCATTTTGTAATCCTTAAAGGGAAAAGAAAAAATACATCGCGATGGGAGAAAGACAAAAACAAATGTTTTAAGGACCGCAACCCCCTGGTAGGTAATAATTTCAAATAATTATCACTGTGTTTTTATGGATGCCCAGGGCGTTTTAATACCCAAGAAATCAATATTAGGCATCTGGGAGCCTAATGTCCCCTAAATCCCCTTAAAGGAAAAAAATACAGCGATTTGAGAAAAGACATAAATGCACGTTTTAAGCCCCCCCCCACGGTAGGTATTATCAGGAAGAATAAATAATTATTGCTGGGTTTTTACGGATATTCAGGACGTTTTTTAACATTTAAAAACAGCTCATTTCATTGTGTGTCGCCATTAACGAAAACGAAACGTAACAAACCTAATTTTCATGGTTTTGTTCTGTTCATTCCAATTTCATCACAATTTTCGTTATTCATTTCGTTACATAACAAAACGAATAACGAATAACAGAACAATTTTTTCCCGTTTCGTGCCCATCCCTAACAGTGAGTGATAGTAACCAGAAAACAAAGTGAAGCGAGCACAGAGTGTGAGAGAGTGCAAAAGAGAGAGGACAGCGGACTCTCCTTTCTCTTTTTACTCACGACTAGTGGAACCATGAGAGACTGACTAATGGACTGGTCTATAGGAGAAGTTAAGAGAAGTACCCATGGATCCAGTGTGCACAGCTCTGCTGTCACCTTGCAAAGCAAATACCGGATGGGAAGAATCCACAGGAGCCCCGTGACGCAGTGGTTAAATGCCTTCACTGCAGGTAAAACTGTGCTCACTGGGGTCCAATCCCATCTAGCAGGCTCATGGTTGACTCAGCCCTACATCCTTCCGAGGTCGGTAAAATGAGTACCAAGCTTGCAGTGTGTGGGGGCAATGTGTAGCCTTCATACTGTAATTTAAACTGTAAACTGTCCAGAGATTACTTGAAGTGGTATGGGGTTTGACTTGATAACCTACAGGTTCCCATCCAGCTCTGAAGTTCAAAGGTGGTGGTGGTAGTTGTTTCCATTGCTAGTGGCAGCGCCTTCCCTTCGCATTCTCCTCAGCTGACTTTGCTAAGTAGGCAAGTCATGCAAGAGTGATGTGACTCTCTTTTTGCTATCTGCTTCCAGCAAGGCCTGCTTATTCGTTTCAGCAGAGTGCTGTGAAAGGTGAAGTATCATATGGGTTTGACTAGCAGTTTCTGGGACTGCCGTGAGAAATGGGAGTGTCACCTGTTATTTGCTTGTTTGTCACACATTGTGGTGCAGGCATAGGCACAGGCAGGCTGAATGAAGGGAAACCTAACAACCTCTGTATGGCTCATTGCTTATCAGGAGCAAGCACTGGCAGCCATATTGTAGGTCAGCTGAAGCAAAACAAAGCAACAACAAAGAGGGCCCTTTTGTGATGGATGAAAAGGGTTTGGAAATGTCTGAGCCATAGAGTTACTGCCGCCGCCAATGACTTCTTGATTGATTTTTTTTTTTTAAAAAATGATTTTATTTTATTGCTCGTGTTTGTTGCTGAGTTCTCCCCCTTCCCAATTTTTAAACACTATTTTAATGGCATTCCCCACATCTTGTATAAATTTTAAGCACAATCTGTACAAAAAGTGACTCCTTCAGAGAAATGAATCAAATTTATAATACTGGATACTTGCAGCTTGTAAATGGAGATAAGGGCCTGTCAGTGCTTTCATTACTTGGGCACAAATTTCCTTTACAATCTACACTGTAGCTTTAACACTCCTGGCATGGCTCTCCTACTTTAGTGTAAACAGCACTTATTTTTCCTGCTATAACCCCAATTATGGGAGATAAGAGAATGAATGAGAAACAGTTGCAAAACACTAAAAATGTATGCATTGAGTAAGATGGATCTTGCATTTCTAAGCATTCCTACCTGGATGTAAGTAGCACTGAAGTATACAGAATTTACTGGTGATTAAACATGGTTGGATAGTGATCACAGAACTACTTTATGTCTAGTAGAATTTCAGCTTGAAAGCAGCCTCTTTAATGCCACACTCTAAGAAGGATCTACTAATGAAGTCAGTACAGGATTTGCCTGATATATTTTACTGACTGAAGTTGAGCACCCAAGTCAAACGGTTGGGAACATGTTGTGGTATGTACTCAGCACCAAATTTATTTATTTATTTATTTATTTTTGTACTTCTATACCACGCCATTTCCCAAAGGGACTCTGGGCGGTTTACAGGAAAAATATCAGATAAGTACAACTAATAAAAACACCTAATAAAAACAGTAGCGGGGGAGCAGCAATTAGGGCACTAAAAAGAAGCCCTCAACAAGAGGCAACGGGCACACAAAATGAAAAAAAAAAAAACCCTAAGTGGAAATGAGGTCACCATATGTCTCCTTAAAAAGCAAAGTTTTTAAAGCCTTTTTGAAGGCAGGCAGGGACGATGCAAGGCGCAGCTCACTCGGCAGTTGGTTCCATAATGAAGGGCCGACCACCGAGAAGGCGCGGCTACATGTTGTCGACTTCCGTGCCTCCCTAGGGGTGCCCACCCTCTTTCTCCTCCAGTTCTCCTTCCCTGAAAGTTCTTCCTTTGTCTGATGACCTAGAAAAGCACAATACTGTAATTCCTTGTATTTCAGACTTGCCTGCCTTGAAACCTGACTATCAATGAGGTCTTGAAAATTAGCACGAGTTACATTTGACCTCCTCTTTTCCTAGCTTTTATGTAATTATTGATATCTGTATCTGGTAGCTATTGGAGAGTACCAAATAATTTTAATAGATCGGTTTGTGCTTTATAGACTACGGCGAAGCCTTTGGCTGTGAAGATCACATGAAACTATGGTTTGTTCTAAAAGAAATGAGGGTGCCTCAGCATTTGATTGTCCTGATGTGTAACTTTTATTGCAGACAAGAGGGCAACATTAGGACAGAATATGGAGGGACCAAATGTTGTCCTAAGGACACACATTTCAGACAAGGGTGTGTTTTCTCCTCTTTTTTTCTTCAATCTGTATGCAGAATAAATCAAGTAGAAAGCTGGACTAAATTCAAATGAAAGAAGGGTGAAAAGTGTTGGAATAAACACCAATGATTTCAGATACATACCATCTTACTGGCAAGTAAAGCAGCAATGACTTGAAATGGCTTTTGACAAAAATAAAAGAAAGGGCCAAAGCAAGGTTGTAGCTGACCATTAAGAAGACAAAAATCATGACAACTGACTGAAGAACTACCCAATGCTGACAATTAAGAAATTAAAATAGTTAGAGATAGAGATGTTGCATACCTTAGTTCAGCCATCAATCCAAGTAGAGACTGCAGTCAAGAAATCAGAAGAAGACTGAAGTTTAATAGGGCAGCAATGAAGAAATTAGAAAAGATCATCAAAAGTAAAAATGTGTCACTGGAATCCAAGACCAACACCATCCATGCTCTTATATTTCAGATCACCCTGTATGGGTGTGAAAGCTGGACAGCTAAGAAAGCTAACAAAGGGAAAAAACGATTGGTTTGAAATGTGGTGCTGGAGGAGAGCTTTGAGGATGCCCCGGGCAGCCTGAAAGACAGACATGTGGGTCCTGGATCAAGTCATGCCTGAACTATTGCTGGAGGCCAAAATATTGAAATTGAAGCTCTCCTACTTTGAACACATCACGAGAAGGCAGGATTTTCTAGAAAAGACAATAATCCTGGGAAAGGCTGAAGAAAGACTGAACACATGATGGACTGACTCTCTAAGGAAACCACAGTCTACAAGAGCCAAGCAACACAGTTGAGGACTGAGGACACTTTTGAGAGTGCTCATTCATAGGGTCACCATAGGTTGGTGGTGACTTGACAGCACATAGCAACAAGTTTATTTAAAATATAAATACAAGAGACCTTCAGAGTATTTGGACCTGCATAGTATACCATGTGAATTTATTTATGCTCTTCGTGACCGGGGCACATGGGCAAGTTTTCTTGTTTACCGCACATTGAGTTTATGAATTCCTTTCCCACTTCTGAGGATTCTCTGACTTCTCCTGAACATTTCTGGAGATCTGATGGACTGTGCAGGTTTATGGGTGCCTAGACCTGTAATTAGAATTCTGTTTGAGGATAAACTGCCCCTTCTAGGACAGGAAACCAAATTCTGTGCTCATTGTTGCAAATCATATACGACTTAATGGAATATGTCTGCCAAAATACAGTTCCACTAAAGTAGGTCCCTGTTTAATAATCTCCTAATTAGCCAACACTGCCACTGTCTATGAATATACAGTATTTGCTGTAGAATAAGATCCATGTGCATTCTCTATAAGGAAACTTTGCTTTGTTCAGACAGAGCTGGCCCAGCCAAGAGGTGTTTTTCTTCCTGTTGCAGAGCCCAAATACTACTCTCACTCCTGCCTTGTGGATTGGCACAATGTCTTTCTATGCTTCCAGACGCAACCTGAAGCAGATCACTTTGGCCCCGGTCTCATAACCGTTATCTGCGCATCTTAATATGATGCGTAATATTTTTTCGGGCGGTCACGTGACGTTTGATGTGCAGTTAGCACCCCGACGACAGGGGATTATTTTATTTCTCTGCGTCCGTCCCGACTTGCTTACTACGCATCTTTCCCCTGTTTTTCCCCTTGTGGCGAATATCTGCGTTGCAGCCAGGTAGCAGTTTTTCTTTTTAAAATCGATTGTAATTGCAGGCAGAAAGCCAGTAAAAATTGTGCCGGCATGTCGATATGCCACCAATTCAGTAGCATAAACGATTACCGAGGCAGAACTACAGGAAGTGGCAGGAAAAAGGGTACGAATCTAATTGGTGCGAATTTTCTGGGGTCACACCTCATTTGAGGGATTAAAAAGTGTGCATCAATAACAGAAGTATTTTAACACAACCCCTAGCAGTCGTACAAAATGCTGCGGTTAAAGTGCGCTTCTGGGAGTGTATCGGCCGGAGTACCAAAATACTGCTCTTCGGAATGAAGGCACAATATTTTGCTTTTCGCAGCAAAAAGAGCAGCAAAATCATTGTGAGACTGGGGCCTTTATTTGGCTGCCCTGGAGGACTAAACTTTTTAAAAATTACATGCCACATTTGACATGACTCAGGGAGATATGAGGATTGTGGCCAGTCCCCCTGTTTCATCCTGTTCTCTGGTGTGTGTGTGTGTGTGTGTGTGTGTGTGTGTGTGTTCCCAATGAACATGCAATGTCTGCAGACCCTGAAATGTTGTTGGTACTGGAGCTGTTGCTCAGGTGTCCAATGTACAATGAGAATGCAATGAAGGCAATATCCTGTAATCTGCTTGTAAATGCTGCTCCTCCTTCTCCCCCTCTCTGTTTTCTCTCCCCACCCTGCAACCCCCAACACCATCCTCCCCATTCCAAGAGCCTATTAAATTAATGAGACAGAAGCCCGTGTGCTGCAGCAGTCAACATGTTATTGGTGGGATAGCTCTGGTGCCGTTACAATGTGCCTGTTTATTCTCCTGGGACATTTAATTTCCGCTTCTCAAATGAGCTGCAAAGCTGTGAAGCCTGGCAGTGTTCTTTCTAGACACTCTGTGATGCAGATAATGAGGGTACTGATAGGTGCCTAGGAGACTGTGATGGCTCTAAGCACAGCTATGGCCTGATAATGCTTTATGCCAGTAGTGTCACAGCAGAACCACTATCATCCCTCAAGGAATGGTTCATCTTTATGTGTAAAGCAGCAGCTGTCACCTAAATGGCTAATGGGGAAGCAAAGTAGAACCTTACTGCTAGTAATCTTTGTCACTTAATAATTTTTAAGAGAATCAAACTCTGGGAGTGACTGCAAGTTCCCATAAAAGTATCCTTTCTCCTCCCCACTCCCCCCCCGACATCTCTCCCCCCCCCAACAATACTTGCTGTTGTTATTCTGTCTGCAGTGGGTCAAATGTAAATAGAAGAATCTGTGATATGACTCTGTGTAGATCTAATTTAGTATAATTTGAATGGCCAAGTAATTAAAATGTATTATAGGTGGAAGTTGCTGAAATGCTGGAGTGCCTGCATTTAAGAAGAAGATTTATTGGGCTCATGGCAACCACAGTGAACCTTCTACAACCACATTAGCTAACATCTGTCGAGAGGCAGGGGCGTGTGGGGGTATACGCACATGCAGAGCGTGTGCTGGTACAGGTTTGGAGCAGCAAAACCAGGGACACAGCATGAGGTTTTGCAAATTAAACAGCACAATAATATGCCATACGCCTCCGTGAACATATAGAACTGAATTATAGCTTTACACTGGGCTTGTTTGTATAGCCAAAAATAAGCCGGCGACATCTATACCTATAAAGTTTACATATACTCATCCGTTTTAATTAATGTTGGACTCCCGCAGTGTCACAACTGCCATCGCATTTGGTTTCAGGAGCCAGGTAATAACAATAAGGATAACAATGGAACAGTTGACACAAACAACATCACTGCCACCAGTCTACCACTTGCTATTTTGTTTGTTTGTTTGTTTTACTTTAGTGCACAGGATAACAGGATTCGATTTTATTGGAAGAGACATTGGGATTCATTTTAAGCATGCTTCCAGACAGGCTTAGGGAGTTTTTCATATTATGGTAGAAAGCAATGTTGGAATGTGGATGTCCAGAAATTGTGAGTGGAGTGGGAAGTAGAGGGCATAGTGAGACAGCCTAAACTTGAACTCATTCATTCATTCATTCATTCATTCAACTTTTATACCACCCATCTAGCCATAGGGCTACTCTGGGTGGTTTACAACATAAAATTGCAATATAGCAAAGTAACACATTTAAATAACCAAAATATAAACAACATGCTATAAACACAATATAAAGATGAAAAATTAGAATATTGTGCAAATGTTCATTTATTTCAGTAAGTCAACTCAAAAGATGAAACCAATATATGAGATAAACTCACCACATGCAAAGCAAGATACATCAAGCCCTACTCCAGTACAATTGTGATGACACTGTACCCAGTGTGGTGTAGTGGATTGCATCATGGACTAGGATTGCGGAGGCCTGGTATGATTCCCCAGCTCTCCTATGGAAACTCACTCTGTGTATGTGTGTGTGTGTGTGTGTGTGAAGTGTTAAAACTACAACTTACATACCTCACTCACCTTGAAAGTACTATTATAGGGAGCTAATACATTGGTTCTGACATGACAGCATGCAACAACAGTATTGATAATTTTATTTACTTGCATGTGCTTATTGCTATAATTTATCAACTTCAGGGCCCATTTTGTTCTTTCCTTGTGGTCCTTTAGCTTTATATATGGACTTTCTGGACAGCCTAACACGTAAAGTGGGAAAGTGGGGTGGACAAACTATTCAAGGAGGCACATTTGACTCTCAAGATCATTTCTGAGTCTCGCAGGGGCTCATGGAACCTCCCTGGTCCTCCTGTACCATATTTCCTACCAAAATGTATAGTTTCCCTGGTTTTGAAGTCTAGGAATTTGGTGGGTATGTTTTCAAGCCTTGGCCATTTGGAGAGCTGGTGTGGCATACAGCATTTGCTATAGTGCATTTGCCCCCACAGAGCTACCAAAGCTGTCCTCCCTTGATATAACAGAGGCCTTCATACAGAGGTGAGTCTTTATTAAGTTGTATACAAGGCATGCAGCACTTTCACAGCTGGCCTGATAAAACACACTACCTCTCTCACACACACACTCACTCACTCACACACACACACACACACACACACACACACACACACACACACACACACACACACATGCACACGCGCGCACACACACACACACATTGCCACACAGAATGTAGAAATGGTAAACACATTGTGGTTCTTTCTCTGGCCGTACAATGGGTGGTGGGGGGACAGCTTTTGATTATTTTGAGGGTTTATTTAAAATCTCTGTAACTAAGATTTGCACATAAGAGATAAGCTACGAGTTGCAATGGATGAATCTTAATGAAAAGGTGGCTCAAATAGGATATTTGCTTCAAACCATATGTACAGTTTTAAGTACTTGTTTTATTCGACATTGGCAAATGTGGTCTAATTTGATTGCTTTGAAATTCATGTAGATTGCTGTCCTCTAATTTGGTTGAACTCATCTACTTCAATTTCACAAAAATGAATGCAAAGTCATCAGTGACTGGTATGGAAAAATGGAACATCTTCACAATAAATGACACACCAATCAAATAACCAGTCATGCCATAAATTATGCATTACCTACCAATCATAAATTATATAGAATTATGTTTTAGAACTAGTGGATAGATAGCTCAGTGGTTTAAGGACCTTTGTAACCAGTAGACATGGGCACGACTCGGCAAAATTGTTGTTTCCGTTTTCGGTTGTCATTTCCGTTACGTAACGGAAATGGTAACGATAAGCCGTCAGAACTTGAACTCGAACCGAAAAAAGAAAAATTTGGTCGGGTTTATCATTGTTGTTCATGACATCGTGGCGATCTCGCAATGCCATTGCCAAGCAGCACAAAAAAAATTTTAAAAAGTAAAAAAAACAACAAACCCAACTCCCGGCCAAAAAAGCAGGCAAAAATATGCCTGCCTGAGGACACCTACCTGAGGGGTGGTTTCTGGGAGGGGTCTCTCCAGCCTTCCCCCCCTCTCCTGTCCTGGGCTGCTTGCACCAGGCTGGGGGGGGGTCATCCTCGTCGTCTCCATGCCATGTGGTGGTTGTGGGATCCAAAATGGCGACCACAATATTTATTTTTAAATCGTGGTCCAAAAACCCACCAAAGCACAACAGAAAGATGTGAAAATTAGGTATTTTAAATGCCTGAATTTTTATAGTAGCAGCAGTGGGTTTTTTATAGCAGTAAAAGGTCGCACTGATTTTATTTTATTTTATTTTATTTTTTATCTTTTTAGACCTGCCCATGTGGGCTGGGCATGGGATGGGACCATGCAATTTTTTTGAACCATTCCACCAATGGCATGGCCAGGTTTTGACTGACACTTCTGGATGTCACTCGCCCACCCGCGGCGCCACCCACCTGCGGCCCGTGCCGCCGCCGGCCCAGTTGCCCGCCCGCGGCCACTGGCCACCCGCTCACCCCCCCGCACCTCCCCCTGCCGCTGTCGCCACCCGCCCATGGGCCCCCGCCCCCGCCTGCCTGCTCGCCCACCCGCGCCTCCCCCCTGCCGCTGTTGCTGCCCGCCCATGGCCCCCGCCCCCGCCGACCACCCGCACCTCCCCCCGCCTCCCGCCCCCCGCCCCGCCTGCCGCCTAGGGCGCAAAAACACCTAGGGCCAGCCCTGATTGCGGGACACCCCCATGCTCTCTGGAACATCAAATCGCGCTAAATCGCATTGGAAACGACAAATGACAAACGACAAATTTTTGAAAAATTTCACGACAAATGGAAACGACCCGAAACGGACCCGTTCTGACAAACGACAACTCGAAATGTCATTTTTTCTGGTCGGGCCCATCTCTAGTAACCAGTCAACCTGGACAACCTGCTTTTTGTTGGATGAGTATCATCTTCCCTTTGTCAGTCACTTCTCCCAACAGTTTACTTAGTTTTTGTCCCCATCTTGATGGAAACCTCTATTTATTGCTAGCTGTGCTGTTTTGAAGCAGAATTATTCCCTAATAAACAGTGGTGCTCTATAGTATGAGTAAAAATGTTTTACTGTCTCCTTCAATCTGAAGCAATTCCCAGGTGACTGCTGAGCAAGTCAATGTTGTGTAGAAGTTAAGAGTTTGGATATTTTGCAAAGAAGAAAATAAAATAAAATAAAAATAGAGCTTTCCCCGACTAAATCTCCCAGAAATTTTATATCTCTACTCTCTTGTAGGCTTCTGGCGGGGACTTCCTAGTTCTGGATTTTCTGCATGGACCAGAAGATTAGACTACGTGCCCCAAAAGACAAGGACACCTGCCACCAAAAAGGAGGAAATAGAGGATATTGATTGGAAAATAGTCTGGAAAATAGAAAAAAGGGAGGCGATAGCTGTGTTTAGATATTTAAGGGCTGCCATGTAGAGTAAGCTTACTTTCTGCAGCACCTGATGATAGGTTCAAATTGTATATTAAATTGTATATTTAAAAAAAGATTTAGCTTAATCCCTAGGGAGAACTTTTTGACATGAAGTGACGATTGGCATGTGCTGCCGCAGAGGGTGGTCTACAGTAACTGCCTTCATTGGCGGTCTGAAAACAGAGTTTAGATAGAATGGGTGCTTTAGCAGTGGATCTCCTACTTTGGCAGGAGGGTGCACTTGATGAGCCCTTACAGCTCTTCATGTTATATGTAATATACGGTATTTATGTTATACGTAAATTGCTATCAAGTTGGAACTGATTTATGTTGACCCAAATAGAACTCCCAATGTAAATGAAATCCTTAAAGAGTGCATTTACCAGTCCCTGTTTCTCCATGTTTCTCCATGACCAAGTCTCCCGAGTCACAGTCTGTCAGTCTGTTCCTGACAGAACACTTAGTATTGCAGCTCTTCAATTCTATGATTCTTTGATTCTACAAAATTCTGTACGCTAAGTGTATGAAATGTAGACCCAGAAATTCTTTTTCTGCTTCGAACAAAGTTACAGTACGTCTTATCTGAGGATGGAAAACTATAATAGGGAACCTTTGTACCTGTAGTGTCTATTGCCTGGGTGTTCACTGTGGATTGGCAAACTGAAGTCCTTTGAGCTTTTCAAAAGAAGGATTGCTTTGTGGTAGCCTTTCAAATAGGTGGCTTCTTCTTCTGTAAAATGGAACATATGACCACCATATAATTCTCTTTTCCAACTCGTGTATCCTTAACAGTGCAATTCTAGCCACGCTTACTCCACCGTATAGGTTGGAAAGTTACTTTCAAGAAGAATAATCTAATGACCTGCTGAAGCTGTGCTTAATTAAATAGGGTTAGGCTAGTGCTCTAGCATCCAAACCATCATCCTGCTATTTCACAGTTATGAGTGGCCTCAGCGAATCATTAGACTCATTCACAAAATTAACTTTCCAAGCTCTTCCCATACCCACTGAGATCAATAGAATTTAATCACAGCTCAGTGTGTATAAAATCATAGGTTAAGCACTATTTCCACTTCATTTCATGGCAATAAAATAACAAAATGTGTTTGTTTATTACAGCACTTTGCATTTTGATATTTTAATGATCGCACAGATTATACAAACGTGTGACATTTCCAGAATTGCAGCAATGAGATTTCCCTCTGTCTGAATCTGTCAAAATGTTTGAAATGGGAATGTTCTCCAAGAACAGATGTCACATGGGGATCCGTCTGCTTTCGAAGGTGGTCAGCTCAATTCTGCATTCAGATTATTGCATTTTAAAATAAGTGTAGATGGTATCCTAAAAATACGATGTCAGTGGCAAATAGCTGCATATACTGTAGGCATCTCTTATTTATGACAATGAATGAATGAACAACAACAACAACAAAAAACAAATACCACCCCCACCCCCACCCTGGAATAGAACATGAGCAGAAAAAGCTGTAGACTCTAGTAATTCTAAGTGATACACAAAGGAGTCAATGTGCTATAGTGGGTAAGGTTACGGAGTAGAGCTATAAGTCAGATATGACATGATGGGGCATAATAAACAAACAGCAACATTGGCAGGAGTAAGGATATTCATTTTGCTAAAGAAAAGAAAAGAAAGGGTATGCACAAACCACTTAAGACCTGGAATTTAATTTTTGAATGAATGAATACTTTATTGCGGTCAATGACCAAATCCAAAATACACTTAAGACCTGGCTATTAACTCCCAATGTCAGTGACTTGCATCTTCATTCATGTGTATTATTGTTGCTATTGTCATCACTGTGGTTTCAACTTATATACTGTACTGCCTTGTAGCACTTAAAGTGCTCCCTGGGTTGCTTACAACATAATTATGCAAGGAGCACTTTGTCCCCCAAGAGCTGGGTATTTGTTTTACTGACTTTGAAAAGGTGGAAGAGTGAGTCAACCTTGAGCTGGCTACCTAAACCCTTTGGGATTGTACTCGGGTCATGAACAGACGCTTGACTACAGTACTGCACCACAGGGCTCTTTAGTAACATTCTCCCAGTTCCACAACATTGGACCTAAATAAAACATACAACCCATACCAAAAACCTTTTGGGTGCTGTTTAGTTGTGTATAAACAGAAATTTGGCATGCACAATAGGGATGAGATCTGAATTATAGATTTTCTATATCTGTGATCTGTTTATAAAAACAGTGCTTTAGGTTTTCTACTAATAATATAAAAGATAAACCTTATATTATTTAATTTTTTTGGACTATCTGACTGGAGTGAATACAGATGGGATAAAAAAATAATATGGATCTATTAATTGTCAACATATCTGTGGTTCTTTGCATAGCTATGGTGAAAACAGACAGTTGTTTATAGATGGATTCTCAGATTGGGACCAATGGAGATTTAACACCTTCTGTATATATTCAAAAATGAGAGAAAGATTAAATAAAATTGCTTCTATTCTATTGTAGTTGAAAGGATATACTTTGGATTCTATTTTTTTTTGAAAGCTGTACATTCAAAAAAGATAAGACTAAAGGTAATTTTCCTAATTTCTAAATCCACTCACTGTATGTTAGCCATACTTCCCACGGTTTGGTTTACTGGACCCTAATGATTTCCCTTTTAAAAGCGCAGAATTCAGATTTCAATTTAGAAGCACTAATAATGTAGGTGTATATTGGTATTTTCTAGCCATCACCAATACAAACAGTCTCAAACGTCTTAGTAGATGGGCTACCAAGTTATTCTTGCTGCAAATTACAGACTTCTCCATAGAACACAGAGCTCTTGGATATATCTTTTTAAATTTACATTTGAACTCAAGTTAACTGGCATATCCTATGGATACACCTATTTTAACAAACTGCTTATTTGGGCTGTTGGTCTGATGTTGCAAGCCAGCAATTGTGACTTTACTCTGAGGACACACTTCTGTATCTAAAATACCATGCATGGGCAGTTGAGGATAAAACCTAGTTACACACTTGATTGCAAGGATTTTGAAAATCCTCTACAGTGTTTACCTTCTAGATGAGCAGATACAATTATGACCTTCCAGATGCTGTTGAACAGCCAATAGTGAGAGAGTGGAAGTTAAGTTTTACACATCTGAAGGGTCACAGATGATCAATCTGTGGTCTATTGAGAAAGTGGTCAAGTTGATCTGTTGATTAGATGATGCATTTGTAATCTTTGCTTTTGATTTATATAACTCTTTGGAATGTTCAAACATACCTATTTTTCTTATAACCTATACAGGAATCCCATCTGTATAATTATCACAGGGAAAAATGTACTGTGCTTGAATCTAACGCTATTTAGAAAATCAGTGACAGATATACAGCTGGATTCAGGCATGTACTGATTTATACTTCCTAGGTATCACGTGATAAACATAACCATGTGACCTAGCCAAATAGCCACTAATGTTTGATTCATGTGACCACAGTTATCAAAAGGCAGTGACAGCTGTTTGTACTGCAGCAGTATGGTAAAAACTCTTCGAATGATGTTGCTGCACCAGCTAAACAGATTTAGCATATTTTTTGTTGGATCGAGTATCAGCTGATTTGTTTATTATTAGAATAAATGGATAAATTAGTGACAGGCATTTGCAACAAGGAAGAACTTACAGAAGCCTGCATGGCTCATTAGACTCATGTTGTGTGCTGAGAAGAGTCGTACCTTATTCTAAAGGGAAGGAGATACAGCTAGGAACCTACTATATTTATACATATATTCATTATTAATAAATGTGAACACATCCATTGTGGAAAAATGTGATTACTATCTATTGAGAATTAAATTATCTTCTTCTGCTAATGTTGGATGCTTCTGCTAGTGTTAGATGCGAAATAAAGAGGCCTGCATTTAAAATCTCCTTTTCACTATTACTGAATTAGTACCTATGCTGCCGTTAATTCTCTCAATCCACCGTTCCATTCTTCATGGCATGTGTTTAAATCAGGGTTTGCCTTAAAAAGAGCTATTAGGTACAACCCGTTGCCACACAGATGGAGATCACCACTGGTGTCACTGGTGGCCTCTTTCCTCCCCCTCCCCTCCCCTGGCTCATGCCTTGGACTGTGCGTATTACAGAACACTGCTCATGGGCAGATTGGAAAGGTCACGCCTGTGCCTTGCATTCAGTCGGATATTGCATGCCTCTGCAGCCTCCCCATTCGTTAACCCTCATAAAGCAAGGGCTGCAATGTTCAAGAAAGTTATAATTGCTTTGAAGCAAACCTGAGTAGAAGTTCTGTTCAGGCCTTGCCATTCACCACGGCAAGGTCTGAACAAAAGGGAGGTGAAGGTGGCCCTCACTCAGGGCCCTGCCTTGTCCTTTACTAGCACAGACAATATACCCCCACACATGTATATCTGAATAAGGCTAGTAATTCTTCTATTCAAGGCACATTTTGAAAAAAAGTTAGTTTGCTCTGGCTTCTAGAAGTGGAGCTAGTTTCTGACTTACAGTTATGAAAGCAAGCTAAAATGCATGTTACACGGCATACATTACCTTAGAGTATGTGAAAAATCATATTATGTATCAATGAAGGGTCTCCCATCTCCTTGCAGATACTGCAGATATACTGAACATCAACTATTTTCCACATTTAAATATCCCGCTCATTAGTATTTTGGTCAAGCTGGAAATCTGAGCTTAAAAGAATGCAATGCACTATAAACAAAACAGAATGAAGAGTGGTGTATTTTAATACCATAAACACCTTTGTGAGGCAGCAAGACATTCCTTTACAATGCCTTTGCTAAGCAGGTAGCCTCCAAATCTGTTGGCAGTAGATCCGATAATCCCCTAGCAGTATGGGTATAAGGCTGATGAGAGTTGTTGTCTAGCACATCCAGAGTGTGCCAAGCTGGAGAACATTTTCTTAGAACATAGTAATATCTCAGACCAAAACAATTTTTTTAAACAACTCATGCCCTATTTGTTGTTACCAAAAAAGGATATCTAAAGGGACCAACAAATTGTCATGTTTTGAAACAAACTGGAATATTCTTTGTTTCGGAATCGGGAAAATATTTGTTTCAATAGTAATGCTATTTCCTCCCCTCAGTAACCGCCGGCTTAATCACTGTGTGTGTTGAACAAAGCTGGCATTTATACTAAGCCACTGCTATCTCCAGATTTGTTACCACAACATTGGGAATAGATTTTATTTGTTTTATTCAAAATGTATTAGTCCCTTTATATAGCAGCAGCAATTTGCCAATGAACACGACCTCATTACATTTTTGTAAGTTGCACAATAAATGTGCAACCAAATACACAATTGTCCTCCATCACATTCTTGGCTGATGTTCATGTTTTTTGCTTTAAATTGCTGGTTCAAGACCTGCAGCTCGATTGGCCTTGTTCCATTAGACAAGGCTAAGCACCCGTCTACTCAACCTTTGCATAGGCCATGATTATTATACAGTTATGACGGTGATTGTTTATTGTATTTATGGCATTTATTTACTGCCTTTCTGCCAGTACACATACAAGTACATACATGCATAAAACAACGGATCACAATGTAATGAACTTGGCAGACAATGAAAATTGGATTGGGTGGATCAGATAAATTTAGGTACCAAGACTTCTGCAAGAGACAGTTTGGGGAGGCTGGGGGGGGGCAGAGACAAATCGTTATGAGGCACAATTCTACAAATGGAAGGGAGCTCACCATCCAGATATTGGAAATAGGGTACATTACAAGTGACAGCATTCCCTGAAATGTAGCATTTTTCTCTGATAATGAGTGCATGATATTCCCTTTATGAAATAACAAAATGACGGGCAATGTTGTCAATGTTTTGCAAAGGAAAAAAAAAAGCAATCTCTCCTAACATGTTGTGGAGGTGGGGCATTGGGGCAATCTTCAGGGTGAAAAAAATGAAAGGAATTCAAACATCCATGATATTTTGAAAAAGTTGAGTGCATACCTTTAAAAACAGCAATATGTATGTGTTCCTAAAAATAAAGTTCCAAGTTGCTTTGCTATCTCACACTTCCTCTGATGTAGTCAGGTGGAGCGCCCTATTCTCAGAGTGCTACCAGTAATTCCTAGGAGGTCTTACTTACCCACTAGCCCATTTTCCATATAACTGACACTGTCTTCTCATTCATTTCTTATGGAAAATGTCAGTGCTGCTTTCATTCCCCCATTTGCTGCTCTATTTGTTTCAAGTGGTATTTGATTCTTCTGGGATTTGTAGAAAAGAGAACACCAATGTTCTGATGGTCTGTATTTCTTTGAGATTCACACAGCTTCATTCTCATATTTAAATGGAACCTTAATCAATGCAGTTTCTCATTTTACATATGAGTGATGTGGCCCAGAACAATTGCATTTAAATAATGTCTCTATTTACCCAGTGTTCAAATTTTTCATTAAATAGAATAAAAGTAAGCGAGGTCATAACGCACAAACAATATCCACAACATTTTAAAAAGGGGAAATGCAATATAAAACACATCATTGGAAAGTAAGGTGCCTAACCATTCTATAGGTAGCAAATTAACAACATAATGTTTATTTAAAGACTTCAATATTTAAGTTAAACTGTAAAAATATAAAGTGTTGAGACAAAAAGACCCATTTTAATTTGGTGACAACTGTGTTTCCTTTGGAATAACTTTTCTTTGGGTGAGTTTTGAACCTTGAGACAAACCTGACATAGTCAAATTATAATTTATAGGCTGAAATATTGTTGCTGTCAGCAGGGCCGGTGCTAGGTTTTTTTGCGCCCTAGGCGAGGGGTGGTCGGGCGGGCCAGGGGGCAGGGCGGTGGGAGCGGTGGGTGGGCAGGGTGGTGGAGGGTGGGTGACGATGGACACGGGGGGCGGAGGGCAGGCAGTGGCAGGCAGTGATGGGCGGACGGTGACGGGCGGCAGGCGGGCGGTGGGGGGATGGACGGCGGTGGCCAGCAGTGGGGGCGGCAGTGGTGGGGGCGGCAGGCTGTCCAGCGCCCTCTCTCCATTTTGGCGCCCTAGGCAACTGCCTAGTTCGCCTTAATGGAAGTGCCGACCCTGGCTGTCAGTTTACACCATGTAAGCCAGATCATGTCATAATCTAGTGAAGGAAATCCTTGATTTAAATTAAACATTCTCTTTCCCACTGCCTTCAGAATCCAAGGCTCCCTGCAGATCCCTTTGCCCTTGGGAAGCATTTGGGAGCCTCCAATGGCTTTACACTGGAAAACTACTATAGGATCTAGTTGTGCTGATCTGCTGGCAGGACCACCAGTGGAAATTTTCTGATAATGGGCTGTCTCCCACCCATCCTAAGGTTCTGAAAGATTTCCCAAAGGGCAGAAGGAATCCATACAGAATCTCAGAACGTGAAGGGGGTGGGGTGGGGTAAATTTATTTAGCTAAAAGATTTCCGTTGTCAGATGGCTTCCATGGTGTAAATGTATACCAACAAGATATCAGATGTAAGGTGATTTCTTTTTAAATGAGGGGAAGATTCAACATTTTTTTGGACTACAGCGGTCCAGACAGCATGATCAAGGAGGTTGTCATTCAGCAATTCTGGAAGGATTCAGTTAAGAGAAGCTGCTCTAAATTTCAAAATTTTTATTCGATTCCTTATTTCTTTTCAAGGGAAAATATTTTTTTTCATTCTCTTTGTTCATTAATTAAAAAACAGAAGCCAGTTTTGACAGAAAAGTCCATAAATTTAGATTTCTGTATAACCTGATATGTATCAGTTTTCTAATGAATTATTTCAAGTTTCCAAAAGGCATATTAAAATATTTCTCTTTTTGTTTCATTTCAAGCACGTTTACCATTTGCTGCTTAGCTTCATTATGTATCATACTCTGAATCTACAAATCAAGTATAATTGGACTTAGGGAACTGATTGGATTTCTAATTAAGCTACATTTGAAACAACAATGTGCAATCAGTAAATATTCTGACTATGTACATTTTAAAGAGCAACTCTTGGGCTTTTTGCTGATGAGTAGACACCAGTGTCATTAAATTTGTTGGTGGCAAGCAAATTTGAAAGCTAAAATAGAGGCAATTAGGAAAGATCTTGAAATATTTAATCACGTTTGTCCAATTAGTGTGCAATTAGGCAATGGTGTGGCGTGGGACAAACATTCTGCCTCAGAGTTTGGTAGAGAAGGATCCCTTTGAAATTTTGCTGTTTAGTTTATTGATATATAAAAAGGAAGTTATGGCTGTAATTTCCAATTTTAAAAAATACTGTGCAGATGGTCTGGCCATATATTTAACAATGTCAAACAAAACTGAACAACAGAAACATGTTACCTGAAATTACACAGCTGTCTTCAGTGAATATGCTCCAGATCATGGTAGATTACAGCTGTGGTTGGCGTGTTCATTGGAGCTGCCAGGTATAAACTCACCTGCCATGTCTTCCTATCCTGATGACTCATTGTTTGAGTCACTTGGACAGATCCTATTCAACCCATGCCCCACTCTTCAGGGACGTCTTGTGTCAGCACACTCATGAATCCTGCTGCTGTTGACCTTGTATGGTTGATTGTTGATAGCTTATTAACATTATTTGCTTTAATGAGTGTTTGCTTGCTTGGTTTTAAGATACACTCTGTCAAGATCAGTCAGGTCAGCAGGAAATAAACACAAGGTTAAATGAAGATGTAAGGTGATTCCGAGAGAGAAAATGAAGGCGCAGCATATGCTACTCTTGCATAGTGTTGAGGTTCATCTATCAAGGTTTAATAACTCCTCTATATATGATTGATGCCCTTCAATGAAAGTAGATTTAAGTCTGATTTTAAGAAAGTATGTTATTTACAGATGCAAATTATAAAAAGATTTTTTCTCAAAAAATGTATTTGATATGTCCAGTGTTCCCTTGGCCTCTTATCTAAAACAGATATGAATGAACCTGTAGCTCATTTTTTTCTTTTTTAAAAAGTAAAAATATAAGTGGAGATTTTCAGTTAGCTGCATAATGGCTTGGGCATCATCTATTCTACAAGAGCTTGGTTTAGGGAAGGGAGACGAGAAATCACTCCATCCCTGTCTTTCAGACCATATGATTCTTAATCAGGAAAAACTACATATATTTTTAAAAGTAGGAGGACTATGATCAATGCTATAATAATTTTTGCAAGTTTAAAATCTTGAATGTATTAAATAATAAGCCTTTGAATCCTGCCTTTAATTTTTCCTTCTTCAGAAAATTCAATATGGCAATTCTGTTGATCTAACTGGGTCACAGATTTTGTGGTGTTGACAGCTGGATTACGCCACTGAAATTCTATTTTCATTTCCTTCACCTTCAGCCCTCCACCATCTATTCTTTTGACAAGATGTATATGGCAGTAAATATGGTTTTCTTCCATAGCACATCATCAAACCCATTTCGTCACACAGAAGGAAGAATACAGAATGTGTCCAGATGGGAGGCCTTCTCCCATGGTTTCCATGCTGCAGATGGCTACTCTTATATGAGTACGAGCCATCTGCACTGCTATCCCCATGTTATCTAAGGAGGACAGAAGCCAGAGGACAGCCTTGGTAAATACATTTTTTGCAGGAGGGGGGGATAATGGAGGAATATGCTACAGTGCTTCTGCAGCTGAGGCTCTCCGATAGTATAAAATTAAATAAATAAGACAAAAGAAAAGTTAACCTCTGTCATAATTCTTTGTAAGTGTCTGAGGAGGAACTTGTTCAAAACAATGTGAGGGAGAGACTCAGTCGGTGACTGTGGCACTGATTGTGGCAGCTCTCACCAATGTTCTAATTGGTGGTGGTGATGGTTGCAGTTTTGACATTAATTCCATTTAAAGAAGCTGATTCGGCTATTTTAAATGTATTTATAATTATGACAGAAGTAACGATTTGCTGAGACCCAGAGCAATGCACTTGAAAGAGTGACGGACTACAATGCTTGAATCCTCGGTCATGGATGTGTGTGTATAGAACTGGTAAAACCACTCCTTAAATATCTCCTGTACCTTAGACATCCTATTACGGTCACTATGAGTTGGATGCAAACTGAGAGCACATAACAACAACAAAATGATTTACTATTGATGTATCAGTCAAAGCTAGCAAATTTAGATTCTCTCAACAATCTGGATCGTTCAGCTTTGGGCATCAACAGTCTCTCAATCCAACAATGGCAGTTGCAAGAAGTGTCAGATGAAGTACAGTCATATCTATCTATCTATCTATCTATCTATCTATCTATCTATCTATCTATCTATCTATCTATCTATCTATCTATCTATCTATCATCATCATCATCATCATCATCATCATCATCATCATCATCATCATCATCATCATATTGGAACAAGAGGGAGCCTATAGGTTCATCACGTCCAGCCCCTGTCAGGATGGCACAGCAAGGAATTGAACTTCCAACCTCTGGCTCCACAGCTAGATACCCAAACCACTAAGCAAAGCAGCAGTTTTCTTTGGGCTGGATTGAACTCATGGATTGTGCAGACGCTTGATGCTTAGTTTCCCCCTCCCCTGGATGATTTAAAGAATATTTGTAAATGAGGCAATTAATACTGTGAATGATATGCTTGAGAAACATAAAGGATAGGCTCTGCTACCAGTGACTATATGAGTAACGGAAAGACACAGAGAGGAAAATTTATGCAGGAAACCAAGTCAAGCCTGAGAATATCTAAACATTTGGAAGAAAAAGTGCAGATAGTACTCTGCTGGTGCGTTCTTGGCCTAGTAGCACAGAGTACAGGGTCATCGGAGTGGAGTTGGCTATATTTTGTTTGCTAAGTACTCCCTCACAGTCTTATCTTTTAGTTCCCCACTGGTGCTGGTTGGGATTCCTGTTAGCTTATAGCTGGCAGGGCACCTCACCTGCTGAAACAATGATGGTTACTTCACGCCCTTCCTCGTTCCGGGATTACATTCATTTCATGTTAACGTCGTTCGTGGTCACATGGTCTTGTCCCAGTTCTGTCCCTGTTTCCATTTACCCACTGGCGTGATTGGTGGTATAGTGACAACTGTTACTTCACGTCCTTGTTTTGCGACAACATCTGTACTTCCCTGCCTTCATTCCTTTTGATATTTCAATTCTCCATAACTTTGGCTTTCATGCATTAAGCAGCAAAGTTCGAGGTTTTATGCCTTCTTCCCTCTCTGCGATGCATTGTTTACGCCATTGGGATTGTACTGGAGAATGCAACTTCGCACTCCTGCCACTAGATGGAGAATGCACACGTTGTGTGATGAGCTTTACTTCATGAGCTCTCGTCTTGAAACAAGAACCGAGACAAGAGAATTCCCGGGGTCAGGGAAAGGTATGGCTCATCATGCTTAAATCCCAGTTCAGGGGGTGTGGTCGGGATGCTCCCGTCATCATGCAATGGACGTGCAGTAACATTTTTTTGTACTGGTCCCAAGTGGGACCACGAACCACTATGAGAGGGACATGAAGTAACCGTCAATGGGACTGTCATAACAAAGAGGGAACATACCAGGTAACTCAGCTAATGCATTGCTCGTCAGAGATCATAGAATCATATAATCATAGAGTTGGAAGAGACCTCAAGGGCCGTCCAGTCCAACCTCCTGCCATGCAGGAACCCCATGGATGCCCAGTTATGTGTACAAATATGGCTGCACATTTCTCCAAAAGTTCTTTGATCAGCTGTTTTGTTTTGTTTTAAATCACTGGGACAGTGTTACATTCACAGAACAACCCTACAGTTCTTTATTATTTCAATGTGTTCAGACAGACACATGACTGTGATGGCACTGTTGTTAGCACAAAGGACACCTCTGTGCAGCTTCGTTGTCTTGAAAGTAGAAATCCCTGCAAATTCTCTTGGTTACATTGATACGTACTTTGTGTGATAAAACATGTTTTACTTTACACTACTCATATTCTTTGTGAGATGGGAGCATGTAGGAAAAAAGCAGAGCATAGATGAATTTCTAATAAAGTATAGTGTACTGGGACATATTTGATTATTTTTGCTTGGCTGAGAATGTAGCAGGAAAAAAAATTCGACTGCATCCATTCACCAACTTTGTGTTTCGGCACATGTTTATTTATTTATTTATCTGAATACTCTTATCCTCTTTTTCTCATTTGGGAATTCAAATCTGCTCCCCAAACTGCACATTATATCAGAAGGATATATTATGCATTAAAATAACCATAGAACTGGAAACAGAAAAAATGAAAAGGTCTCAAATGGATGACATACACAACATGTGTTGAAACCGGCCTTGAATTTTTGGCATCCTTGTAATCTTTGCAGATATTTTCTTCAGAAAAGGATTGGGTAAACTTTCAAACACATTTTAATATTGAGTTTGGAACAGAAACCACGAGGATTGCCAAGACTGTATAATGAGATGTGTGTCAGCTTTGAAACCTAGTAGGAGATGCTTGTTCACGTTACTGGCACGCTACCCCATTGCTGCTTTCTCACTTACAGTAAGTGTACCTATTTTCACTTGACAAATGCTGGTTAGTATTCAGACTGCAGAGTGTTACTGTTTATAGCTTCCTCAAATCCACCTACCTTAGTTCCAGACAAAATTACTCTGTCTCCCATCACATCAAGTGTTTGTGTTCCCCCCTCAACATTCCTTTTAAAAAAATATTTAATGCCTAGAGTGAAAATAAAATGATATTTTTACACACAGTATTTCTTTTAGACTTGCAATTAAAATATGTGAGAAGCTCCAAGAGAGGTTCTTCATAATTGGAACACCCCCATTTCCTTTCAGGCCTGCAAAGCTCCTTGTGTACATTGCTATTGTACTTGAGTGCAGCACAGTGAAATGGGCTGAGAGTACACCATATAAGCCAAGAAATCATGGGATCTGTGGGGAAGTGCTGACAGTTGAAATGTCATTTTTTAAAGACTACAAATCCCAGAATTTTCCCCCACCCACCCCAGCCAGCATGATTCTGGGAACTGTGATTCAAAAATGGAAGATGGCAAAGTTCTGAGGAAAGGTCAGTGATACATCCAGATGAGAGTGAACTATGAATTAGGATGCTCCTGGTTTATGTTTTACCATGAACTCCTTCACTGGAGCAAGCTTTAGACTGACAGCAGTGATGATGATGATGATGATGATGATGATGATGATGATGATGATGATGATGATGATGATGATGATGATGA
>JAHTLZ010000204.1:67369678-67386528 GCA_023846285.1 Phrynocephalus versicolor
GATGATGATGATGATGATGATGATGATGATGATGATGATGATGATGACGACGACGACGACGACGACGACGACGACGACGACGACGACGACGACGACGACGACGATGACGATGACGACTATGCTACATGCTACCTTCCTAACACTGGCCTGCTCCATTTGTAGCTACTGTTTTCAAGATACAGTACTTGGAGGGAAAGACAGAGCTGACCGAAGTCATTTTGCTGCCTGAGGTGTCATTTGTCCTTAATTATCAAACGGCATGGTATCCAGGGCCAATCAAATCATTTCAACATCTGAGAAAGAATTCCCCATGTTAGTTTCTTCCTTTAATTTGATAATATGCATTATTAATTTTTTTAAATTACAAATAATAAAACAATCCTAAATTAAACAAAAACAATTTTTGGCCTTTCATGACTGCCAAAATTTGCTGCTTGAGGTGGCCTCTCCCTCCCGCCCCCTCAAACACTCAGCCTGACTTGAGCTGGGAGAGAAGAGTGCTGTACACATTGGCCTGTTCCAGGGGAAAAGAAAGGGGGGGGGGAGGAATAACTATTATTTGGTTGATAAAGGTTACCTTCATTTTTAAAATCTGTTTGGAGGCATGGCTGTGGGAACTGTCAGGATGCGTTCCTGCATTTTACCATGTATTGTTCTGATAGGAGCTATCACGCAAGAGATGATAATGCTGATTTAGTTGACAGAGCGGTCTAGGGAAGGAGCTAGATGTTGTATGCAAAGTGCTGTGATCATCTGAAAGGCTTATACATATGTTGTTGTTTTGTGCATTCCACTTACAGATGTGATGTCCACTTTGGACATTTACAGATGTAGTGTCCACTTTGTCCCAATAGACTGTTGCCTCCCTGCCTTTATTCTCCCTCTTCAGTACAAGTGGCTCCCCCTCTCTCTGGAGGGGTGTGTTCGTCCTGGTTTCCCAAAATCTCAGGTGCTGTTGAAGCAGAAGAGAAAGAACCACAGGAGAGGAAATGGAAATGGAATGGTGGTTGCTTGCCTTTTATCCTTTAGAAGTGGTCCCTTCCTCACCCCAGCCTGCAATCCAGTGTTTGCCACACACACCCTGGGACCAACTGAGTGGGCCCACACGCATCTCACATCCAGAAGGCGCTGAACAGCTGTGCCTTGAAAGAATGATGCAAATGGGGCTCTGTGACTTGGCAACTCGGCTAATGTAGTTTGATCAGATCTCTTCCCATGACACTGTCAACAGTGTCTGCTGGGCCACATTCTGCTGCCTCCCAGTAACATATATGTTATGAGTGACGGGATATCAACCCCCCACTTCCCACTCCGTAGCACACAGCAACTGCCTGTCAAAATCACACAGATGGCTTGGAATCCAGGGTTTGTTTTGTTATGAAAGAGTGGGGGAGGCGGGAAAGGAATGAGAGAGAGAGAGAGAGAGAGAGAGAGAGAGAGAGAGAGAGAGAGAGAGAGAGAGAGAAATTTTACCTACCTTCTTTCCATATTGTACTCTAGACTGTGTGAATTCACAGGAAGGGTCTGTGGAAATTAATTATACTCTGAGTGCTTAGTAACCAATGAATTGTAAATCGTACATTATTAAAACAGCATCAGAGCACTGACTGATCTATTATTCTTGGGGGGAAATGAATGAAGATTAGACCTTTGTGTGCTTTCGAGGTCTTTCCAGACACCATACAGCAAGCTCTGTAAAGAAAATATTACAGTCGGATGTCTCCCTACCACCCCGATTTCTTCTCCCCTTTTGTTTCTCCTTCAGTTGCAACACTAACAGAATTGCACTGTTGGCGTCCATGAAATTATTGTCTGTATGCTTTCTTGTCAGACAACCAAGCTAATACTGGAGATGCAGAAGGGCTTTTGTGCTTGTAGGTCTCCCTCCTCCTTTATTCTTGTCAGAAAGAGCAATGGGGAGAAAAGGTTCTTTACAGGCAGGCCCACCTTCAGCAAATGCTGAGGCTGTTGGCTCTGAAACTAGGGTAATAATCTCTCTTTGTGTGTGTGGGGTGAGTGGGTGGGTGTGGGTGTATACACCCACCCACATCCACCCACCCACACCCACCCACACCACATATATAAAATATCCAAATGTATTTCTGGCAAAATAATTGATCTTAGCCCTCAGTGTAAGAGGGAAACAGTAAAATTAAAATTTAATAAATGAATAAATAAATAAATAAATAAATAAATAAACAAATAAATAAATAAATAAATAAATAAAAGAAATGGCTGCAACTGCTATCACCATAATTATTACTCCAGAACACCTCTTGGGCTTCAGAGTTCCCTATTGCTGTCCCACCTGCTACGCTCATGGCCTGGAGTGGGAATGGGCCTACAGCACATGGCGATACATTGGCACTTGTGTCTAGACGTGCTCAGCATTCAAGAAAAGTGCAAAACAACAGAATGGAACTAACCTCATGGGCTTCCTTCAGATGAACACTATGGTGTAAGAAAGGCATGTCAGTGAGCTGGTGTTTCTAAGGGCTCTATCACACGTCCTTTAAAATGCTACTTAAATTTCAAGATAAAGCATTTCCAAAAATCTTGTCCCCATGGCTACTGGGCTTTTAAAAAAAACCGCTGGTTTGTTCCAAGACCTACCGGAGAAGTTGGGAATTTTTTGCACTGGTAAAAAAATGTGAGCCAGAAGTCCATGGGAGCTTGCTTGTGATCTGGGTATTTTCCCCCCTAGCACCGACCATCTCACTCTGGGGCTCATCTATAAATTTCTTTTTAAAAAATCCCCTCCCCCCCCCAGTGCTAATCAGCTGGCCTTTGGGCTGTCAGCGCTTTTTATTTTTTTTATTTTTCTAGTGCCACCTGCTGGCCCTGGGGCTGGTCTTCACTTTTTTAAAAAATCCTTGTACGTGGGAACAGTGCTCCCACATCTTCAGTCACGTGACTAAGAAAGAAGAAAACCCGGACTTTCACAATATCCAGATCTTCCCCCAGGTGAGATAGCGGCCTAAGTGAGATGGGGAGGGTTGGTCTGTGGTTTTAAATTCTATGTTTTTATACCTCTAGCCTACAAGTGATTTCTCTAAACCACCCCTCCCCCCTCTTTTTGGAACTGCTTTCTGAAACATAGGAACATATACACTCATTCACAGAATAAGAACATAAGAACATAAGAACATAAGAACATCCTTGGTGGAACAGGCCACAGCCCATCCAGTCCAGCATTCTGTCTCACACAGTGGCTCACCATTTGCTTCAGGGTATTCCCAAGCAGATGTCTTCAACTGCTAAGATTCCCTGCAAATGGCATTGAGAGATATCCTGCCTATCTCTCCAACCCGGAGGTTGTCCTTAGGCATCCATAATAATAGCCATCAATACCCTTGTTCTCCATGAATAGAAGATGTTATATAAAAACTAAACTTGTACGGTCATATCACAAAGTACCCTTAATAATATTTATCCCTTGTGTCGCATTGCTAGATATTTTCTTTCTGGGTGGGGTGGGGAGTTAATAGAATTATTGGACACAGATAAGAAATGCTCAGTTTTTGGGACTACAGCTCCCAGAATTCCCCAGGCAGCATTGCTGTATTTGAAAACAACTAAGATGTTTCCTAACTGTTTCTGTGGCCATCTTCCCATACCCAAGCAAGGTATTTTGGTGTGCTGAGCAGCCACCATTTTGAATTCTCCACCAGGCCCTGAAGGGGATACCACCAGGTGCTCTCAGTTACTGTGGGAGATTTTAAATGGCAGCTCTTAGGTCTGCACTACTAAGTTGGGAGACCACCAGGGAATACCAGGTGCTGTAGGCACCTGGAGTAGGAACTGGCAAACCACTCCAGTATTCTTGCCAAGAAAACTCTGTGGACATGAGATCATGAAGAGTTGGTCATAACTGTAACGACGCAACACGACACACATTAAGCTCTACCTCCTGAGTTGCTGTAGTGCCTGGGTTTAAAACAAGCAGCACAACATAACATGGAACTCACAAGTAGTTTTTTTATGAGATGAATGTCTTAAAGAGAATGTAATGTCATGAATCTGAACAGCATTCATCTTAGCCTCAAAAGTCTACCTTTCAAAATTCTCACTCCACAGTAAAATTATAAGGGTCTGTCAAGTCTATTTTTCATCTCTAGGCAATTCTCACCTGTATAAAGCGCAATACCTATTTCAGTTCAAAAGAGGGCAGCAGTTTACTTAGGCTGTGAGGAATGGACGCAAGAGAAGCGGTCTTTAGCAAAAAGTGGTGGTTATGAAAAAGCACACATCGTGTTCTAAGAGGTTGATTTTAATGGACAATGAATTTATGTTCATTGGGGCTGTATATTTACATAGAAATGTTTTAATTGATCGTGGTTATTAGCACATTCATTTGCTTTGTTCTAATAAAGACTCCTTGTTGCATGCCTGTGACTCTCATTATAAGATACAAATATCAAGATCGCTCTCCATCCAAATAAACAGGTTGGATGGATGCCACTGATTGAAATGAAAAACTTTGGGAAGTGTTCATAATTATAAGGCAATAGTTTCAGAAAACTCCTTCAACATGAATGATAGTCTTACAAGTAGGTTTGGAATAACCGTGACTGCAAACAGATTGGCAGTACTGAAACCAAGGCAAATGTGAAAGGCTCTGCTGTTGTGGGGAGGCAAATACAGTGCCATTGGTTCACATCCTTTTTCTGTGTAATTTCTGTAGATGTGACTAAATCAGACTGATAATCCTTATTCTCTCATGTTAGCTAAGTTGGTATTGATATAACTTTTGGTAGATGTTTACAGTATAGGTCAACATCAGAGAAAGTGTCTGGGTTCCTCTTCCTAGCTGCAAATACCTGGGGAGGGGGAGATTCCTCCATGAACACAATGAGATTTACAATCAAATTAGGACATTTAGTTTAGATTTCTTTTATCAGAGGTATTAGTTTCTAACCTATATATTATCATGGATAATACATTGTATTGTGTGTGTTTTAGTTTGTCTTGATTTATAATAATGCTATACATTATGCAATTTTGAAGAAACATGTGTCTGAAGTTATTTGTTTTGGATCTATGGCCATAGATTAAAGACTATAAATTTGACCAAACAGTCAGAAACTGTAGAATAATTGTACTTGAAATGGCATCTGAGAGTGTGTGAGAGAGTGAGAAAATGTGTGAGAGACAGACAGAGAAAGCTTCTGTTTTTAATGGTCATTTAAGTATGTTTTGCTGCTGAAGAGATTGTTGTTATTCCTTGATATTCAGAATGCAGCTCCAAGAATCCCTAGCCAGGGTGATTCCCAGATGGGATATTCTGGGATTTCTGACACACACACACACACACACAAATTTTTCAGAGTCAAATATGATAGAAGATGGCCAGTCATTCTTTTACTTGTGGTGGAAATCCCAACACCTTCCCTTTATAAGAAGCAGAATGATTTTGCTTCCTTCCTATATTGGGTTTTATTGCAAAAAACAAAAACAAAAAAACCCAAAACAAAACCCTAATCTTTTTTGTGTTTCAGGCCTGTTGGTGCACTGATAAGGAAGAAGCAGGGCCATTTCTCTCTGATGTTTTTTTCTTTTATAGCATAGCAACAGGAAGCTTTTACAGCCATTCACTACCAGACATACCCAAGCATAACTATTAGGCCCATCCCATCATCCTTGATGTTGCTTTTGCCCTTGATGGATGGATGTTTCATATGCCCCGCCACCTATGTGGCCTTGGGCACGCTGTATGATCTATGTGCCACCAGGAGAAGGAAATGGTAGGCCAGTTCTGTTCTGAGTGCTTTATGCCTAAAAAACCCTGGAAAGGATTATGAGCCAGAATTGACTTGACACCACAAAATTATATTACCAGCTGTGCCACAGCATCCATGAATTATATTCCCACTTACTGCCTATCAAAGAGAGCTATCCTAAGTTTCAGGTGTTTCATTGCTTTTGGATCCCATACAATTCTGGCCATTCCAGGTGGTGTGTTATAACCCTCAACAGTTGACATGTCTGCTCAAAAGTAGGTCTCATTGAGTTCACTGTGTCTTATTTTCAGTAAGTGAATAATACACACTTGTTCAGTCAGCCTCATAACAACCCTGCAAGATAGTTTAATCCAGGGGTGTCCAAACTTTTTGCAAAGTGGGCCAGATTTGATGAGATGAAAATGTGTGGGGGCTGACCATTCAGCCACATTTGGCCCCAGGGCCAGACTTTGGACAAGCCTCTAGGACAGTGGTGGCGAACCTTGGGCACTCCATTTTGGAGCACAACTCCCACAGTCCTTTGTCACTAGCAATCTCAGGTTGGAATTCTGGGAGTTGTAGTCCAAAACATCTGGAGTGCCCAAGGCTCACCGCCACCGCTCTAGGACATGCAAGGAGGCGGGGAGAACATTGTAGCAACAGAGCTGGGGGCGTGTAGGCTGGGCCAGTGGCTGGAGGGATGAACAGAGGCAGTGAGGGCAGGCAAACTGTAAAACTGGAAGCTGACGTCTCCATCTGGTATGGGGAGGGGACAGTTGGCGGGGATGCATGACAGGCTGAGTTGGTGGGGAGAAGAGGCTGTGGGCCGCTCAATATTTGAAAATGGGCTGCATTTGCCCCCTGTGGCCTGACTTTGGGCATGCCTGGTTTAATCTGAGAGGTATTGACTGCCCCTGGCCTCACCCCAATGTCTTAGTCTAACCACTACTCCACTACTCCGAGTATGATCTGTTTGGATAGGGCATGTTAGCCAAGATGCCAGAAGATGCTATAATTGAACTAGGTCTTCAGGGTATATTACTAAATGGGAGATTTTCCTTTCACATGCTATAGAATGTACCAAAAAGTACCCACTGCTTTTACTGGTTCCCTATCAGGCAAGACAGGCATGCGTTAGGCTTTGTCTGATGACGGAAATGCAGGAAGAAGAAATAACATAGCTGTTTATTAAAGCCCCACAGGTTATACAAGGAAATGCTGTTAACATAATAACTGAAGTTAATATACATATGCCAGCTCAGCCACTGATGGTGGTGGTGAAAAATCTGTTGCATTTATTTATTTAATTTGTGGAAAAATTAAGTGGGTGGATAGCAAATTGTTGAAGTATGTTAACTTTCTTATAACCAAGATGAATCTAGCATGTCGTGTTAATCTTTTCAAGAATTTCAGGCAAAAATAAAAGAAAAAACAAAACAAAAGACACAAAACATGTGGCACCTTAAAGACTAACTCATAGGAGTTTCAGGACACTCAAGAGAAAACAACTTCCTCACAGAACCCTTAGTTGAGCAATGGACATTGCTATCACCATGGATTGCTTTGAAAGGAGATGAGGAAAACCCATGGAGGATAACACAAGCAGTGACTACTCAGGCTATGTATTACACTCACCCTTGAGGTTTATGCCTACAAACACCAGTTGATGTGGACCATGAGCAGGGAGAGTGCTGATGCTCTTATGACCTGCTTGAGGGCTTCTCAAGAGGCATTTGGTTGCCCACTGTGGGAGAGAACACTGGATTAGACAAACTACTAATGTGATCCTGCGGGGCTCTTCATATGTTCTTCTGTTCACTAACATGAGTTCTTCATAGCACACTGAAGTCCATTGCTCTACTTGAGAAGAAAACAAATACAGTATTTGTTTTTGTGCTAAACCAATATACATAGAACAACTGGAAAAATACCTGCAGGTCTTTGTAACCTAAATGTTGTACAATATGGGTTACAATTCCTCCAGTTTCCTCTGCTTGATGGGTTGGATCCTGCTTTGAACATCTTATGACTAGTGTTAAATTGTACAATACAATGTACTTGCGTAGGCACTTTGTAAAAGTGAACTATGGAGGAAGCACAGCAGTAGAATACTGCAGAAGCTGTATTCATGCACAATTATGTCATGGCAGCTCAGACTTCCTAATGCTTGTTGTGAATCTTTCTGTGATAGATTGTGGGTAATAACTGAAGGAAAATGAAACAGAAGCACCAGAACAACCATGATTATTTCCTCTGTTAGAGAACTGAGGAAGAAGAGGGAGAGCTTATGATGATTGGGATGAGGAAGAAGCGGGGGAGCTGAAATTCTCTTTTTCTGCTTCTCTCATTGTGCATTTCAAATCAGCATTGTCAAGGGTTTCTTCTTCTTTATTTTATTTCCATCTTTCCTTTTCTTTCAGAAAACTTCCACCCACTTCTCTTCAGCTTTGTGGTAAAGAAATCGGTTTTGTGTGCAGAAAGTTAGGCGAAGCAAAAACATATACATTGAGTATAGAATAAAGTTAGATGTATTTTCAGGAAATATTTACCAAACCTTAATTTGAACCAGTTTGTTGTGCTGATGGCTGAGACATGAAGATCAAACAGACATACACAATTGTTCTCCATGAAGTTTGCTACTGCTTTCATAATTTTCCAGTTTTACAAGCACAACTGTGTGACGCTTTAATCTTTTTAGAGGTGTCACAGAACACCACTAACTATTATAAAGGATTGGGATTACGGCCTTTTCTGGGTGGGGTTGTTCTTCTCATGGCAAACCAGCGGTAGAAGGGATGAGTTCTGGCTCTGGTTTGAGACCTTTCAGTGATGCCCAGGAGAGGCAGCTGGTAGGCTGTGGTGTCCACCCCTTTCTTCCTCCTGAAGCCTCCTCTGTTCCTTCATGCTGATGCTTTTGATCACAGTGCTGGAACTGGGTTGGAGAAGGCACTGCTGCCCCTGTTGAATGGTGAGGGCATCAAGGATGTGGAGGTGATGTTGTGGGCCCTAGAAGTCCTGGTGCAGGGGGCCCTTGGCTATAGCCACTTCCTCTACTTCCGTGGCGGGGTTCTGAGTACTCTACATGAGGTTCCTTCCCCCAGCTGCTTTCAGTCTCCCTCAAGGAGGTAAAGCAGAGGTCCCTCACCACAATGGCCTTCTCTAAGATTTCCTCCCTTTCTGAGGTCTCCCTGTCTTCCCCTGAGGAAGGCTGTATGTACTCCTTTTCTGCCTCCATTATGCTGGTCACTGCCTCCTTCCCCCTCCCTCCACAGGTATCCCTCGTCTGTCAGTTTCGCTGGAGACAGCTGCCATCCCTCTCTCTTATGGGCCAAGGGCTCATGAGACGTACACTTTCCCTGGCTTTCCTGGGGCAGCAGAGTGAGGGCTGGTGGCCTACCCAGGGAGCTGCCGACAAATCTCCTCACAGGCAGTATATTACTTTCTTGTTGAGATAAGCATTATTTTAAAACATTTATTTGAAAGATGTAACACAAGACTTTCAGAAAATGCCCATATTGCACAGAGTTTATCACTTATTCATTAGACTGGATTCTACCCTGGCTTTTCCTTACGGCTAAAATATAAGCTGTATTTGTATGTGTAGCATTTCAAATGAATGTGCCTCTCTTGCCTCTGTGATTTTCTTTATTCAATGCTATGTTGCCTTTATTAAGCAATGCAAAGAAAGGGTCTTACCACCCAGTCCCATATGTGTTTTCTGCAACAGGACAGTGACCGTGCCTCCACCCTAATTGTCTGCAAGGTATATGCTGGGGTGAGGAAATAGGAAGGCTTGCAGTGGCTAAGAATTTAGCAAGGACATATAAAATAACGTGACATTTCTTTATGTTTAGGATGGAAAGAAAGTTGAAGTTTGAAACCTTCTAAGGTGGGAGAAAGAGAAACCAATCACTCCTTCCTGTTTTAGTGCTTACTACCTTATACAAAACCCGAGGTAGAGTCATCCCTGGGTTGGTGCTGAATTAAGACTGCTGCCTCTCCCTCTTTCCCCCCACAGAGGCATCTAGCAAAGAAGTTTTTACAAGGACAAACCACAGGAATAGGAACAGAGCCAACTCTGCCATTAGGGAGAATGAGGCGACCCTTCAAATGCCTGTTGCTGGGCAGTGAGCAGCAATTGCAGTCTTTTGGCTTTTCCTCTTGGAGCTCCCTCGCCATTCCCTTGTTGTCATGAGCAGAGTGATGTGCATTCCGAATATGACCCTCTTCCCTTAAACAGGCCGCCTGCCTTCAGAAGGGGTGAAACGTGCAATTTCCACAGTGCACTGAAAGAAAGTAAAATGTTTGCGGGTATGTGGACATCACCAGATCTGAGGGTGGGGAGAGGGAATAGGCTCTTTAGCAGCTACCTAACCTTATTGTCAAACTGCAGAGGAGTTTCATGCGGGACCAATGGTCAACTGTACCTTCCTGCAGTCGACTGCTACCGCACTTTAGATTTGAAACACCTTTTCCTTAAAGACAAATCACCTTAAAAATCACTGTCCACTTTTCAAATCGCTGTTTCTGAAGAACCACCTTGGCCACACCCATTTTTGACTGCTGTGTCATTTTTTCTTGTGATGACCACTGGGGGTGGTGTTTTATTGTTATGTTTTACCTTAAAATTCTGTAAACCACCCAGAGAGGCTTTTACGCCAGATGGGGTGCTATATAAGTCAAATAAATAAATAAATAAATAATAAAATGCACTGCAACCTAGAATGCAAATTCACATACTGTTTGTAGGTATTCCCCCATTTTCAAACTTGCCAATTTCTTTTAAAGCTGCTTCTGAATTACCATAAAGAGGCCCTTCATGTACACAGATGTTGGCTATCTTGTGCCAAATAGATAGTTCATAGGTGTTGCTGGTACTATTTGCTGTTGCCTAGGAGAATGGCCACAGTCATGCATTTTCCTACATAAACAATAATAGCAAGGGGTAATAGTAATAGTCCGATGAGGCAGAGAGAAAACCCGTCCCCCACACATCTTATGAATCAACTGAATTTCACCCTAGGTTTTGCAGAACATGCAGGGTATTTTTTTCCAATTAGTAGTTATTTATTGAAATCTCCTGAGATGTATAGCAATGTTTTAGGATGAAGAAAAATAGCTATTCAACTGAGGAAGTTTTCCCTTATTGGTAGTACTGATGTACAGGCTCAGGACTGTCATGGCCTCTGACAAGCTAATCCCACCAGTTTTTGTCCCAAACTGAAACCATTTCCTCTCAGAAGAGCAAGTTAACAGGGCCTGCCAGCAGCACTCATGCCCTCTGGGCTTGCCTCTTAAAATGGCAGTCCTCCACAGGGTGCTGACAGGTGAGAGGCTTTTTGATGTTGGGACACTAGAGGTGGAACAAATGCCTCCTCCTCAGCCTATTTCATGATCTTTGCAGGGTTTAGGGGTGGCCCTTCTTAAAACTTTTCCTGATCGCTCTCTCTCTCTCTCTCTCTCTCTCTGTGTGTGTCTGAGAGACAGAGTGAGAGAGTGCAAGTATACTGTGCTGTATAAATTAGCGTTAAGAAGAAGCACACTGTGACCAATCATTCATTAAACCAAACCAGTAATTTGAAGAGAAATGCTTTCATGACAGGGACCCTTCTGAAACTCTGCTCCCGCAACACATGTTTTCCCCAGTTCTTCAGCGTGTTTACTTGGGAGTTAACTCAAATACAATTTTGAAAAAGATTACACTGTAAATGTCAGATTTCTCTTCCCCATCAAAAATGGCACGGGGTACCGCCTTCTACAACCAGGCTTGCTTTTATAAAAACAGCCTTGTTTTCATTCTGCAAGACTCTCGTACCCATGTGCACCTATTAAACGTCTAAATTCATTATTACAAGATCCTCAAGCCTTATTGCAGGTCTTGGAGACTCCTCTGCTTTTTCTGACCTATTATTTTTGGACAGCCAGTATTACGTGTAATTACTGTTGTTTCTTATTAGTTTCTTTATCTTTTACCGCCCTTTAGCAGGGTGTTTACTTTTTCTTCACAAAACTGCTGGATAGCCTGGTGGTTTAGATATCTGGCTGCAGAGCTTGATTCCCTACTGTGGCTCCTTGACAGGGGCTGGACGTCATGATCCACAGGGTTCCTTCCAGCTCCGCAGTTCTAAAATAGTCCATCCTCTTGCCTGTGGAAGCTGCGTAGATGCCCTAAGCACATCCGATTTCTCCTTATCTCGAAAGCTAAGCAGGATTGGCCCTGGCTAGTACTTGGATGGGAGACCACCAGGGAATACCAGGTGCTGTAGGCGCCTGGAGTAGGAACTGGCAAACCGCTCCAGTATTCCTGCCAAGAGAACTCCATGGACATGGAGTCACAAAGAGTTGGTCACAACTGTAATGACACACACCACACACACATTGTCCTAAGACAAATGTGGGGATAATGGGTGTTCAATGGTCAATAACAGCCCTGCAGGAGGAGTTTTTTCACCCTGAGCGCTTAAGTGACCTACATTTCTGCCACATACTTGTCTTGGAGCAAGGAATCATAATCTGGAAATGGCTTAAAACACAGGTGATGGTTTCAGCAGTAAGTGCCAGTGAGCTCTGGTTATTACATGCATGGCTATGCCCTAAATGCTCACTCTAGAAACTCTTAAATACTCTCAGTGTAGCAACATCTCACACCTGTTCAAATAATAATCACCCCTGTTACCTTCTGTTGACACTGACTCTGTTCTTTTGCTTTGTATAATAAGGGACTGTGGTGAGTTGCAAATTGACAGTGGGGTGGGTGGGTGGAAAGCTGTGGGGGGGGGGGGAGGCGTAGTTGGAGCTGTTTGTTTACCATATCCAGTTTGTTACCGCAGATACTTCCAGCCAAAAGTTGAACAAAGATCAGTTTGACATCCTTGTTCAGCAGGATTTCCCCCTCCCATAACTCTGCCCCGCCCCGAAAACCTGGTGATTCTGTGCAGAGAGTTGCACAGGTGTTCTCTCACACCTGTCTGACAGAGAACAGAGTAGGGCTTGTTAGTAACCTCAAGCTTACCGGGAATGAAGCATTTGTTTTAAGGTTTCAGTGAATCCAAGTAAACAAATCATGATAGTACAGTTTACAGATGGCACTGAAGCTTGACCGAATGATAAATCAAACCCAAACAACCTTCCTAAATGCTTAATCCTCTTCCTATAGAAGACAATGTTCAGATTCCTGTTGACTTCGATACTAGCAAACCTTACATCAACATATTATGTTGCAAGCTGTGCTTTCAGAAGCATTTGTTTAGGCACATAACTGCGTAACAGAGACTCTGAAACTGGTGTGCTGTGTGCGTGTGTTGTGTCATTATAGTTATTATGACTGACTCTTCGTGACTCCATGTCCATAGAGTTTTCTTGGCAGGAATACTGGAGTGGTTTGGCAGTTCCTACTGCAGGCACCTACAGCACCTGGTATTCCCTGGTGGTCTCCCATCCAAGTACTAAACGGGGCCAACGCTGCTTAGCTTCCAAAATCAGGTGAGATCGGATGTGCTTAGGGCATCTAGGCAGCATGGTGTGCTATAGCATCCAGCTATTAACTGAGATGCACATGTCCTTCAAATGGGTGAATAATGGCATTTGGACCTGACAGACACCTCATGATAGCCCTTTAGCTGCTTAATGTGGTTACTTCTGTGATATTCCCCTCCCCCACCGCCCATACTTCCTGAAAGCTCTCTGATTTTTCTTTTTATGCATACATGTTTTCATCCATTATGCTTTAATCTCCTTCTAGTGTTGATTCATGATCTGTCTATATCCCTGCACTTCACCTCTGTGGGACTAGGTGCTACGTTTATCAGATGTTAGGTTGCTGACAGAAATCTCAGGGATTTTGCTGTATTTCCAGGTCTCCAGGTGTGAGATGCCTCTCTTGGTCAGTGGTGATGGAAGAGGAGAATGTTTTGTGCATGAGGTGGTTTTAAAGCTGAGGTACCCAACACTATCATTCTCAGCGGGCGACCAGGATTAATTGAGAAAGCTTTATCTGTGTCTCCTGTTTATGCAATGTCAGTAGGCCTAGAGAGCGGCGAAAAGACTAGAGAAAGAGATTGTAGGTACACTCACGGTGGACTGCTTGTGCTATTTGGAGCCTAGCACCAGCCTCATGACCCATCAGGAGGTTTTTGTTACAAAATAACATAGAACCCTACACACAGTCTTGCAACTAAATAATAAATAAGCCGCTTAGAGATCTTTCGATATTAAGCGGGATATAAATACAATAAATAAATAAATAAATAAACTGGTTTATAAGGGTTTCAGCCCTGAAATCTCAGGAAATGGGAAGCTCCTGTCTTGATAACCCTGCCTGGGAGAATGTGTCATCTAGGCTGTGTGCCAATATTGGAAGTTGTAGAACTGCATGCCACTACAGGTGTAAAGTCAACTCACAAAGGAAGATTGTTATGTGTGAAATGACCTTCAAACCCCAAACCAAATCAAAGCTTCCGTCTTTTTAGAGATCAGATTTCTGTGCCTTAAATGGCTCCTTCCAGATTCATAGCATGCACATTTACCCTCACAAGTTTTCCATTCAATGTGTGTCTTGGGTAATAAAGTTTTCTAACCAGTAAAAATTAGCAACTGTTTAGAAACATATTTACTTTGTATACTCTAATAAGATTCAGAACAGATCCAAGTTGCGCTTTCGGAAAGTGTGGAATAGATACTGTTTTGGTGACAGATCCAATATAAACGGGCTAGCTTATGTTAATAGATATGAGGATCTCAGATAAATACTAGAGGCTCAGTGGAGGCTCAGAATGTTTACTCCTCTTGGAGATCTACTGGCAAAGCCACATTTTGAAAGTGCATTAACAAATCCTAAGAAACATCTAGATAGCACTATTGTAAATATTTTTAAAATGTGGACTTTCTAAACACCTCACTGCACACTTAATTTTTATTGTGTTTCCATAGCTAATGATGAGGTCTCTGTTGGATAAGTTAATAGTAATAAAGTAAACAGAGAATGAGAATTTAAGATGGGTGTACAAACAACCTTGAGATTAGATTTTGCAAAGTGCATCCATTCTCCAAGAAAACTACTTTGAAAGTCATTTTAGCTTTCTTATTACCAGAACAGCACATTTTCTGTCTCACTGAAAGCTTTGATTATTATTTTGCCCTAAATGGGTTCCTGTAGTGCAATTGAAGAATGCCAGTGTCCTCTGTAGAGATCTCACGCGTAATGAATTCACACTTTTTAAGCAGCAATACTATTTTCCTACCGAGTCAGCTCTCCGACTGGTCTCCCTTTGAGAGTCTGACAGTAATGTTATTCTAGGATGATCAAATAGGGGACTTCTACTAAGGGAACAGTGGAATCAAGGAGAACGGTGGGGGGCATGATTCCCATGTTCACTGTAGCTCCCTGTACACCCCAGACTTCTCTTGAGAGAACTAGTCCAGCCTGAGGGCCTTGTTTTTCTGAGGGCTTCAAGGAGAGAGAAGTGGAAGAAATATCCACTGTGGCTGTCAGAACAGTGTTGGGTTTAACCTTCTGAGAGGACAGCCCTGTTAGTCTTTTCAAGAATTTCAGGCAAAAATCAAAGAAAAGCAAAACAAAACAAAACAAAAGACCTTCTGTAAATAATGCAATAAATGAAATAAATGACTAGATGAATAAATAAAACTTCTCACTGGTACCAGGATGAAGGAGACAGTGACAAATGGATTTTAAAACAGTAACAGTAATCTATAGACCAGTGGTGGTGAACCTTCGGCACTCCACATGTTTTTGGACCACAATTCCCACAATTCCCAGTAATCTAAAGACCAGTGGTGGTGAACCTTCGGCAATCCATATATTTTGGACCACAATTCTCAGGAAGCCTGTATTGCCAATGACAAAGGACTGTGGGAGTTGTGGCCCAAAACATCTGGAGTGCCAAAGGTTTGCCATCACTGCTATAGACCCCTTTCTTTTGAGAGAAGGATACAATGGCCTGGAATAATCTCTTCTACATACAGGCATGTAACTTACTGTATTTTCCCATGTATAAGACAATATTTTTGTCTAAAATTGTTAGACCAAAATTTGAGGGTTGCCTTATACATGGAATTAAGCCAAGGAGAGAACCATGTGTTTGTGAAACTATAATTTTTTGAGTCAGAAAAGTGAGGGTCATCTTATACATAGGAGTGTCTTATAGATGGAAAATATGAGTCTTTCTCTAGTTTTGTTAAAGTTGAATGTCAGTGACAGCAAAATACTGTATATGGACTCAGTGAACAAATGTGTATAATGGCTATTCCTTGGGTTTGGGGATGAGATTGATAATGCTATAACATTTGGAGATAGGGGAATCTCCAGGATTAATGATGTTTGGGAGAAAACACCTGAAACAGGAGAATCCTCAAGGCTTCTTTGGGCAACCTGATGGGACAGCCATTCCCAGAAGTGTTCAACACCAGATGTTCAAAAACAGAATTGAAATCCAAGAGCCCCTGGATTACCCATGGTTGGGAACCACTATGTTCACTTGCTAGGTTGTGGTCTTGTTGTTTGTGTGCCTGACTAGAGAAGTTGGAAAACATTTATGGGATTCTGAGGAGGAATATAAACCCATAGCAAGGCTTTCTGTTAGATATATGGATTGATGTCAAACAGTATGAGACAGAGGACATATGTAAGGTTAAGGTGAAGTCACATAGCTATATAAGACATTCAAGCAAGATAGCTTGAAATAGACCCAGTGTATTTCCCCTCCAAGATGTGGATGTCTACCACATTTGTGTGTGGACTAGAAGTTTTGAGCTGCTACTTAGTGCCCGCAATATTATCATAGTTTGAAAAAAGACCAAGGTTAGATGGTCATTGAGTATTAATGAAGTGAGTATAAATCCGCCAGTATCTGACCACAGAGGAATGAAACAGATTCAACTAAGCCCAATGCACTTATTTCTGGCTACCCCTGCTACCTCTTTCTGAAATGGCTTCACTCCATTTTAGAAAGAACTGAAGTATTTGTAAGATACTATCATACATCTGCCTATGCTCAGAAAGGAAAGACGTAGCATTGTATTTTGACTGTTTGAAGGAATACAACTCAGGAGAACATGCTTCCCTAGACAGAAACTTACAAATTAAAAAAGAGAGAAGTACATACAGGCTATTAT
>JAHTLZ010000204.1:67386538-67421232 GCA_023846285.1 Phrynocephalus versicolor
AAATGAGCAAAGCCTTGAGTTCCTGTTTTGTTGTGCAAGCTAAGGACATTTACTGATGTCCATGGGAAAAGAAACTTCTTTGGTGGTGAAGTGATTTTCTGAGGTAAGAACGCGTCCAGAGAACAGTGCCAAGAAACCTGAATGGAGTTGGCTGGGATGTGATGTGATCAGCAATCTGGTCGGCTCTTTATAGGCCAGCCAAGCTAAAGCGTATTGTTCCGTGAAGACCGCAGGTCAGTGTGAATTTTCTGCTGAGTGGAAGTATCTCTGGCAGCACTCACTCGGCCATATAAAGGCAGCCGCTTTATAGGGCCAGGTGGAATTTTATTTGCCCCTTCACCTAACTATTGCTGAGCTGGTAGCTGTAATGAAATTTCTAGGCCTTAAAAGAAGAGAACAAGTGATTGACAGATTATTCCCCCTTATCCATGAAAGTGGATAAATGTTTGGTGCAACAAGTCAGCCCCTTGGTTCCCAGTTTGATGTGACCCCTGACACCTTATACATTATGCCCCCTAACTGCTGAAACTTACTTTCCCCACTCAGAAAATTAATTTCTCCCATTCTGAGTCTATGTCCATTGAGGCCAACACGGACAAACAATTTGGTCCTTACAGCTCTTTGTTTTGCCATCTAACATGTGGGTGAAAACGGCGAGCCCCTTTCTCTTCATCCTTGGAATCTTCAAAGTCGTTGATTATTTTCATGTATACAGACAAATGCCCTGGGTTGCAACTGTGTATGTTATGCACACAAACAGTGGTGACATACAACTAACCAGCTGTACCCAATGCAGAAAAATTCCTGCATATGTTCTCGCCCTGAGGCTAATTTGCTTATCAATTCATTGGGAATCAGAGTTTAATGTACTGGAAGGCCAGGGAATGGTTTTTTTAAACTGAGTTTTGTCCAATATTATTCATGATCCACTAAAGGAGCTTCTTCATTTTTCCAGTTTATAGGAGTTGAGAAGAACCTTTGGTCCTCCACGTATTGCAGATATTCGCTCTGAGAGCCCCAGCCAGCCTGGCCAATTGGTAATGGATTATTAGAGCTGTTAAAAACATTGAGTTCCCCACTTTTGCTTTATAGCACTGTTTTTCAACTTTGGGAAACCCAGTTGTACTTGGGCTCCAATTCTCAGGCAATACAACCATCAGCTGTATTGCCTGGGGTTTCTGGCAGTTGCAGTCCAAGGCTTACCAACATTGGGTAACTTAGATTTAGAGGATGGAAGACAGAAATGCCTATTGTCTGTGTGTTTCGTGTGGTCTCTTCTGGAAGGGTTTCATCTGTCATGGAAGACAATGAAAACTATCAGAACATAGACATGATGTTTCTGTAGCCCTGAAACCAGGGTTCCTCCCTGCACCCCAAGTGTATGACTTCTGCATGCAAAGACCTACTGCTAAGCTCTTTGCCTGTAATGTTATGCATTTGTGACATCAGCATATTTTGATATGATGATTCCAGTTTAGCATAATAATTTCACTGCCAGGCCAAATAGGTTTTGAACCAGCAAAGCTGTGGGTGGCAGTAAATAACCCCAGCAAACATGGGCACACACACACACACACACACACACACACACACACACATTCCATAGCAAACCACACTGGGTTGTGCTACAGGCTGCTTTTGGTGCCTATGAGCACATTCTTCCTGACTAATTTTTCCAGAAGAGCTCTTCCAATCTGTTGTCGACATGAAGAGAGATTTATCTTTAAATGGACTAAATACATATTTAGATGATAGAATGAAGAATCTCTCAAAGAAGTGATAGCCTATTGAATAAATAATGCATCTTTTAAAAAGTCTAAATGCGACTTTACAAGATAAAGTGCAAACGCTTCAAATAAGCCATTGATCTATGGAGTACATAATATGCATGTTAAAAATGTTTGAAATACTTATTTACATGACATACGGCTCAGAAGGAGCCATTACGCTCTTCAAGTAAATGGATGCATTGTAAAAATTGTCTAAGCATTGCTTTTATCAACTGCTAGGGAATCATGATCTCAGTTAAACAAGCTAAGCCAGTTAAAAAGATGTTAATTTGCAAATGAGTGGTAACATGGCCTCCAAATTAGTATCTAGAAACTCAACCCTGGTGTTTATTAGAGAGCCAAGCCTCCCATGCAAACCTCGTTCTTCATTTTTATGAGATATGGATGATACATTTCATACTGAGATATGGTGAAAAACATAAAGCAGGCAGGATTTCCTAAATTGTTGTTGTCAGTCTCTACTCAGGGTCTGAAGTAGACTGTCGGTGTTGCATTCTTTGTATAGGCGTGAAGTTCATGGACCCTGAATCATTTATCTGAGCTGTAAACCTTTTGGAAAGTTCACCATGAGCAGCAGAAAATTCAAATCCTGTTTGAATAATAATGCAAACTGTACCCCCCCCCCCCCAATTACTGAGGCCAGGGTGAAAACTGATCTGGCTTGCAAGCACAGCTGTATTGTGAATTGAGCACTGTTTCCCTCAGAAGCTACTTTCCAGAGTGAAATGCTATGAGATTCTGTGCATGCACAATCAGTGTTCAGAAAACCAGACACACAAAGCCAGTTGCATTGTGAATCCCTTTACAGAAGTTATTTTCATTATAACCATTTATTTTCAGTTACACTGTTGTTGTTTACTGTCAATCCTTGTACCAGGCCACCTGACCAACCCACTTTTTTGTTGGATGAGTATCTTTTCCACTTGGTCAAACACTTCTCCCAACCATTTACAAAACCTATGTTTTATTCACATAGAGTGAAAACCTCTATCTATTGCCGGTGTTGTTGCTTTGAGGCAAAATTATTCCCTAAAAAACAATGGTGCTCCACAATAGGAGAAAAAAATGTTTGACTGTCTCCTTCTATCTGAAGCAATTCCAAAGTGGGTGGCCAAGCACATCAGTGTTGTGTGGAAGTTAAGAGTTTGGAGCTGGAACTTGGATGGTCCAGGTTTAACTCCTTCCTGAGCCTTGAAACTGAAAGGATGTCCTCAGGCCAACCCCTCTTTCCCAACTTGACCTGTTTCTGTGAAGTTTTAAATATAGGGTTACATATATAGTGCTGAGATTGAGAGGAAAGTGAGATATAAATGTAGCAAATAAGCAGATTTTAAAACGAACTTTTTAAAAAACAAATACTCCATGTGATTGCAAAAAGTTGAGGAAGAAAAAGTAATTGGGCTCTTTGTTCTACCATTAATATCTACAAGGTAAACATGAACTGCTGGATTTGTTAGAGGCACCTCCGTTTCTTGGGGGGGGGCATAAATGGGCATAAATATTCTAAACAAATATGAACCAGTGTGGTGTAGGGGATAGAGCGATGGACACGGAAATGGGAAATACGAGTTCAAATCCCTGCTTAGACTACTGGCTGGACAGCCCAGTGAGTTAGGTCCCTGGTTATGGAGCTGGATGTTGTGAGTTAGATTTACCATTGCACCCACTAGAACAGCCAGCCTGTGTAGCCTCGGGTAAGTTGCACAGTTCAGTGCATGCCAATAAGGAAATGGAAACATGGAATATTCGGAATCTATAAATTCTTGGAAAGTGTTGCTGAAAGTCAGAATCAATGTGACAACACGTATCTGTGAAGATTCTCAGTCATCCCGGTGAGTTTAACTGGAAGTCAAGTCATGGCAACTGGACTTCTTTTGTCTTGAGAGACTGAAACGTTTCACTGCTCACCCAAACAGCTTTGTCAGTCTGACAAAGACGAAAACTGAAGAAGCTGTTTGGATGAGCAGTGAAACGTTTCAATCTCTCAAGAAAAAGAAGTTCAGTTCCCATGACTTAACTTCCAGAGTAACAACATGTAATTGTTAACCATTATTATTCTAGGCAACTTGGATCTAAGATTCATTAAATCGATTTCTCCCAGATGATTATTTTGTCCAAAGAGCACAGCAACCACAGTTTATCAACAGAATTTATTCAACAGAGGACTGAATAGGTTGATTTGAGTATTGCTTCCCTAGATTAGAAATGCTGCTCCAGCAAAGAAGGACTTAATAGGAGCTACAAGGTAAAAATCCTATAGTAAATATACAAATTAGGGCTTTTGGGCCCTAATAAACCCTCATCACTCAATATACTTTCTGTGGGGATAGCTGCTTCCATACTTCTTAAGCCAATGAAAACGAAGACCTCTTCATTGGAAGTGCTCGTAGGGAGTGGTTAAATGTTCACCTTCCTGTCTTTTGACTTTTTCCTTAGCAGCGTAATGTGTGTGTGTGTGTGCGTGCGTGCGCGCACACGCACACGTAGGCACACACACATATGTCTATGTGTATTTTGAGAGAGGCAGGCAGGCAGGCAGGCTGAGGCCCTTGGTTTCCCAGTTGAGAATAGTTGTGTCCTCCACAACTGAAAGTGTGTAGCCCTCTTCTAGCAATTTACAAAACTCACTCTGATCACTATGTGGGATTGCAGAGAAACCACGGAAGACACAGAAGGAACCACAGAAGACAACCACAGCAAATCAGGGCTTTGCAAGCCGAATCAAGGAACACACTTTAATGTCAGAAACAGAATAATGCCGTGTTTGTACAGTATTTTTCTTTTGTAGAAACACTAAATCCTGCAAGTATCAATTAGTCTATTACAGCATAGTAACTGGAGACATTTCCAGTTGCCTTTCTCTAGCGCTAGCATGTGTTCACCTGCAGCTGCAATCTTCTCCTGTGAGAATGGCTTCCGACAAGCAATTGGTATGCTGCATTTCCTAACAAAATATGAGCTGCTTTTTGACACTACTACCTCTGTGCCCGTAGCATTGCATAGGGTCTGCAACAACCCACAATCTTGCACTTATGTTTCATTAGACACACACACTGTAAGAGGCCAGTTCATCAGTGGCATTCAGTGAACAAAAAGGTCAGGACTACAAAGAGACAAATCTGCTCACCCGGTCTGTCTTTTCCCAGAATGTTGTGGAGCGAAGGAAAAAAAGTGTGAGGCCATGGGCTTCTGTTTTAACAATAATGTGCAAACCTCCTTCCCATGACCAAACAAAGGGCATCGTCCTCTACGACTGTTACGTGGGAAGGAAGTTCCATTGAACTCACCAGGTTTTATGCCCAAATAAGGATACATGCATTAATTTCCTTCTCCATCTACGAGGCTTTCTTTTCTCACTGCAATCCACTGCTTCAGAAAGGTAAGGGGTCTCAGCAACATATTGTAGGAAGGATCTAGTCTGGTGGACCCAAAGCTGGTACCATGGGAAACTTGAAAAAACAGCATCCGATCCCCAATCTGTCTCTCGACTCCCTGTACAGATACTTCATATAGTGTATAACCACTGCAGACATTGCAATAAATGCTTGAATGATTGTTGTTACCTTCAGTCTCTGCCTTGGCTCCCCCCCCCCCCACACACACCTTCCTTCCAAGTGCAACAGTCACCTGGTGGTAGTACAGAAGCAGGAGGCACTTGGTTCAACCTCCTGCAGCTATTTTCTTGACTTCTCTCCCATGCAAGGTAGTAGAGGAACCATCTCCTAAGTACCATGGAAAATGGTTATGCTAGGGGGGAGCTGGCTGTTGACGACAGGTGAGTAAGTGATGGTGTACAACTCCACTGGGGAAAGTTAGGCTTGTGCAGGAGGAGTTCCTCATGCTGATGGTGCCGCTCATGCAGTAATTTGGCTAAGGCAGGGATAGGGAAATGTTAGTCTTGATGTTTGGGATCACATCTCCCACTGTCCTTTACTGCTTGCCATGTGAATATTGCACTTTCCAATGCTGAGGTCCAAACTATTCAGAGGACTCACACTCTGAAACGTATCTGTATATACTTGAGTATAAGCCAACCCTATTATAAGCCGAGGACCTAATTTGACCCCCCCCCCAAACTGGGAAAACTTAGTGACTCGAGTATAAGCTGAGGGTGTTTTTGTTTTTTGTTTTTGGTTATACTCGAGTACATACGGTATACCAGCCGAGCTCTAAACGGGCTGGGGCTAGTAATTGGCAACATGTGCTGGGAGTGTGGAGGCAATTAGGGAAGGAATACCATATAGTAAACTCCCTGATTGCCTCCACAGTCCCTGCACAGTTGCCAATACTACCCTCATCCCCTTTAGAGCTTCATTACTAAGTCCCCTATTCCTAAATCTTTCTAGATTTCAGAGGCTTCCCTAAAAGTAGCTTCCCTGCTACTTTGGTGTCCCAAGGTAAGTACATTTTGATTACATATTTTTAAAACAACTTTAGTGCATATATTTTTTAAAAAAACATGCACTCACAAATTACTTACCTTGGGAGCAAGAGAATCTCTTGAGATTTGGAAACATTTTGGGGGTAAGGGGGCTGAGTTATGAAGCTCCAAAAGGGGTGCCCCTAAACCTTCTCATTGGAATCATATGGGAAGCAGAGGCACCGCTATCACTTGCCCGATCAGGACTTGCCCTCCGCTGCCCTCCACAAGCCATCTGAGGACTTAATTTTACCCCCCTCCCCAAACTGGGAAACTTATTGACTCCAGTATAAGCCGAGGGCGTTTTTTACCCCAGCCAAAAATAAGGTCTGAAAAACTCAGCTTATACTCAATTATATACGGTATGTTTTTCCCCACCCCTTTCCCAGTTGGTGCCAAGGCTAAAATCTGAACTGCCTTTTCTTGGATTTAAGTTGTTATCTGTATCAACGGGACTTCCATACATCTTGGCAGACGTGTTAACAACTGAACCATCGAATACAGTTTTCCTAGTCACATATAGATAAGTTTTGTTACAACTAAATGGACAAGGAACCCTTCAAAAGGAAACTATGTTACTAGACAAATCTTTCCTTTTAAACCTTTTGCAACATCATTAGTCAGTCATTTTTACAAACCTTATACTGTATAAAATGGCAAGCTAGTACAGTGGTACCTTGTATAAAGGAATTAATTCGTTCCAAATGAAATTATGTTAAGCAAATTTTCCTTTATGCAAATCCCCATAGGAATGCATTGAAAACGGGGTGATCCCATTTTTATGTTGTACGGATTTTCCCCATAGGCGATTATGTTAAGCAAATTTCCCCTATCTCCAGAATTTTTATGTTGTACAAATTTTATGTTATACAAGGTGTTTGTTATACAAGGTTCCACTGTAATGTTATGTGAAACAGTTGGTTGACAACAGTTGAGTAAGAACTAGACAATAATTGCCAGATTTACTTTTCACAATATTATATACTAAATCCAATCCCTCCACAGAATACTGAGATGTAACAAATAATACAGATTTAATAAAACTATGCTAGTGCATCATATTGTTACGACTAATTCTAAGTACTCTTTGCAATGGTTTCATTACAAATTTCAGTTATTTGTGCAAGTTCCATTGTTTGTTCACAGTGTGCCAGCTTCCGTTGGCTGACTGGCACTGCTTTAATAGTGTAACCAAACCTCTCTCCCATTTACAAGGATGTACTTTGCTTTTCAATGTCGCTATGCAAGGAATGATAACCATCAAACTGAGCAGTCAGAAGCACAGAAGGCGGCTTTCAGTGCATGACAGTACTAGATCACTTCAGAAGGAGTTCTTTTAATTGAAACTAATGAGTGGAAATAGTTTCAAGGTTTGGATGGAGCAAGGTCATTTTAAGCAAGCACATTTAGATGGTAGGTTTTGTTCTTTTTTTCATTTTGCTTTTCTTCTACTGAATATGCAAAATGACTAAAAGGATAAGATGCAAGTGTGCACAACTGTGACCAAACTGAAAAGGTCATAATTATTTCCCTCTGCCTTTTCTTTTCCTGTGCGGAAAATGCACAATGGAGAAATTCAGATATCGTGATGGTGTTGCAGCTAGTGTTGGACTAGGTCTTAGGAGACTTGGGTTCAAATCTCTACTTGGTTATGGAATTTAACTGGAGGCTAGCAATGGTTAGCTATTTTTGAAACAATTCAAAGATCTTAAAACCTTTAGGGTTGTCATGACAGATGCCACTTTATCACACATAGCAACAACATAAGGACACACTGCGTGGATATAAGTATTGTTCTTTAGTCCATGTTGAGACTGCGTTGTAAGGTGGCAATCTCTAGCAGAAAAACTGAGTATCTTGATTTATTCCTTCCCATTCAAGGATAACTGAGCAAAAGGAACTAGTTCTATTTCTTTTGATACCTACTTATCATTCTTTTGAATTTCTTGATGTCTTAGAATTGTTGATGTGCAAGAGTTGCTTGTTTGTCTTCCTCAGGGTTTTCACATAAATCATCTTCAAAAACCAGGATCTCCGTCATCATTGTTACATAGAGTGCAGTATACACTATCCAAATTAATATACTTGTGTTTTGGTTCACTTACTCTTACTACCAAGCATTTTGATTAAGAAACCATTGATTTTGTTGACATTACTCTTGTCAATAGCTACCGTCCTTTCAGTTTATTTCCTCAAATATTTAGCTTAATAAAAAAGGATCCTCTACACCAAAAACTTTGACACATTATAATCTGAAAGAAATTGTTCTCCCTTTTCCAAACCAAGAACCAGTCCATGTTCTACACACACAATTGGGCCCTTATAAACTGCCCAATTAAACCTTACTTAATTTCACCCACCCTGTGACACATCCTGGTGTTGTAGCCTTACTGATGTTCACACAAAATGTGTTACTTTCTCAGAGGGTGGACATGAAGTGGGAACTGACCATACAAACTATTACTGTAAGATTAACCATTAAACACCATGTAGAAGAAAAACGAACTAGATGGAGAGTCCTGGCAGACGTGAAGAAAGAAGCAGATCACAGCACAAGGCACGTCAATCTAGTTTAATGTTTACATGTAGAAGTTACACACAACAGAGACCAAACAGGATTTTCAGATGTAACAGAGCTGCAATGTAATGAATGCTGCTGTTGATTAGAAAAATAATCTTGATACAGTCATCTGATTTTGCCTTTTGTTTTTTGGTCTACACAAGTTCTTTGAAATTGATTTACACCAGTAATTAGTTTGCCATGTTCCCTGTTATCCCACCCTACCCTCCAAGTTTTAGAATCAATAGTCTTTGGATGAAAGAAACAGCAACTGTACATCTATTGAGTTTGCCCTTTGGTTTCAAGCAGAATTTTTTTAGACATTTCCCCAAGCTGACATGCCACAGGGCTACAAGTTCTGGGGTAGCAGACACCCCTTGGTGTTACAAAAATGTCAGTGTTTTGTTAGGCAGCAAAAGATTTTTTTTCATGTATAAATGCTTATTAAACTTCAGTCCTGTGCCCATACTGAAAAAGTAGTAATTTCAGTTAATAACAAATAAAATCTTACATCTCAATGCTGTTTTTGCACATACTCCATTATAAACCCCAGCGCCTAACAGACAAAAATTTATTTCCAAAGTGTATGATACAAACATATTTTAATTTGAATTAAAAGGAAAAAAAGCCACGTTATGGACTCAGAACACATTTACTTGTGGTTAGACATCACATGCATCCATGCAGGACCAATTCTACCTATAGCTTCTGATTCTAAAGGGGTTGGGGGAGACGGAAATCAGAGATACCCCTCAACATCCAATATATTTTCATTATTAGCAGTTTTGCACTTGAGCCAGAAAACACCTTTCCCTAAATATCCCCACAGATTTAAAAAGAAAAACATACACCGCTTTATAATATTTACAAAAAAATATTTAATTAAAAATAGTTTATAATTACATTAGGTCTATTAAAGCATATACTTTTCTCACTTACACTTATAGAACCTCTCTCTATATACATAAGTATGAAATGTCACTCCTTTTATTTTTATTTTTAATCTATACAGTATGTAACATTCCTGCAGGGACAAGAAAGTTCCCAAGGAACTAATAAAAGCCATCTATTTTAAACAATAGATGTAAAAACACGAGTTATCTACAATGCCTCTGGTAGATTAGTAAAGCTTCAGGATTTCAGCTGTTCAGCGCATTAAAGTTACACTTCTAAATTCCCATTTGTCCATGATCTGCTCTCCCATCGAAGAATAACCCTTATGGTAAAGATTTAAATCCTCTCCCACCCAGACAAGTATACAAATCACATCTGATCTAAAAACAAATGAGTTAAAGAGATGTGTGTGTGTAAAATACTATGAACGTGCAAAGTCGTGAAAAATCCCCCCCCCTTTCTAAAGGAAGTAAGGAAGGGAATTCTGGAGTAGTTGAGGGTTCAATTTCTCTCTCTCTCCTCCTTTTGCCCAGTGGCTGGCTGATATTTCCCCTCCCTCTCTCATGTGTCTTTCTTTCTGCTTCTCTGGCTCAGGATCTGCCTGCCGCACACCTGTGGAAGAGGAATGAATAGAGGGGGTGTGTGAACCATTCTGCTCCAGACTGGCTGGCGCCACCAGCAAAACAGAAGACATGCTTGATCAACAACCCAAAACAAACCAGGTCAAACAACAATCACAGCTCCCAGGCTAGACCCAGCGGTGGGACACACAGCTGCAAGTCCAAGCTAGAAGCTCTCCAGAGAGGGGAAGGGAGGGAAGGCATTTTTTTCCTGAAGCAGCCCTCTCCTACTTCTCCCTTCCCTCCATCCCTTTTACTACATAACACAGGCACAGAAGCAAGGAAATAGCAGCCCCCCCCCCATCCTATGGATGTTTATTTGGAAGTGTGGGGTTAATTGGGACTTCTCTCCTAGAAGTGGAAGGAGATCACAGCCTTAACTGCAGAAACCAACCACATTTCCATAATGTATTATTCGTTTGTTTTTATAGAACAGAAGGCAACTCCTAAGGAAGATGCTAAAGAGACAGCTTGATCTGTAAAATAGATTCATAACCTTAAAATGCAGCAGTCCCTTTTTTTCTTTCAGAAGAAAAAAGAGAGACCCATTCCTTTATTACTCACATGGAAAGGCTTGATTTAACTTACCCCAGTACTTTTTAAGAAGCGTACATTCAGATTAAATGTATTCACAGTGACCTATCCTCTACGGGTAAATATATAGAATTAAGCAGAAAATCTGATCAGGAATGACACACCATCCCATGAAAAAAATTATAAAGCCACATTTCTAGCAGAAATGTGTTGGTGGACTGCAACCTAGCGTCCTAATTCCCAATACGCCTTTGACTCGGAATATACCTTGTTGATTTCCATCATACTTAATGTCAAAGACTGCAGTGTCTGATCAATGAACAAAAGAAACTATCTCCTGATCTCAACTGTCTTTACTCAGATCTAAGTTCCACTAACTTGATCGGGGCTTTACTCCAAAGCAAGGGTACTTAGGGCTTGTAGCCTTAGGCAAAACAGGTTGTGTACAAAAGACTGCATGCACACACAGGGCAGAGGCGCCACATTCTCAAACCTGCAGCCACTCCAGCCTCTGGAGAAGATACTCACCTAGGAAGTGCAGTTCAGCGGCACAGAATACTATCCCCCTGCTTGTTAACAGCACCAGCCTGCACGAGAACAACAGAAGAGGAGCATGACGTTAGGGAGAGTGTGGATCACCAACTCAAGTCATCATAAGCCAAACCCCATTATCTGGATGGCTACAGCTTCTCCAGTACATTGAGAAGGAAGCCCAAGTGGCAGAGCAAAACCTCACAAGGGGCCAAGGAAGCTGCAGGGGCCTGTCAGGCTATTCTTGACAAAGTCCCTGCCAGAGTGACAGGATGCAAGCTGCCAGATGTGACAAGGTCTCGCTTCACAGACCCACAGGGGCAACCGCTCAACAACCAGGGGTGACATCTATTCCCAGGGCAATATCACCTAGGAAGGGGGTCTCCTTGTCAGAATATTCAGGACTGAGCCATGAGGATTATGGGCTAGTCACCGACACAAGAAAATGTCCATCTTCTCTAACCCTCTCTCTTCAGTACTTCTTTTCCTTCCAAACAGGCTGACCATTTCCAGCCGCCTCCAAACAGGCAGCCAAATTACCTCCCAAGCGAGGAACCCAGCAAATTCTGCAAGGACCTGCTTGGCACCAGGGTGCAGATGTTCACCCAGATGTGCATCTGCATCCACACGGGCTACAGGCAATAATCCCCATTGAAACAAATGGAAGTTTCCTCCAAAGAATGCACAGAAGCAAACACCGCTAAGCACAACACAAAGGCTGAATATGCTACATTGCCCATCAGTCATGACAAAATGCCTATGCAGTGCACCATGTATGGAACAATATGCACAGCTCCTGGTTGACAATGCCTGGCAACAGATAGGTGAGCAATGTTAAGAGTGTGTAGGTATGTATCTGCTATTATCTCCTGGCTACACCCAACTGGAAAGGAAACCAATTTCCCTGGCAATTTTGAACCTCCTTTCAGCCTTGCAAGCCACAAGCCAAATAAGCTACATCGTTTGAACTGAAACGCCTTAATTCCAGACTTCACCAAACGACTCCTTGTGTGTCTTTCAACTACCACAGTGGGCCAGGTAGCATGCAAAATACCGAAATGACCACGAGGTCCCTGTCCCAAGGCTAACTGGAGCAAAGACGGCTCCGAGCGAAACGGGTTCCTGGAAAGGTTACGTTGCCAAGAGCGTGGCGTGTGTGTATGTGCGCGGGGGGGGGGGGGTGTTGATTCGTAGCAGCCGCTCCGCGTCGATATGGAACCACTTCGAGGATTCCCCAACCAGTTAGGGCAGAGAGCTTCCCAGGGGAGGATTTTATCCAGTCTTGTGGGATCTGGCCCCGAACCGCCACCTTGCCAGGGGCTATCATTCTCCTTGTGAAGCCCTCCGCCTTAACAAGTTGGAGGAGGTCAACCTGGGGCTCTACTTCGCCTCAGTTCTTCCACAACCGGCGCACAACGGGACTGGGGCGGACGGGCGAGCGGGCAGGGCAGGGAGAGGTGGGGTAGAAAAAAAGGACAGGGACCCCATCCCTAAGCGGGGGTGGCTCTTCCCGTCCTCAGAGGCGCCCTCGCCGTCCTCCCGCCCCAGGAGGGAACCGGGAGCGTTGAGAGCGAGCGAGGAGCGCAGGGGCTGCGCGCTCCCCGTCCCCATTCCAGGCCGCTTCGCCTCTCTCCGCTACGCTCCCCGCCCAACCCAGCCCGGGCGTCGGGCACGGCCACGCTGAGCGGCGCTCGCCTCTCGCCCCTTCTCTTACCGGGTCCGTGTTGAGCGCGGTAAGCGGGGTCCTAGGAGGCCCTGCCGGGTAGCTGACCGGGTGCAACGGGGGCGGCGGCGGCGGCAGCGGCGGTTGTTGTTGTTGTTGTTGCTGCTGCTGCTGCCGGAGCAGCGCCGGGTGCGTCTCCAAGGCCAGCTGCAAGTCGAGGATGTAGTCGATGACATGCTGCAGGATCTCCACTTTGCTGACCCGCTTGTTGGGCGGGATGGTGGGCACCAGCTTCCTGAGGCGGCTGTAACAGTCATTCATATCGCACTGGAGGCACAGAGCCATCGGCTCCTCGCCCGGCGACGCGCTCCCTTTGTAGCAGCCATGCTCGGCCAGGCAACGGAGAGCCAGATCGCCGCCGCCTCCATCACCACCGCCTCCTCCTCCTCCGCAACAGCAGCCGCCGGCCAGAGCCTTCCTGCTGGGGTGTCGCACGGGACTCACCGCCTTCATGGTGTGCGCGTGTGTGGGATGGGGGATGCCAGAAGAGGAGACAATACAGGCGATGGGAGCCTTCGGGCGCCGGAGCCTGCAGTGGAACGAGGCAAGACGCGGTCGCAGCCTGTGGTTTTGCGGGGCACAATCAAAGCAGCCGCCGACCCGGACTCAGGCTGCGCACAATTTCCGAGGGCTTTTTAAACCGCCCCAGTTGGGGAAAATAATAAAAAAAACAAGCAAGGGTATGAAATTAATCTTCGGCAAATAATAATAATAATAGTAATATTCAATCTTAAAAATTTCAGCACCCACCCACGCAATATAGCCGGCTGACGGCCTCTACTTTCCCCAGCACTCGAACTGCAATCCCAACCGCCTCTGATCAGCCTAGTTTGCAATGCCGCCGAATATATACAGTACGGGGCGCAGGCTGGGCGGGGCTCGCGCTCTGCCCGGGCCCAAGGAGAAGCGGGGGGGGGGGGGAGCCGAGCGGCTAGAGAGAGGCAACGAGCGGGTGGGAGAGAAAGGGAAAAAAACACACACACACACACACACACACACACACACACGACTACGGAAGGGATAATGTATGTAAAAAAAACCCAACAAGAAAAGTAAAGCACGAGAATAGGACGCCGCGCTTTAGCCAATCAGAACGCGCAGCTTTCTCTATGGAACGTCGCCCTAGCCAATGGCACCGGGCTCCATTCTGTCAAAACGCTGTGCAGGGTCTTGGGGAAAAGGGAGGCTTGTTGAGCCTGAGGGGAAAGAGAGAGAGAGAAAGAGAAAGAGAAAAGGGCGGGGGCAAAGAAGTTCCTTATGAAGAACTGCGGGAATGCGAATGGCATTCGCTCACACGCTCGCCTGTGGCTTGCGTGGATCTTTCCCGACATATCGCGAGCGGAGCGGAGAAAGCGCTCGCCGCCGCCTGCGTAGTAAGGACGGAGGGAGTCGTTTTTCTCGTGATCAAACCCCGAAGCCGAGAAGAAGCAATGGCCGATTGTTATCGTTTCAATTGTTTAATGAATGGATCCTGCGCCCAACATTTGTTCTTCGGGTGGCTTAATTATCACCTGCTACTCCTTGAAGGAGACAGCGGGACACAGCAGCAGCTTCTGGTTTCATGCCATACATATCCAAACCGTTGGGATTCTGCTTCCGCCCTGTCTTTATGGACAGCCCAGGAATTTTTGTAGGCAATTATCAACTGGAGACTTGCGGGCTGAGAAGTTACTTGGGGAAGGGAGGTTTTTCCTTGCCCCACTAAATTAGAGCACATAATTATTAACAATTCATGGTGATAGGATATTTAAAATTCCTCCATGCCATATAATATTCATCAATTTAATGTAAAATTCATACCTGTAACTTAATTTGCTTCATTACTGTTTTGGCTCACATACTAGTTCAATGTACCATGTTTTAAATATGATGCTGGAAATGCCTGGGTTTCTGTGCTTTGAGACAGTGCCTTGAAATTAACATGCACCTACCTCCCTGTTGCTGGACTCAGTCCAGCCTTTTAATTTAATAATGCTTTCATCAACTTTCTGTGACACCTACCTACAAGATTCCAGACCCAAACTTTTAAACCATTGAACAGTAAAACCTAACTTTCAGGAATAAACCACAGTCCCATTATTTTTAGCCATGCATTATAATGTCATATTTATGGAATCATGTAATTCCATAAGATTAGTGGATTCTCTGAATAAATACCCTGCATCTATTTCAACTCCTTGGCTGATTTTGTAAAATTTAAAAAGCCTCTTAACAGTGAGGTCCAAGGCCATATACATTTCCCTTCATTCACAAATGAACTGAAAAGTTGTTGGCAAGATTGTGTTCTTGGAAGATGTACTACACCTGACCTCCATTTTGTGCACCTTCAGATGTTGAGAGGTGTGGTTGTCCTCCCAGCTGGCTGAGCACAAAAGCCTAATGAGAGTATCACTAGATCATGGCCATAACTAGGAATTTTAATGCCTGGAGTTTCACTGCATGTGTGGAGAAAGGGTAGAGGAATACTGAAAATTTAAATCAGAAGGGTCATGCCTGTTTTGTGCTGGTGGCAGTATACACATCTACTAACCCTGAGTGTATCTATCACCTTCCAGCAGTTTGGGACACCTTCAGAAATAAATTTTGGTGCCCTGAACCAAAGGCCCACAGATCCCACTCCTGGTTACAGTGCAATAATGGATGCAAAGGAAAGTACAGTATTATAATGGTGACTCAGGTCACTATAGTAGCTGTTCATAAACAGAGTACTTTGTGAGTTGTAGTTTTTTGAAAGCCTAGGGCAAGGATGGCAAACCTTTTAGAAACCGAGTGCCCAAAATGCGATTCAAAACCCATTAGTGTTTCACAAAGTGCCAATACAGCAATTTAACCTGACTGAATACAGGTGGCTGTGAAGGGTCGCTGTCGGGTGTCCACAGAAAGGGCTCTGAATACCGCCTTTGGCACTCATGCCATAGGTTCGCCAACATTGGCCTAGGGTGGGTCTATACAGTATAAGTCTATGTAGCCCCCATCACTACCAGTTTCTCACAATGAGATGTATTTGAGGATGATCAAGCAGGCAAGCATGAGTATATCCCAGCTACAGAGATGAATAGTCCCAGGTCGTGTTGTAGTTGCCAAAGCTCCCTTTCCCAACTCGTAGATAATGAAGGACAAGGCATCACTGTCTTGCTTAGCTTTTCATGGACATGTTTTTGTGTCATGAAGTTTAGCAATGGTTTGGACTCAGCGGTAGAGCATAAATTCACCACCACCACCCACCCACCCTGACAGCTGGAAGTTCCTGATTTCAGTTTGTAGCATCCCCTGGTAGGGCTGGAAAAACTATCCCATGCAGACTTGGCAATATGCAACCAGTCTGTGTCTTATTAAGCTAGTCCACCTTCTAAGTCAGTGGCCATTTCTGCATCTTAAAATCCTTTGGAACATTTTTATGAGACAGAAGTGGGGGACAACAAAAAGAGCTGGAAGTTGAACAGAGAAAATTCAGAATTGATGTATTAGGCACCATAAACCCGCGTGTATTGAACTGATTGGTCCCATAGCTCAAGCCTCCCCCCTTGCCATGGCAAACCAATGCAGTTGACCAATGGGTTGCATCTATGCCAACAGAAAAACTATGCAGAAATTTGCTTTTTCTTCTGGTTCCTTAATCCTTTCTTGCCCATGAAGGCTAAGGTCCTCCAAATGTATAAGTCCCACTAAGACATAAGAAATATTGCCTTTCAAAAGAACAGCTCCCAGGGTTCTATAAGATGTTGTGTTACCTGTGGGCTTCTGGGAGGTATAGTCAAAACAAAACAGAAAACAAAGACAAAAAGCAACAAGCACACATATACACAAATAAATATTTCTCATCTTTGTCCCTGCCCATTGGGAAAGAAGGGTTGCCCCCTTGCTGAGTCCCAGAAGCTAGCTTAACCAAACTTGTGTATGCTCCATACCAATCTCAGCATAAAATACATTAAAATGAATTAAATCTAGAGTTAAATATAGAGTGAAGAGTGCAATACAGTATGCAGGACCTAGACATACACACACATTTTAGCTTCAGCTACCTATTAGAATTCATCTAATTCTTTTACCCTTCTTGCAGTGAGACTAGTTCCCTGAAGTGTATATTTTTGATTCTATATTTGCTCAATAAAAGGTCTACTGTGGACTAGCTTCTATGTGTGCATGGTGGAATCAATCTGCCAAGATATGCTACTGGGACAGATTTGCCAAGATGAGTTACTGCCAAAGTTCAAAGATCTTCATGTATGCATATCAGACCATGCAAGAAGTTTGTGCATATCTATGCAGAGAAAATTGGTATATTTTTAATGGGATCCTACACACCCTATTTCAGTTCACCTCTTTGATTCTGGAACACCTAGAATTCTGGCCACCTAGAGGGAGAACAGAGGGCATGGATTCATACCATCACAAAGAATGTATATCTGTGTTATTTCAAAAATACATCTGACATTTATTGTTTAAGAACCTAAATTTGCACTCTCAGGATCATGTTCATGGTCACAGAATTGGGAATCTTTTTCTTTTGATTTTTTAAAAATTGTTTCCCTATTGTGTTTTGTGTTTTGCTGTGCCTCTTGCCCAGAATAGTAGCTTTGTGACTACTTGGGTGGGATAAAAATGAAAACAAGCAGCATTGCAGCTAGATGGGTGGCATAGATATCCAAGAATATATATAAATAAATTACAGTACATAGGAATCTTCCTTATACTGAATCAGACATTGCTTCACTTGGCCCAGTATTGTCAGCTCTGACTGACAGCTGCTCTCTTTCTGGCCAGATTCTTTCATAGTCCAACCTGCTGATTCCTAGCTTTTATTTATTTATTTATTTATTTATTTATTTATTTATTTATTTATTGGATTTTTATAACACCCATCCAGCAGTGAGGCTACTCTGGGCCTCGCTGGGCTTCATTCACTACTAGTCTCTCCCAACCAGGCCCTATCCTGTTTAGCATCTGAAATCAATGGTCCATGAGCTTAGGGTGGCGTGATGGCTCTCCTAAACTGCAGTTGTTTACTCACAAATAAGACCTCTTAAATTCTGAGGTGGTATTAGCTTGTGACTCAACATGTACAGTGCAGGAAGAGCAGGCTGCATGGTGTTTCCAAACAGTTAGGCTTAAGATGTAGGTGCTAATCATCTTAATACCTTAATCAGAAAGAGATGTCTTTGCTAACTTTACTTGAGGATAAATCCATTGACTTTAGTAGAACAACTCAATACAATAGTGTTAGAACAGAGATACTAGTGATCTTATCAGTGAAGAAGTGGATATTAAGTCTACAGTTTTTAACTCACAGGTGTTTTATTTGGAAACATTATTCACTTGTGAGCACTTGCCATTACTGGATCTAGATAATCATCTAATAAATTTCTTCATTGCAAAAGTGTTTCCCTTCTCCAGAGTCCTGATTTCGTGAATGCCCCCCCCCCGCCCCCGTAAACTAACCTGATCTTTAAATTGAGTTGGTGAACTCAAAACTCGCTGTTCCCATCTTAATTAAAATCTGTGTGAAACTAGATACAGCACTGTAGTTAATTGTTTTGGTTGTACAGAATCAGTTCTTAGAGCTAATCTGATTTCACTTTAGTAAACTGGTGGGAAATCCCAGTATGGATCCAATTCTCCTGGTGCCAATCTGGTCTGAACAGATGTGCACATGTTTTCAAGGAATCTCAATGCTGAACCCTTTCCCCATCAACAAGCATGGTGGATTTTGGATTTTGGGGGTAAATTGTAAATCATTTTTCTAAATTGCATGGTCTCGGCCATGTTTTTCCTCAAAGTCCGAGGATCGCTAATTTAGCATTCCAAATGGACAATGCAGGCTCAGATAATTTTTATGCATATATTTGGAATAGTTAATCTGAGTTCCTTGGTTTGCTGAACTTGTCAAGGTATTCTTGATTTCCCCTCCCCTCAGCTTTTTGCTGTTGCATGAGGTGTGTGTGTGTTGTGTCGTTACAGTCGTGACCGACTCTTAGCACAACCCGAACAAGATCCTTGGATAAGATGCAGTGTCTGGAGAGCACTGGGGTCTGTGTAGAAATCATTTTTCTTGGCAACATCTGATTTATTTATACTAAAGATTTATATCCCACTTAATCTCAGAGGCCTAAACCGATGATACAATCAAAACATGAAACAAGTACGTAATACATTGTACTGAGCTGAAATTAAACACAAGCATGAAAATTAACTCAGATCAGCAAGAGAGTCTGCAAACAGGACTTCAACATGCAGTCTAGAGTATGCAAGATGCTGAGCTGAAACCTTGGAATCCATGAACCCCCCCACCTCCAACTCTCTAACCAAGGAAAGGGTACACAGATTGGCAGCCAGGCTCCCCAGTACCCTTTAGGAGACAATTTGAATTACAGTGGTACCTTGTATAAAGGAATTAATTCATTCCAAATGAAATTATGTTAAGCATATTTTCCCTTATACAAATTTCCCATAGGAATGCATTGAATTGGATACAAAGAATCTGCTGTACTGTCACTCTGCTTGGCAGGGGGGATTAATGTTCCATGTTTCAATCCCTAATCACATATATACCATGTCTGGGTTCATTTTTACACACGTGTCCAAAGACATTGGCCCTACCTGACTGACACCATGCTGGCTAAAGCTGTGGTGCTTACTCCCTCCTTCCCTCCAGCCTAGGGATGCTGGAAATCATTTAACTGTGTGCCAGCAGAGTGGCTGTGTCCTTGAGCTGGAGGAGGCTTGTACCTGATCTAACATGCTAATGCTCCCTCCCTTTTCCATCCTTTTGTTTTGTTTTGCTCTGCTCTTCTACAGGCAGATCGGAACTGCAGGAGTGGTTTCACTGGCAGATCTTTGAGCTCAGCCCAAGTATTTCTCAAACTAGACAGCAGAAGGCAGCGTGGTTGGCGCAAGGCCGTTTCTGTGGGTACTAGTTCGTTTCTGTGGACAGATGAATACCTATTCCTAACCTCCTACATGGCCAGTGTGTCACTAAGCTAGGATTGCACTGCAATCTGGGAGCACATCTCACATCCCAAGAGCAATGGCAGACAAGATCCTGTTCTATCTCCCCTTTGTTCTCTACTGAAGATATATTTATGTAGGCTGAAAAACGGCATTAATAAGGAGACCATACTCACTTCCCTCTGCTTGTTGTAGAACCTTTAGAAAGTTACATTTTTCATGCCCCTTTTCTTTCTTTCTTTCTTTCTTTCTTTCTTTCTTTCTTTCTTTCTTTCTTTCTTTCTTTCTTTCTTTCTTTCTTTCTTTCTTTCTTTCTTTCTTACTTACTTACTTACTTACTTACTTACTTACTTACTAAATTTTGTACCTCTAGTACTAAATATTGCTTTCAGAGCCTCTTATGGGGTTATCATTTGGAAAGGAATAGGTAGAGGTGTTTTAGGACATGTGCATCTCCCTCAAATTACCATCTATTCACTATCTCCACGTCTGGGATATATTATAAAATATCCAGTTTTCTATATTAAAAATAATCAAATGTATATAATCAGTTATTAAAATAAGCATTTACCAGCATAATCTGTCCTTTAAAGTCCAACACCTTCTGAGGGGAAAGAAGGAGCGCAGGAGTTTGTATCTCCAGTTCCTGACGGGAATACCGACAGGATACTATTCTATTGCCTTATCTTTTATATCTTTTTGTGTTATATTTGGAAATTCAACATATTGCCCATATAGCTTGGGGATATATGAACACAGGAGGCAAGTAAGCAAGCAACTGGCTAAACAGTCACACAAACAGCATATTGATTAATTATCTTTTCAAGTTCTAGTTTTCTTGAGTTGGTTACAGGGTCATTGGGCTTTCTGCTCCCCAAGTCAACATAAACGATAAAGATTGATTATTTTGCTGCGGATTGCCGATCCGCTACTTGCACGTGTGTACAAAACAGTCATATACCCCAATATTCAGATGCAAGTGTCAGAGTTTATAGAGCTCATGAAGGAGGCAACCACAGTTTTACTGAAAGTTTCAGAAGTACAAACAATATTTCTGGGGAGAAGAATGCCTCCCCAAACAACTCAATGAGGACTGTGTGTGCTGAATAACTATAGGAGGCTGATTGTTGGGTGAAAAGACCACCAAACTTGAGAGAGGGGGCATGAAATGTAGCATTCGAGAGGACAGCATGACTGATTGATTGACTGAAAGGCTGAATTAGAAGAATACATGCTGCAACATTTTGTTGCATGTCCCGTGGGTCATTAACTCTCAATACAATGTTCCTGCAATAGTGAGAAAGTTAATTCATAAAGGGGACATCCCTCTCATCCAGTTCCCATGCCTTTTAAACTTCCGTTCTGCTTTTTCAAAAATGTCAAGCACAGCTGAACTCATCATTTTGTTCTGCTACGGTAAGAGTAGTCTACAGATCTGTGGGAATGTCTTAATCATCATTCAAATGCATGATATAATCAGCTTATATCATGTATTTTAAAGCATTTTGTATCTACAGTAATGGTGTGCCTTTTAGAGACCGAGTACCCAAACTGTGATTCAAAACGCACTAATCTTTCACAAAGTGCCAATACAGCAATTTAACCGGAATACAGGTGGCTGTGAAGGGGTGATGTCGGGTACCCAAAGAAAGGGCTCCGAGTGGCACCTTTGGCACCCGTGCCATAGGTTCACCAACAGTGCTCTAGGATATTGTTGCCACACTGAATAACTGTGCAAACATAACAACACAAACAAGTAGCTAGCGTAGTGCAACTGCTAAGGTTCAGTGCTAAGTTCAAAATCCTGCATCAAAATAAAAAAATGACCATAGATAAACCTGTAGTTTTCAGCTATAACCTACCTTATGAGGTTCTTATGAGCCAAAAATGCTTCTTTCTGTTTTCTAAAGGTAGGATTCAAGCACAGCCACCAATATTTATGTTTTTTTATTGAGCAATTTGCAAATAAGGTAAATACTGCACAGCAATATGTGCAGAGAGTACAAACTTACACTCACCATATGGGTTTCTACCAGCAAAGCTCATAATTAGATTATTTTTTAAATTTTAAAAGAAGATTGAGAAGAGAATACTTTTATATATAAAAGCCATGTTAAGTATTGCTGTACACAGGCTTGTTTCTTTATTCTGTTTATAGTCCAATTTATGAAGCTGATCTCAGAAGTACTGCAAGTTGAAATACAGCTGTCTATGAATGAACCTGGGGATGTATGGCTCATTCCAGTGACATTTTATTCTAAAGTCCTATCGCCTTGGACTTTCACAAGAAACTGCTAGTTTCTTGCAAGACAAGCCAAAGCTTTCTGGTGACATTTTCAGTGGGTTCACAGGTTCACAGGACACAGAAGTACAGGACATTTTGCCAAATAACCATCATTATATAGAAATTACACATAGAAATCTATCAAATCATTTTTAGATCCATGGGTAAAACTAATAGCAAATAAATGATGAAAGCAACAAACACCATTTTTAAAATGTACTCCACATAAACCATGCAAACAAAATTATGTAATACAGGCCATGTGTATTTTTAAACAGCTTGGAAAATCTAGTAATATATTTAGTGCTATCTGTGCACTATCAAATGTATCAATAGTCTAATGAATTAAAATGGTCAAAGCATTTCTATTGACTCAAGTGAATTGTGGATGACCTCGTGTTAAAATTTAATGGTTAAAAATAGTATTTAAAACATTTTAATTTAACTGCATATATCTAATTGTGCCACAACATAACTAAGCAACTTCACAGGCATTACAGGAGCAAAATATATTTACCAAAGGTTAGAACCATTAGAATAGACATATAACTATAAGAACTACACAACATCTGCAATGCTAGAAAACATCGTGGAATTCAGCAGTCTGCTAGGTTTCATGGTGTCAGTCAACTGTTCTCATTGGCATTTTATGCTGGTAGCCAACACCTGTTAGTCTTCTTCACCTGATATTCAAGGTATGATTTAGCTGCATATGAAGCTTCTTCAGACAATCATAGAGCTAATCCTGTCACTGATAGATTTATGACTAGAGTGTGACTAGACAAGAAGCCTTACCCAGGTTGACTTGGGTCAGTTCAAAGTATCTTCTGGAAGTTAAATCACTGCATGGAAGTATTTAGTTATCCTGGGAGGTTCCAGGGCAAAAATCCACACTATACCTCAAAGCTTACCCTTTTTTCAGAGGTGCTTATGAGATTCTCCGTCTTAGATGTCATGATAACTTGTTTGACCATGATTAGGAAGAAGGTGTGCCATTTGCTACCCTGCCTCAAATATCTTGGGTTGGGATATGTTTTTCTTCTCATTCACTAACCACATTGATTGGTAACTATCAAGATGAACTCCTTTTTTTACTCATACATGGTAGAAACACAATACAAAGGGGAAAAGTGGGACATATTACTTTCTGACGCAGAAAGGGCAAAGATCCACTACTTCTCCTTTTCCAAAAAAGGTCCAAAATGAAGGCAAATTCCTTCATTTCCAGACTTTCTTTCTTTCTTTCTTTCTTTCTTTCTTTCTTTCTTTCTTTCTTTCTTTCTTTCTTTCTTTCTTTCTTTCCTTGGTTGAAATACCCAAAATTATATGTGATAACATCTCACACTAATGAGTCCCCCAAAGATTACAGTAGCCTGTGAGATTTGTGTGTGTGTGTGTCCCTTGTGGGAACATAGGAACAGGCCCTGCTTCAACCTGCATCTTTTAAGGATCACAACTTAGGTGTCTTCTTTCAAAAGAATGGCATCAGCTGTACCGGCAGTGTCTCCTTTCATGTTTAATGTTTTAAAAAGAGAAGTCATCTCTCCTTTCTTTTTTATAATCTACAGTTTCACTCGTCTCTGGGCATGGTAACAAGTATAGCCTGTAAGATTCCTTGCACCACCTCTTGCATTGAGAGAAAAGACGTTTACCTCAGCTAGAGCCTCAGGTTGCTACAACATTAGCACCAACTGAAACTCAACCTGATGCTATAGAAACACAGCACACAATGGGGATGCTCTTGAGACATCATTTATTTCCAATTGTTATTGATGGCCTTTCATACTTTGCTCGTGGGTCTACTTTACCTTGTCACTTATGAGCTACGAGGTTATCAATAACTCATGAAAATAAATGTCTTATTGACAGCCTGGCTGTATATCCAAAGCTTTTGTCTTTCTTTCTCACACTCCCATACATATATAAAAATGTACTTGTCATATATAATGCAAACAAAAAAGAGAATGAATAGAAGCATTTGATGTCACCAACCCTCTTATCTTTGAATACCGAGGCTTTTAAAACTCAAGGGTGTGTGTGTTTTTCCCCCCTTCGTTCTTCTAAAGGCATTTCACAAAGATCTGTCCCTAATTTATTTATTAAGGTAAGCCTTCGGAATGAGGTAAAATTACCAGACTGGCCTATCAGTGCCTTTATATATACACACAAGTTCATTCATAATTAATGGAACGGCCTATAGTGCTGTGTCTAGAATAAACTTAAGGTCAGATCTCTGAGAGACCCAATCATGCTATTACGCCTGGCAAGAAATGAATACACGCAGGAACTAAAAAAGAAGCCGAGCTGAAAAGAAATGGTACTGAACGTACTAGAGGCATTTGGAACAATTCATTCCTAAGCAAAAGTGCCTTTTCCTTCGTTTTCCTTCATTGCCTTGATCTGGCTAAAACTGTTGTCGGGGGCAGGTTAATGATTGACCTTTGCAAGAACCACATACCAAGCTTTGTTCCCTAGCAGCCAGGAGCTTGCAGGGGCTAGAAATCTTTGACAGAATGGGATTAAACTGTGGTAAGAAGTCTGCGGCAGGTGAAGGTCAATGGGAAGGGAGGCAGAGTTTCTCAGGACATTTGTGCTCTGGGGGACAGTACCCTCCCAGGTAATCTCATAGGTACATTTGCCCTCACAGGTATGTTAAAGAAATTTGTGGGAGACATGGAACTAGCTTTTATTTCCTTCTCAATTAGATTCTTGAAAAACATGTCTTGTTATTCATGCAACTCACAGCAGTAAGTTACAAACGGCAGGCAACTTACGAAAGTACATTATACACTGGCAATTCCTTTGATGCTGCTTCCTAAAATAGGGAAGAAGTCATTCATACTATAAGCTAATTATTATATAATGTATCAAGTTATACTTTAAGGCATTTAACTTGTCCTATTACCTCCTGAACAGTGAACAGAGGTAAGTTATCAGTTACCTTGATAATGATTTAAAACTAAGAGCAAGACTTAAAGTGCCCACAGGGATACATTTGCAACAATGTCATGAACATTAGAACTTTTTAAAAAATGCAGGCCCTTGGATTAAAATCTCAGTAAATAATTTATTCTTTGAATGACTTACCAATGCACTTGATTATTATTTCTGTCCCAGTATCAATACTGTGGGTTTCAAATCATTAAATTTAATAGTTTAAATAGCATTAAAATGCAATGGAGGAAGTGATGTCAAGCTATTTAATAAGGGCAAGAAGACTGGAAAAGTTCCTTCTATCTCACTGGTCATGAGTCACAGTGCAAAAACAGACAATTATCAAGTTCTTCAGAATATTGTTCCACATAGCTACAGGATAAAAGGATACCCATTATATCAATGGATTTATAAACATACCTCTGCTTGAGTGTTACAACATTAAAAGTATAATAAATATTATGTCAACTGAGAATTAAATGAACTTTCAAATATTCACACAGGGAAACTATCTTTGTAAGCAAAAGGGCAGCATAAAGACTAGCCAGTCGGGAGCCATCCTAGTTGCATAGCCCCAGATAACAAATTGGCAGCCAACGCGCTGGCCAGGGTAACGAAAGAGAATGTAACTTTATCCTAGTGACAAAATACGGCCATTTGAACTAATACTGCCTGTATGAAGGTACAAATGAGCTGGGCTGCCTACACTAACTTGTGACAAGTGAGGCATTTCATGGCAGCTGCTGACAGCAAAACTGCCCCCATTAGCAGACTGAAAAGTAAAATCATAAGCTGGTATTCAATCATTTGTTTACAGAGATAAGTCATTGTATGAACCTCAAATGGAATCTCTTCCAAACAACTTTCGATTCTATCACACAAATAACACCCTACAGAACAGGATCTCTGTGCTGCAAAGGTTGTAGAATTTGAGAATCTAAAGACATGTGGCTATATAAAATTACCTGACAATCCCTTAAGAAAGCTTGACTATGTGATTGAGTTCAAATCTGTTTATTGAAAATATGCAGCAACTACCATCACAACATTTGTCTGGGAAAGAGATATGTCCTCTCCTATGCATAGTATGTGACACATATTGTCTTTGTGAAGGTAAGAATAAGCACCTGGAAATGCATGTTGCTTGAAAATGCTCAAATATGTTAATCTTGCAAAAGTAAACAAGATTTCTCTCCCAGATTGCATGGACTACTTCTGAATGTATGTAAGCAACTAATGAATTCTGGTACAGTATTCCATTTAAAGAAACAATAATGTTAGAACCTTGTGTCCGTTACAGAATGTACAATGCTGCCAAGTTATTTTTATATATTTTAAGTAGAATTATTTATAATGTTGAGTAAAATAGTAGCGACAAAATAATTTGGTAGTCTTGTGCATTATATAAATGACATCAGAATCTAGCATTATCAGTTCTTATCCTTAGATGATATAAAGTCATCAGTCAGCAACTGGTGATTTGTAGCACTTCACAAACAACAAAGTGGAATGTTGGTTTAACATTTGCAAATAGCCAGATACATTGTTGTAAATATGAAGACACATGGAACACTTTTAGAGCAGCAAGACTAATTTGGCAGCACCCAGATATAAAGTACAGTACTTTATATACTGTATTTATTTATTCAGTTCATTTACTGTCCCATAAGTACAAGCATTTTATAAAAATAAGAAGGACTTTAAATTGTACAATTTTTTTCAACATGTTCATCCGATATGTGTGTGTGTTATAAAGTCAAACAGCATCAAGGGGAGGGCAAGAATAGTCTCTGAACCAGATTGTGTTTTGGTGGCATAATAACTAGCAATCATGTGCCGTCAGGACAATTCTGACTCATGGCAACCCATTTCAGGGTTTTATAATAACCCTGGACCTGCAGAGCTGGAAGGGACCCTGGGGACCATCAAGTCCAGTCCTTGCCAAGGAGGCACAGTGGGGAACTGAGCTCCCAACTTCTGGCTTCTCAGCCAGATGGCTAAACACTGAGCTTAGAAGTGCTTTGCATGCCGGTTATTTCACTTGCAGAGCTGGAAGAAAGCTGGGTTTGCACAGCAGCTGAAGAATTTGGCTTGCATAGTATGTCTGTCATCACCTTTGGTTACAGTTGGTAACAAGGATTAAGGGGTTAAGCCAAAGGCTTTGCAAATTTGGGGGGGGGGGATAAAGAAAGGGGGAAGCCAGGAAAAAAAAACAAGAAGAAAAGGAGAAGAAAAATGGAGCTTAATGGGGCATTATGAGGAAGCAGGAAATAAAAGGGCAAGTATATGATCTAGGAGGGGGAAGGAATGGCCATGCCACATGCTAGGGAGGGATCTGGTACAGGTGACACCATGAGGGATAAACAGAGGATAGAAGGGAATTCATTTCTGCATGTCAAAGCTAATGTTTTAAATATTTCGTTCTTCACAGAGGAAAGACCCTGTTTACAATTCAGTGCAGGAAAAACATATATTGGGTTGCCACTCTTTCTTCCAAACTGCACCAACTGGCTGACAGATGTGTTGTTTTTATTATAAACATTATAAAGAGGTAAGATGAAAAGAAGACAGGTACCTGAAGATAGCACTTAAGGCCTGTGGATATCCAAAGTGAGCCTTGAAAAAAGCAGTGTCCTGACCCAGAAGAACAAGGGATCAGCCTGAGACCCAGACCCGACGGAAGAACCTGGTCATTCCTTACATGGCTGGAGTGTCTGAGAAGCTTAAAAGGATTTTTTTTTTTTTGCAAACATCACATCCCCACTTACTTCAAATCCACAAACACGCTAAGACAGAGACTCGTCCACCCAAAAGACAAGAGGAACAATATAGGATATGCAGTCCAATGCAGTGAGGAGTGTGCAGACCTCTAAATTGGAGAAACTAAACAGCCATTAAACAGAAGAATGGCCTAACATTAGGTGGGGTGGGGGGCAACAGCTCAGGACCAGAATCAGCAGTGTACCTCTGTTTGAAGGACCAACACTCATTCAAATATGAGGATGTACACATATTAGACAGAGAAGAGAGGTGGTTTAAGAAAGGGGTCAGGGAAGCCTTCATGAGAGTATTAAAAACCTCTCTCTCAACAGAGGTGGGGACTCAGGCACCATATGCCTGTCACTTCTCAGGCTGCCCTTTCATCAGTCCCCAGACAAATCAAAAGCACTTCACTCCTCTACAGGAAGGCCACAGCTATCAACCCATATTAATAGGTGTTGGAAAAGGTTGCATAGGTGGGACTTTTACACACTCCAGGCCATTGTCGGCCTAACAAGCCTATACAGGCCAGGGTATTGTGAAATCCAGGTAAACTATAAATTGGAGGTCTAGCCACTAACCTTCCTCAGACTGACGAAGCTGCTTGGATGAGTATCAAAACATTTCAATCTCACAGGAAAAGAAGTCAAGTCACCATGACTCAACTACAAGATACCCTCAAAAGTGTATTAGCTTTTAAAGGGTACTATACTGTACTCCTATATTTTAAACTTAATTGCTTGCTGACCACTTTTCTATTTTCATATATTTAAGCAATTGTATCTATAGCTGTAACTCAACAAAATATAACATCAATTATTCTAAAGGGCAGCTGTAATTTTAGAAAGTTACTTTCATAGCAGTACGGTCTCACTCAATAGTGATGGAGGCATGTCACATGGTTCATGAACTTCCTGCTGTTCTATTGCAGGCACTGAACTGATAAGAGTAGGTTTTGTGGTGCAAGTCAGCACCTTGTAGAATTTTTTTAAAAAATGTAATTACATATATTTGTAATGTAAAAGTTTTTTAAAAGTTACTTATAAGATATTGGAAATGAAAGACACTTTAAATTACACAACTATAATGATAACACCTTGGGATTCTGAACCAGAACTATAACAAAGTATGTTTCAACGTAACTTTCAAACAGTTTATAGATGATACATGTTAGCAATGGTCAGTTGGAGAACAACTGAGACTATTTTTAAACTTTTAAGTGAAGGACTGTAGGAAGCAGGCACTGATAAACAGGGTAAGAAGCAAGATCTGACAAACAGGGTCCAAGACAAGGGTGAGATATTTCTATTGGAGACCAAGGGGAAGGGAATCAAGTAAAGAGAGACTGATGATGCTGAATAAGATTAGGGAGATTAGGTTTCACCCCCAACTCCCCTTTATCCTCCTACTGACAGCTGAAGACCCACCTTTTCGGGCAGGTTGTTAACCAGCATAACTCAATCCCTGAATGCTGTTTTTAGTGAAAATTATTTTTAACATTGTACATGTTTTTAAGCATTCAATGTCTTTTAATTTTGTTTTCGAGTTTGTTTTCAATGTGTACTCTATTGCCTTTTTAAAAATTTCATTCTTTCTAACACTGTGAGCTACCTTGCAGCCCCTTATCAGGAGAAAGGTGATTGATAAATAAGACAAATAGTTCTTAACTTCTCCTGATCATGGGGCATTCATTCTAGCTGGCACTGATGGCAGATTGCAAATCCAGCAACATCTGGAAAGCTACAGGTTCCCATTCTCTTAAAAAAAGATCTGAGGAGGGTAGGATCATGTAACTTTGAGAGTGAGAGAGCAAGACAAATTAATTTTATAGCTGATTTATCAATACTGGTCAACTTCAATGCAAGAAGAAGGAGGTGGGAGATAGCCATGGCTTGAGTGGAATCACAGCCAGATGAGCTCCACAACCCTGCATAGGAATCTACCTAAATCATAATATGACAGGTACAGTAAAGGTAAAGGTCCCCCCGCACATGTGTGCTAGTCTTGTCCGACTCTAGGGGCAGCACTTATCTCCGTTTCTAAGCCAAAGAGCCAGTGTTGTGCAACTCCATGACCATTTCTGTGCACAGAATACTGTCTACCTTCCTGTTTTTTATGGTGGTACCTATTTATCTACTTGCACTTACATGCTTTCCAACTGCTAGGTTGGCAGGAGCTGGGGTTAACAGTGGGAGCTCGCTCCACTGTGTGGCACCCAGGACGCAGAGCTGCCAGCTTTGCAGCTGACAGTTTCAGTGCTCTAGCCCGCTGAGCCACCACACCCCAAAGAATATGACAAGGATACATAAAATCCAAATCAGCCATTTCTTCAGTGTATGGTAGGATTATTCTGTTACTGGAAGTGCATTATTGCATTGGGCTGCCTGCAATAGAGGCATCGGGAAGTTGCATGGATGAGAGTCATCTGCTGTTCACCAAGGCTCCTAGGTAGCAGACAGCTGTTCTTTTTAATACTATGAAAACATTATTAATTATCCTTTATACATGGAGGAAATATACAGAAGCCTCTTAACAGTCAGTGGTGGTGGTGGGGTTTCTACATTATTTCGTGCACAAGCAAATTTAGACAGATGTGAACATCAGGCAAAGAAGTTCTTAAGAGATCAGTGAAATAAATTTGGAATGTGCAACACTCAATAATGCTGAAGGGTTTATGTTTTGCATTAAGAAGATACAGTTTCCTGATCTTGGGTGGCAAATTATTATCTTTGGTGATCCTTCATCTCCGTTCAAAGGAGGGAAACACACTTCCGTCAGAACTTGACCAGCACGGAAAGCCTGCTCCACAGTGTCAAGCCGGGGAAAAGCCGAGCAAAAAGCAAACCGCGGGCGCTGGGCTGCGGCGCTTCGGCCTCGCCTACCTGTTTCCTTCCTCAGCTCCGCGCGCCACGCACCGCGCGCCGCTCCTGGTTCGGCTCAGCTGATTCATTGGCGCTGGTTGGCCAGACGGGCCGGCGCCCGGCTCGTGACATCACCCATTCACACTTCGGCCCAGCTGGCGCCGCCCGGGCGGTCGCCGTGGCAACGGGGACGCCGAGTTTAGCGCGACGAGTTCCAGCTGTAAGGTGAGGCTAGCGAGCCGTCCCAGTTGCGCCTGCGCGTTCCCGTCAACTCGAGGCTTAATATTAGGGCAGGCGCGGCCGTGTGTGTGTGTGTGGGGAGGGGGCTTCCCTTTTGAAAAGGCGTCTTGTAGAGTTCGTGTCTTCGGCGGTGGAAGGAGTGGTTTCTGCGGGGCGATCTAGATCTTGGTCGCACAAGTTTGGAGTTGGTCAGTGTTAGATGCTGATAGCTTAGGCGGGGTTTAGGTCTCTGGGAACAGAGGTTGGGGATTCGATTCCCACTGTGTCTCCTGCAAATAGAGCCAGCTTGTGTGACACCTGGCGAAACTGCACAGTCCCAGGGTGCTCCCAGAAAAGGGGAGTGGTAAACTAACTGCTTTTGAGGATCCTGTACCTGGAAAACCCTGGAAAGGATTGCTGTGAGTCAGAATTGACTTGAGGACACATGACTAGCCATATTTTGCCTTCATTTTCCTCTCAAGCAGTAATAGTAAACTTTTTGTGACAGATGTGCTCTTAGAAAACCTAGGAAAACTCCTAAGGGTCTTGCAGCTCCATAAAGACAACTGAAATTTATTGCAATGTTTTCTCATCAATAGAGCATTTGAGGTATAAAGCAAAATATCACATTGTGGGGAGACAACACAAATAAGGGTACATAGTATTTCGCCAGAAATGAAGATTGCACATACATACAGCGTGGGAGCAAAATGATTCTTGACGGTTGTAAGTCGTAAGTCAGCCAAGGACTGTGTGATGTAACATACATGTGGCAGGGAGCATTCAGGTGGGATCCTGGATGGGTGTCTTTAACCTACAAGAGACTGGAGAGGCAGCAACAACTCCCACCCACAGGAGGCCAGGCTAGGCCCATCTTTGCTCTCCTTCCCCAGGAAAGACCTTTCTCTTCAGGCAGGGCTTCCCTCAGTGCCTGGCTGCCTGGGTGGGTTTTTTAAAAACAGACTGATGTACCCTGTTGCTTTTCAATTTGATTTTAATAATAAATTTATTTAATTTTCTTAAAATATTTCTGTACTTAAAATTTTAGCTTTTCAATATTGCCTTTTCAATTATATTATTAAAATATCGCCTTTTAAATTTTTTACCCCCTTTTAAGGAGAAAGGGGGTATAAAAATATTTTGAATAAATAAATAGCTGAGATTGTTTACAAGTTCTCCAGAGTCCACCAGTTTTTCATTACCTGGCACTTCAAGTCTCAGTAACTTACTCTGAGATGTTTGTAAGAGAAAGAATAAAATATGTATAGTTACTTACAATGTCTTAAAACTGCATACTTGAGTGTGCTGATTTCTTCACTGCAGACATACTTAGCAGTGAACCAAACAGATTAACAGTAAACAAACAACTGACACCAACAGACTAAAGAGCAGAAAAGAAACATGCAGCAGAGAGGCAAGGTTCTCTCTGACTATCAAAAGCTAGAAGGGATAATTGTTTAGTGCTAGATAGTAACTTCAGCTTAGAAAAGTATCTTCCAGTCACACACAAACTATAGTCAGCAGGTGCAGTTGCAAAGAAAGCAACCCTGTTGTTTCCTGCCTGGGCAGCATAAAATGTTTTCTTTTGTTTTTGATGGTTCTCTCAGACAGATACAAATATGGATGGCACGATTGTTATAATTTGAATGTTCTGTTCTTAATGCTCAAATTGTTCATTTGGAAATGAGTGGGTTATAAGTGAATCCCGGGTCCTACACAATGGAGCGAGCTCCCACTGATAACCCCAGCTTCTGCCAACCTAGCAGTTGGAAAGCATGTAAACAAAAGTAGATAAATGGGTACCACCGTAAAAAGCAGGAAGGTAAACAGCATTCCGTGTGCAGAAATTCATTCAGCCATGTCGGCCACATGGCCAGAGACTTGCACAACACTGGCTCTTTGGCTTGGAAATGGAGATGAGCACCACCCCTAGAGTCAAACACAACTAGCACACATGTGAGGGGAACCTTTACCATTTTACCATGAAATTAAATGGTTTGCATACATTCAAAAATTGAACTATGTATACTGGTGTATTCCTTGTTCCACAACAAATATCAGTGGTATTACTCTACCACTTAATTCAGTCTATTCTTCTGTTTGTTTGACTGCCCATTTTATCTATTCGTTTAAAACATTTTTATCCCTTTGTTGAACCAAAAAAGGCTCCCAGACCCCTTTGCCAATATCAGTCAGCAAACAATTCTAGCATCTCAGGCTTGCAATATCCATAAGAAAAAGGAGATGGTGAGGGGGAATTCAAATAGAATGCTCAGCATTTTCAGACACCAGTACTTAAAGCATATCCAGTCTTGGAAATGTGATTATACCTTGCCTTAGTTAATGATTCTCTAGCTAGTTCTTTTTTTCTAGCATTCACCTCCCAGTGTATACCCAGACTTTCTCCACCTCTTTTGCTATGGTTTTTAATTAGTTTCTTTTTGCTGATTCTGTTTTTGTTCTCCTGTCTACAAAAATCTGTTCAGACTGCTTTGATTTTAAAAATGAACCATGACATGATCCTTTCTCTGTGGATAGCTCTTTATGTTCACTGCAGCGATGCTGTTTTCTCTCTTTTCTCCTATGAGGCCAGTGGGTAGACCCCTAAGTAAGGGAAGGTTTCAATTTGTTTCTGAAATTGGAAGCCCAGATTCTCTGATGTTGCTGTGGGATTTTTTCCTGGAAGATGCTGAGTTTAAACATCTTATCTGCAATTCCCCTACTTCCTTAGATTTGTTACATCATTTCAATTAAGTGGTATTGTCTGTAATTCAAAGTGTCGTCTCATTTTGCTCGTCAATGCCATTTTTAGCTCCCAACTTTTTCTTGGTAATTGCAATCGTGTTTTGAATATCAATTTTTAGTCCTGTTTAAGGATAAAGGTAGGACCATATTTTAAGTCTTTGCTATTCCCAAAGCATGCTAGAATTATTATAATTATTATTTATTTGATTTATATACCACCCATCTGGCAAAAAGCTACTCTGGGCAGTTGACAATAAACTTTTCCATTGCATTGAACCTATTGGGGGGGGGTGCTGGAAGAAAACAGAAAAATTTGGTATGTGTGGGTGTGTGCATGTGGTGAAGGACAAGGTTTTCTCCCCCCCCCCCAACTCCCCGGCCACAGTTTCTGAATATTTTACATTTCTTGCCTCTTGAAACTTCCCTGTTATCCAGGTTGACTCATTGTCCTGAGTTATTCAGAAACATTTGCATGGTAGATGGGCGTTATGATTCCAAAATATGAAGGCAATATCCAGTTTGAGAAAGAAAAACTCTCATTCTCATCTGAAGACGTTGAATATGATTTGGAAGTTTGTTATGAAGTCAAATCAAACAGAAGAATCACCAGCACATTTCAGAAGATACTTGCTCCACAAGCAAAAGAAAACAGTTTTTGTGGTAAGGCTACATATTATCATAATCACTGACCTGGAAGGGAATTAATGAATCATCAAGTCCAGCCTGTGTCAAAGAGTCACAGTGGGGAACTGAACTCACACAACCACAGGCACAGCAGCTTCAAATCACTTAACTATCCAGCAGGTGCCACTTCAGTGTATTATTATTATTATTATTATTATTATTATTATTATTATTATTATTATTATTATTA
>JAHTLZ010000204.1:67422710-67434083 GCA_023846285.1 Phrynocephalus versicolor
TCTTCTTCTTCTTCTTCTTCTTCTTCTTCTTCTTCTTCTTCTTCTTCCCACAAGTAATGATGGACCTCTTGTGAATTTGAGCTTTGTTGGGATCCTTACAGATTTCATTGCCTTCCATTTCTGGTAGCCCAAGGAGATATGTTATGTCTTGCAAACACGCCCATTGTTCTATGCCCCCCTCCCTTCCATCCCTGGGGATTCAATTTGTTTTGAAAGAATTAGTTCTATCCTTAACATCTACATAGATGTTTGATAAGGCTCATTGAGCAGGCAGTGATGGTCTTGTTTTAAAAAAAGAGAAGTCCTAACTCTACTCAGTCCATGTTATGTTCACACAAGCACATTTTTTTAAACTTGAACAATGTGTTTTTCTCTTTGACAGTTTTCAGATAAAATACACGATGGATGAGGTTATCTTGGTTTCTTTTGGAGTCTGTCATTCTTTGTTTAAATAATGTTAGCAGAATTGATTCTTCTATTTTATTAAATACATTTCAAAACTGAATCTGCCAAAAGTGTTGTTTTGACAATCCAGGATAATAAGTTTTGGTATTAATAGGCTATTTATTAGGCCCCAGTAAAAGATATTATTACTCTGTTACCCATTAAGAAATGAAGAGCAGATTGTGGTCTCATCTCACTGTTCAAGTATGGTGTCCCTTCTCCCTTTCCTTGTTAGCATTAAAAATAGCATATAGTGCAAATCATGGCTAAAGCTTGCAAAGCCTTATAAATCAGTTCTATACTTTGGTTTCTAATTTTCATCCCAGTTAATGTTAATCATGAATGATGCTGGTGAAAGAGTAACACTACACAATGGTTAATGCTATGTGGAGAAGGAAGGTCAAAACATGCTTGGTAGAATGTGAAGCAATGAGTAGCATGGAATTAACAACTGGCATGTAGAAGAAGCAGTGTAGCATACAAGCCACATACATATGGGACACAGAATATAGTTCCACCCAGAGCTCTTTTGTAATTAAACACAGTGCTTTTTCTACCAAACAAATCCATCCATCCATCCATCCATCCTTCCTTCCTTCCTTCCTTCCTTCCTTCTTCATTTCCATTTTTTCTTGGCTGTAAGCTTATAGTGGGAGGTATTTTGTTCAGTAACAGGAACAAGGGAGAAAATGCTACACATTTCATTAGAAGCAAAATCAATTATTACTTTGGGGGGGGGGGGGACTACCTGCTTTCAATTAAGCAGGAAATTATCTAACCGATTACTTAATTTACTCTGCCCAGCAATCCCACAAATGGTTTATGCTGAATGAAGCATGAAATTAAGTATGTAACAACTAGCCTAATGGTTATGTTTTGAGAACACCACATTTTGAAATCACTGGTGCCAATTTGTAACCACAAATAAGGAAAACATAGGGATATGTTATTGGTACAACAAAGCATGTGCTCTCTAATATAATCTATTTTGCTGCAGATCATTTCTAGTTTGAATATATAACAAAGAAACTCTAATCTGGTATACCTTTTGACACTGGCATCTTAATATTTGACGGACTGTTTATTTCAGTTTTCTGCCATAGCTATCAAATTACAACTGTCACTAAAGAGCAATTCATGATAACCAAACACCAACAAAGGAATTATAGTACAGTATTTCTATTGTAGAAATTCCTTTGGGGGATTTGTTCAGAAGAAGGGAGCTACAGGATCAGAACATGGCTTTTCTAGTCTAGTGCTCCATCCCCACAATGGCCAAGCATTTAAGTGGCCAAGACACTCCCTTACTCATTGTTTCCCAGCAACTGACACTGAGATGCATATTGCTTCTGATGTTGGAGGCCATCTGTATCCATTATGATCCGAAGCCACATACAGCCCTGTCCTCCATGACTCTGTATAATTCCCATGGTTTTCAGCCTTCAACCTGCAGTGGTTTTCAACCTTCCTAATGTTGCAACCCTTTAATACAGTTCCTCATGTTCTGGTGACCCCACAACATTTTGCACTATAAGATGTGTAGTGCATCTCTCTCTCTCTCTCTTTCATCAGGTCTGGCTTCTGAGCCCACTTTTCTCCTCTTAAGGTGGCACCGCAGGATGGCTTCTCCTCTGCCACCCACCTGCTTGCCTTTCTTCAGGCGAGGTGGCCTTAACAGCCATTGCCGTTCATCAGCACCACTTTAAGGAGGCTCCGGCAACCGGCTTTACTCCAGTTGGCAGCTGAGGGCTTTTGCAGGAGCTGAAGCTGGCATCCCCAACCCAATCCCTTGACAGCCGCTGCTGGCCGGGCACTTGCTGCACCCGCAGCCAACAGACCTGTAGCTCTCCAGCTCTCCCATCCTAAGATTATCACCACCACCACCACCATCATTAGAGATGGGCACGAACTAAAAAATGGCATTTCGTTTGTCGTTTGTCGTTTGGAGGGTCCGTTTTGGTTCGTTTCCATTTTTCGCGAATTTTTGCAAAAAATTCATTTTTGTTTTCGTTCGTTTTGTTACCATTTTGTTACCATTTATTTCAATTTTTTGTGATTTTTAAAGGATTTCAAGCAATTCACTCATATTGCAGTAACGGAAACGAAATGCATGACAAAATTTCCGGTGTTTCTGTTCGGTTTGTTTCATTTTAGAGACAAAATTTGTTTGTCGTTTCGTTACATAACGAAATGAAAAAACAAAAATGGAAATGGAAAATTGTTCGTTTCGTGCCCATCTCTAACCATTATCCTAATTGCTTTCTCCTTGCCTTCCAACTCCCTTCCATCCATTGCTCCTTCTTGCATCCCTCTACCACTTTCATTTGTCACCCGCCCCTCCTCTCTCCTCCTACCAACAGCTATGCGAGGTGGGCGAGGTGACTGGAAGTGGGGCGGGGGTGAGCATGGTGGCCCATGAGGAGCAAGCTTCCTTCACTCACAGAGACACCTGTGAAAGGGTCAATCGACCCCCAAAGGGCTCACACACCCCTGTTTGAGAACACAGATTCTCTTTTTTTTGTATTGAATAGTTTTATTGGGTTTTTAAGGGGGGAACAAAGGGGAGGGGTGTGAAGAAAAGGGGGTACAATTTTAAAGTTTACATTGAATATGTCAAGCAAAATAAAATAGCGATTTAACATATTAATAGATCACCAAATATTATCACAGTGCTAATAGGTTTGTTACTTCTTTCCATCTTTTCTGAGAAATCTCATCATAGTCTCCCTTTAAAAAGCCGGAGAGTCTGTCGATTTCAATGCATTCTCTTATCTTTTCGTGGAGATTCCTCTCTGTTGGCACGTTTGGTTGTTTCCAGGATTTCGCATACAGTATCCTTGCAGCAACAATTACATGGTGAAGTACATATCTCTGATCAGATTCTCATGGCACAGGGGTTGAACTTCAGTTCTGCCATCAGTATTCTCCTCCAGAGTTCAATCCTAACAGGCTCAGGTAGCCAGCTCAAGGTTGACTCAGCCCTCCATCCTTTTGAGGTCAGTAAATTGAGTACCCAGTTCACTGAGGGGACCCATATGTAGCCTGCATAACTATATTATAAATCAGAGAGGGCTTGGGTCCTTTTCCAAGGAGCAGGTTGGGGTAAAAACACTCTAAAATAATAAATAAATAAATAAATAAATAAATAAATAAATAAATAAATAAATAAATAAATAAAAGCAGTATAGAGGGTATAGAAACAGCACTTTTAAACTTTTACTACAGTAATACCTTGGTTTACGAGCATAATTCATTCCAGAAACACGCTTGTAAACCAAAACACTCTTATATCAAAGCAAATTCTCCTATAAGAAATAATGGAAACTTAGATGATTCGTTCTAGGGTTCCACAGACAAAATACTGTACACACAAAATGTCAAAACGCACAAAAGAAGTTGGCTAGAAATCCATGCCCACACCATGGTTTAGGTATCTGCTTGAGACTAAGAACTCTGTGTTTTTAATGTGACAATAATAAAGTACAATTTGTAGCTATACCCACACTTGACAAGCTGCCACATGACTAGAAATGGTTTGAAAAATAAGAAAAGATGTTGAAAACAAATTAAATAAAAAATATAAAGAAAAATAAAACAAACTCCTAACTTGCACTCCCCTTTGAAAACGTTCCTGGCTGGTGCAAAGGAAACCTCCATCCCTCTCTCTTCCCTCTACTTTGGAGGCTGCCTGAGATGGAACATTCCCGACAATCCCCCACAATCCAGTGGCGGGGGGAGAGCCACCATTGGCTCACTTGCAATCCAGTTACTCGTATTGCAAGACATTGCTTGTTGATCAAGACAAAATTTAGAAGAAATATTTGCTTGTCTAGCAAATGCTCTTAAACCATTTGGCATTTGGCTTTAGTGGATGGCCTACAATGTAGCAGGAAGAAACATTTATCCCTATCTGTTTTCCCTACATCATACGTAATGTACACACTTATCTCTGTTGTTGAAGCCATGAGTGCCATGGCTTACATATCTGAAATGGCAGCATCTGCACACAAAATGGAATTATCTGATTACCTGGGATAATCCAGTTTTGAAGAAATAACTTTAAAAATATTAGGGGGAAGGTCACATAGAACCTCACCCCACCCATGTCAGTCCCATGTTTAAGTGACCTGGAATACTGACTTAGTTATTGTGAAGATTTGCTAAGAAAAACCAAGAGGAAGTGGGGGAATGGAATGGGGTTTATGAGATCCTGAATAGTGACATAAAGACGGAAATGACAGGCATTTGTTGCTAGCCCCAGTGCTTTGAAATATATTTTGTTAGGCCCCTGTACTTCTAGTTTTTTTCAAGGAACTCACAACCATCCTGTCCCTTAGACAAATCCAAGAATCTGGATTTTCCCAAGAAGAACAAGACGGACCTGTGCCTCCTGATCCCAAGTTACTGATGCTGATTACTTCATGGGGGTGGGGAAGGTCCTATTCTGATGAACACCCCCCAAAGGACCAACCATGTATTCTTAGGACCCTCTCGTGATAGGGATGCTTGGGAAATTCTGTGTGAATTCTTCTATGGAAGGGTCTGCTCCAGAGTTGATGTGTGGATGGGAGTGCAGCCATCCTAAAAGATTCTGCACTTCTTCAAATGTTGTGATGCAGTTCTTGACAGCTTAAACATATCAACACAAACATTTATATATACATGTTTGAGGGAAAGTATTCAGATAGGCCTATTTATTGTTGAGCAGACTCAAAACATAAAATTGAAGATTAAAACAGAATGGAATCATGGGTAAGAAGCTGTGAAAGGGACACGACATGAACAGGGAAACATAAACTAATGTGTCTATCCTTATCCATGCATTATTTTTCTACACTAATTTCCCATCAGTGCATTGATCAAATCTGACCTGTTTTAATTTCACAGATGGGTGGGACTGAGTTTGCAACTTACAAAACTATGAAAGTGGGAATGAATCCCACTTTTCTCTTCATCCCCCCAGCTTTCCTAGCAGCCCAGAGGGATTGCTCCACTCATGGTCCCAGAGCGATGTGGGGCTATGGCAGATGGCCTACCAGGAGTGCTGGCAGCAATCCCACCACAGTGTAACCGATTACACAGTGCATTCATTTATCTACTGTTAACTAGTGCTTATCAGATATGGTGGAGCAAAAAGCACAACAGCCAGTGGCAAGTGGAGCCATGAATGACCGGCAGACCCAGGGCAAAAATGGCTTTAACTTTACTGAACAATGGCAGATGCATATTAGTTCAGATACTCCCTCATCACACCCCATTGATTCATTCTGCAACTCTGCCACAACATTAGACATTTTCCTATCTGGTGCTGCTTCCCTCTGTGCCTGGATACAAGCTAAGCAGTTGACTTTTTATTCACTTTCATCCTTTCATTTCACCCATCATCTCATACTCACTAACAGTGTGTGCCCCTAACATGGGTCATTAAGAGTGGTGTTCTCTTCCCCGTCAAGGAACAGCCAGCAAGAAAGCATGGGCAGGGGAAGCCAACGGTTTGAGACTTCCAAACTTCTGCATAACATTTGCATTGCACTTCTGAAAGGAATCAGTGAACCGTCATCATCTAAAATGAACCAAGACTAACTAAATACAGTGGTGCCTAGAGATATGAAATCAATTTGTTCCTTGGGACACTTTGTACGGTATCTTAAAATTTTTAGTATCATGGATCCAAATGGGATGCAATGCACCCTGGGAATTGAAGACTTCTGCAACATTTTCATATCTTGGGGCTTTCCATATGAATTTTTTATATCTCAAGTTTTGTGGAAGACTTCCATTCCAAGGATGCATTGAGCCCCGGACGGATTTCCCTTTCATATCTAAAGTTTTTTGTAACTCGAGGCGTTCATATCTCAAGGTATCACTGTAAAAGAAAAGAAAAGATTAGCAAGAAGAGAGAGTTATTTCCTCTCTTCTGAAATAGAAAACAGCAAAATAAGTTGGAAGAAAGAGAGAAATCAGACATTTATTTATATGCGATGTTACCGTTCTACCCTCATTTTCTTATGGGTGAACATCAATTGAATAAACTTGCTTCCCTTAAGCATAAAATGGTTCATAATGGGATTCCTTAAAAAGCAACTCCCCCCTTTCTACTCCTGCTCTAGGAGATTCCAAAGTCCACTGATAGCTGCCCTCCTACACAAGCATTCACCCCTTTCCCAAGCAGCCTCTTAGTACCTGATGAAGAGAGAAGGAGATTCACCAGACTTATAATGGTTGAATGAAGATCATTAGCAAGATATAGCAAGAGAAAAATAAATAAACATACTTGGTTTTTCAGCAACCTTGACAGTTGCAAGTTCTAACCTGTGGGCAGATGAGACAGGAAACGGTCAATTCTTCTCTATGTGTCTTACATAGTAAGAGAGAAGGCAAATCTCACTCTTGGGGCAATAAGATTAACACCTAACTGCTTAACTGTTGATCTGGAACAGTGATTGCCAACAACAGGGATTGAGAGACTTCCATAGAAAAGCATTTGGGTCAGCATGCAAATGACCTGGCAAATCAAAATGCTTATCCCCTTCCCAAGTTGTGTGGAATCATCTGCATGTGCAGGCAAACAATTAAATTTGAATGGAATGAAGAGTGATTATCTTTTGCCTTTAAGGTGGCTTCCAGGTATGGTGCATGCCCCAGGAGCCCCACTTATACCAAACAATCAGCTTCCACCATGTAAGCTTTTATTTCTCATCAGCTTGTAGAATTTAGACAAGCTGCTGTTGCCTGAAATTACAGTAGGACCCTTGTATCCACTGATTCATTAACCACTGATTCCGTTATCTGGGATTGGCTGCCTATTAGCATATTCATGTATTTCACTGCAGGGGGGGGGGGCGTCATAGATGTCCATGTATTCATACCCACACTCAATCCTAATAGTGTAATTATATTTCACTAAAGTATAGCAAACTTACCTGGGTGAGATAAGGAAGAAAAAGACTGCCCCGGAATGCAAAAGACACAAGTTTTGCCCCCATGAAATGGGTGATGTAGCTGTTGCAAGAGAATACATTGTGTGTGTGTTTTGTTTCCCCCCCATCTGATTCCTTAACACCTATGTGGTTGCAGTGTTCATCCAGAGAAACTCTTGTGGTTTGTTTCAGCTTTCACATACACCCTTTAATTTTCAAAACTCAGTCTGCTGGTACAGATTTTCCCTTTCCTCAATCAGATCATGGGTTATCTTTTTAAATGCTATGAATGCCAAATGGATTTCACCGATGGCATGGCTTGGCTTGAGAAAGACGGGCCAAATCTGCAGCATGCCATGACTGTTATGGATGTAGAGGGCGACAAAGTTAGCTTCGGAATAAACACCAAGAAACCCAAGATCATGTACATGAGCTCTGCAGGCCCAGTATGGGGAAATGTACTGGGGCAGCAGCCGTTAGAAGAACTGGAGAGGTTCACTTATACAGATAGTGTGATTGCCTGTTAAATGTCACGGGGAAGGCGATAGATGCCTTTCAGGAGACGGACAAGTTCTGGGCCTCACCATCTGTATTGCTGAAGATTAAATTCCACTTGTTCACCTCTATCATGATCCTGACAGCTATTTACACCAGTGGGACTTGGAAGATGTCAGCAACAAGAGGCTCAATGTCATCCAAGACAGATGCCTCCACCGAGTATTAAAGATACACTATTTTGACTACATCACTGATGAGGAGGTGCTCCAAAGGAGTGGCTTGTGTAAACTTCATCATATTATCGTGCTGCAACTGCCTGGACACCCTTTTCATATGGAGGCCAATCCATTTCCTAAAGTAGCAATGAGCTGGACTCCCCCAGTTCCAAATGACAACAAGGACACTCTTGGATAGAATGGCGAATAACACTGATGCAAGACCTGAAGGCACTGCATATTAAATGGGAGAATGATGAAACACTCGCAGAAGACCAAACAAGCTGGAAAATCCTTTCTGCCCAATATTTTATATAGTATGAAGTGTATTTTAGAGAGGGGGGGGATGCCACGTGCATTCAGAAGGATCTGTTGGGGTACTGCCTTGCCTTGGGAGAGAACAGAAGTTGTGTCCTTCACCCTACAATTGCTACCAAATAAAAGAAATACCCTGATTCAGTCCATGTTGGCACATTTGCTCAGGTTAGTGCATATGCTTAATATGGAAGAAGGAAACAGGAGGAGCATTTGATGTTATGTAAGGCAAGGCAGTGACTTCCTGCTGTTTTTATTAAGAGGGACTATCAATTGTATCTTGTGCTTGAGACAGCTGGGTAACCTATTGCCACTACAAGGTTGCCATTACTTTCCCCCAATTGGCAGGGGGGGGGAACTGCTGCCAGGAGCAAGCTTGGCTGGTCTCCCAGAAGCCACTGAGAAATACAACTAGCAAGTGTCAGTGGACACTGTCTTCTATTTGAGGGTGATGGTGATGCTTCAGTGGCTTTCCCAGACAGAACCACTGGCGCCACTGTCACTGGAGTGAAAGTTAAGAGTAAACAAATAACAGGATTAATGTAGTTTCATTACCGATTCAAGGAGAGAGTGAGACTAAGAAGCATTCATGTGTAGTTGGCTATTGGACCATTGATTTTTGTTAATAAAAACCTTAAATGTTATGACTCTGAAACCTTGCACTGTTTACATAAAATGTTTATATATCATAGCAGACAATTTCACAATTTTGAGATGTATTATTCTACTAGATTAGTCTTTTCATATGCTAACCACATTACAAGTAAACATTTTCATAGTCTCTTTTGCATGAATGTAGCTTAAAAGCTTCCTTGTTATTTTATAGTTGCGGCATTTTAAACCTCTCTCTCTCCTCCCACCCCCACCCCCATGGTTAGGCACCATTGCCAGCTTTACTGCTAAATTAAAGCAGAGAAATATATTCCAAAGGATTTGATTAGATTTCTTCCTCCTCCCCATGAGCAAGCAAGACAAGATAAATTGGCGTTGGTGAAAGTACAAGTAAGATTGTTAAGAACAGCACAGATTACAATTCCCCCTCCCTTTGTAATGTTACAAATAAATGCAACCATTTGTAATTGTGATTACCCCTTATTGGAAAACACAGAATGAGACACAGTTTACAAGGGACTGCATAACTGAGAGAATGACCATTTGTTAATGAACTTTTTTGCTTCGGTTCTCGGAGCACCTATGGGTGAGTGCAGAGTTGTATTCCTCAAGGCATTTGCTCTTCCCTCCCGCTGGAGGCCAGGACTGCCCCATCTCTGCTGTCTTTCTGGAAGCAGGCAAAGACCTTCTTCTTCAGGCAAGCTTTTCCTGAATGAGGGACTACCTATTATGTAACTTTTAGATGGATTACCATGCATGAACACCAATGTTTTCCATGTTAATTTCCATCTCTCATAATCTCATAACTTGAGTATGTCTTAAATGTCCTGGTCTGTATATTGTCTCTCATTATTGTAAGCCACCTTGGGTTCTTTTCAAAGGAGAAGGCGGGGTAAAATATTCAAAATAAAAATAAAATAAGTAAATTATTTCTCTCTTGTGTATGATGTCCACATGAACCTCACTGAAATGTGCTTTCTTTTCCAACAACTGCTCCTCAGTAAACATTTGCTTTTTGTCATCATTAGATTGCAGGCCTATTTGTGGTATCGTGGCTTAGACTTCGTGCTTAAAGTCAGAGAAAGATGAACCAGTAGAGTTGACTGGTGGCCAAGCTTCTGAGTCTAGATGCTAAGCCTAAAACTTATGGCCTACAGAACCTGAGCTTAGAGGCAGAAAGATTATAATAATTGCTTTATTTATCTCATCTTTATTTATTATTTAGTTGAGGGATGGGTGAAATTCTACCCATGGGATGCCTTGTAGTCTCAGGACACCCAAGCAGTTTTCTCCACCCCACAGGTCTCCCAGACCACTCTGGTCCCTACTCTTCTGGATGCTGAATAGTATTGGTAAGTCTCCAGAACGGCAAATTATCCTGAGAAGCTCTCTCTCTCTCTCTCTCTCTCTCTCTCTCTCTCTCTCTCTGTGTGTGTGTGTGTGTGTGTGTGTGTGTGTATGTGTGTGTAAATTGCCCCTGGGGGGCAGGATTTATAGTGGCCCTTTTAAGAAACTGGAATTTTATCATTTGGAGTGGCCTACAAGGGTTGAGCAGAGGGCAAAATTGGTTCCAGCACTCTTAAGTGTCCCCCTCTCATATTTAGTTCATAGGTTGACATCTTTGTAAACCACCTTTCAGGACTCAAAGTCTGGGATGGGTGATCAAAGCATGGGCTTATTGGGGGTTAAGGGGGTTGCCATCCAAAAGCATCTGGAGAGTGGGACTTGGGCAATTCCTTGTCTAGAAGAAACTAAGTGGGAGGCGGTTAATTGTAGTCATTTTATTTCTTAAATAAAAATACCATCCAGCTAGCAGGTGCCTTCAGGGTGTTTGGCAACCATAAAACCACAATCAAGTCAAATCAAGCAATTGCCATAAAAAGTAAGTCAGCCAATTCCAGTTATAAAATTGAAAAAATAAAGGCAAGACATTACAGATCATATGCTTTGAGAGTGGAAGGTCTTATTCCGATACCTAGAAGTATATAATTAGAAATGTGTGTAGTGCTTCTTTTGTGCCTCAAAATACTGTATTCACCTTTCTCTCATATTTGTGGCCAACTTATTTTAAGGTAGATTCAGAGGTTCCATATATTGTTTTATTTTGTTTTGTTTTTGCAGGTGTAGCATTTATATAGGCAGTTGCACAGATGACTGTTTGACCACACTGGCTCCCAGGGGAGGTTTTGTGTCCTGTTGTTAGGTCACAACGTGACCTTGGATAAGGCAGCTGTTTAGGTATTTAACATTATCTTGTTTTGTAGATTCTAGTCATGATATTTTGAAATAATAATAATAATAATAATAATAATAATAATAATAATAATAATAATAATAATAATAATAATAATAATAATAATAATAATAAT
>JAHTLZ010000204.1:67439732-67459763 GCA_023846285.1 Phrynocephalus versicolor
ATCATCATCATCATCATCATCATCATCATCATCATCATCATCATCATGTCCTGTTCTGTCAAACCAACTCTGTTCTGTGAAATCAACTCTGAGTTATTACGTCCCTTTTCAGGTTTTTCTAGGTAGAGATTAATCAGAAGCCATCCCCCCACTTGTTGAGTCTTGGAACTCTAGTGAAATATGTTTAAACAAGCTTTTCATGCTCTGCTGTTTGCCCTTTTAACCTGTTGTCTTCTGTCATTTGACCTGGAACATGTTTGCTGTGTCCCCACCATGCAAGTTTTACTTTGTTTTTTTTTCTTTTTTTTGTGGGGTGGGGTTCTTCTCCTAGCATTATCACCTTCCTAGTAACTGGAATTCATTGTGCATAAAAAAAAGGAGGCAAGAACCATGAATGTGACAAAATTAATTTTCTCCATGAATAAATAATGTAAGTTTAATCGTAAAATACCATCTTTGGAACAGTTTGTTGTGACACATTCATTTTTCCCTATAGGGAAAACTGCTATTCTTATTGTAGAATTGGTGAAGCAGAAAATAGTACTTGAAAACATTCTTTTAAATTATAAAAGAGAGTTCTCAGGACAGGAAATTAGTCCCAGTCCTGGCACAGTTGCTCACCACTATCTAAATAAAATTGTCACCCAACTTTTGAATTTGCTTTTTGTCTTCCTCATTCTACACTCTGTATATGGGGAGACTAGATGGGGCTATTCCCTCTGCCTTCAGGAGATTCTTTGGAAATACAGCCTGTTCCACTGAGTTGTAGTAGCCTGTGTCCCCAAGTCTAACACAATCATCCATATCAAATACAAAACTAAAAAACACACACACATCTGGGAGCCCAAGAAATGACAGTAAACCTCGAAGGTTATTTTGAGGATACAATAGAGCTGTTGTGCATCACTCCCTGAACTAACTGGATGTGAATCATATGCTAGTGCCAACTGCCAAGCACAACACACCATTGTAAGGGGGTAGCGGGGGAAGATGGCTTGGAACATTGAAAAGGCCTTTGACTTGAAGGAAAGAAAAGTAGCTTCAGAAGACTAGAAAGGAAGGACTGTGTGTGCTGAAAGAATCATGAAACGTATTTTGCACGGATGTTACGGAGACATTTAAGCTGGCTTGGTGGACCAGCTTTCAGCTCAGCTGCTTTTCGTTGGACCACAAGACATTGGCCTCCATTCTTTTATGAATGGCAGGAGTGGATTTCAAAGTGGTTCTGTGACTGCCAATTCAGCTACTGTACTTGGGTGCCAAGCCAACATAAGAGAAGAATTGCTGCTATTGTCTTCAGCACTTGCCCAAATGAGTCATCTCCTGTCTGCATGATATAATGAAGCAGAAAGGAAGGAAGAGCAACTTGGAAATAAGATGATAACGAAATACTTCTTCCCATGAACTGCGAGAGGCACACCTTATTGCCAACCGTCACTCTGTGCTTGCATAGGGCTGTGTTAGCATCTAAGGAGGTAATATTGCTTGACCACCTGTACACCCCAGTCTGGGCTGATTTTGGAAGATAAGCAGAGTCAAGCCTGATAAGTCTTACATGGAGGACCTCCAGACTCCAGAGAGAAACAGGGATTTCTATGGGAAGTAAATAAAGAGTCTTGTCTGAAATGCTGAAAAGCTGCTATCCATCATACTTAACAACACCAGGGTAGATAAACCAATCTGACTCAAAGTAAGGTAGGTTTTTTTTTTGTCTTCCAGGCCATGGACACATTCATATTCTTAAGGATTCTTGCTTACTGTGAAGGAGGCAATTCTCTAGTGATCACTTCCTGATCACCCTTGGTATAAGTTGGAACACCAAGGCATGTCCAGACTTTGGCCTTCCTGATGTTTTGGACCACAACTCCCAGAATTCCAAGCATGTATTTCCAATGGCAAAGGACTATGGGAGTTGTGGTCCAAAACATCTGGAGGGCCAAAGTTTGTACATGTTTCATTCCTCTTTTTTGTTTCTGCATTGTTACTCCAGGTTACAAATGCCTCTGGTCACATAATTTTCGAGTTACAAAAGAAACTCCTTTGGAAAAGAAAAAAGAAAAGAAAATAATGTTGGAAGTGTTCCCCCACATGTAACCTAACCAATTGTGCTTTAAAACGCAACACCTCCTTGGTCCCTTTTGGGCTAACTAACTACAGTAACTACCTTTGGGTTGTGGGTGTCATATAAGTTGTATAAATAAATAAATAAATAAATAAATAAATAAATAAATAAATAAATAAATAAAAAAAAATTGGCTCTCACCATGTAGCCCAAACCCGAGCAGATGACTCAGATGACTCTGAGGAAGGGAGATGAGCTTTGTTGTTTCCATGCCTTTTACTGGGCATTCTGCAGTGCATTTCATTGTGGGGGGTGATGGTGAGGTGAGCTTTGTCATTTCCATGCCTTTTACTGGGCATTCTGCATTGCATTGCCTTGTGGGTGGTAGTGGTTGAGGTGAGCTTTGTTGTTTCCATGCCTTTTACTGGGCGTTCTGCAGTGCATTGCATTGGGGGGTGGGAGGTGAGCTTTGTCATTTCCATGCCTTTTACTGGGCGTTCTGCATTGCGTTGCATTGTGGATGGTGGTGGTTGAGGTGAGCTTTGTCGTTCCCATGCCTTTTACTGGGCGTTCTGCATTTCATTGCATGGGGGGAGGGGGGAGCCAAGCTTGTTGTTTCCAACTTTCCATGCCTGTGTGTTCTGCATTGTAGGGGCTGTTTCTGCTGTGCATGCCTTTAAAGTGCACTTTATAAAGAGTTTTGAACAGATAAAAGACTTTTTCTGACTTTTTTCTGACCTCCGGAATGGATTACTTGGTTTTCTTCAATGCATTTCTATGGGAAAACGCACTTAAGTTTACACATTTTTCAGAATACTGAAAAATATCTTAAACTGACTTAATGCTGTAGTGATGTCTAAGAATACTGTATAAGTTTGAATGCTCTCTTTCCCTAGCAAAGTTTGACTTATTTCTTTGGCTTGTTGAGAGTCATAAAAGCCAGATGTCATGATGCTTTAGACCTTGTGATAAAGAAACCATGCTCATCACAATGTCAGATTTCTCTTTTGACCTATTACGACATGTTCCAGTGCAGAGCATTCATGATCTGTTTGAAACAATTATTAGTTATGGTATGCAGTCTATTTATTCTATACCACTTTTGATTTGGTAAGAAGTGTACAGTATTTCATATGCCAAGTATAAGAGAAACCATCATAGAACATAGAGTTGGAAGACACCTCAAGGGCCATCCAGTCCAACCCTCTGCCATGCAGGAACCCACATCAAAGTACTCCCAACAGATGGCCATCTAGCCTTTGCTTAAAAACTTCCAAAATAGGAGGCTCCACCAGCTTTCGTGGCAGCATATTCCAGTGCTGAACAGCTCTAACTGTCAGGAAGTTCTTCCTAATGTTCAAATGGAATCTCTTTTCCTGTAATTTGAATTGAAACCATTGCTCTGAGTCCTAGTCTCTGAAGCCATGGAAAACAAGCCAGCCCCCCTCTTTGATATGACATCCTTTCAGATATTTAAACATGGCTATCAAATCCCCTCTCAGCCTTCTCTTTGTAAGACTAAACATTCCCAGATTCCCTAAGCTGCTCCTCGTAAGGCATATATTCCAGACCTTTAACCATCCTGTTCGCCCTCCTCTGGACCCGCTCGAGGTTGTCAACATTCTTTTAAAACTTAGAAGCGCAGAACTGTACACAGTACTCCACGTGGGATCTGACCAGAGCAGAATAGAGTGTTACTATCACCTCCTTTGCTCTAGAAACTATGCTTCTGTTGATGCAACCAAGTATTGGATTAAATTGCATTGGCTTTCTTCGCCGCTGCATCACACTAGTGATTCATGTTCTATTTGTGGTCCACCCAGACTCCCGGATCCCTTTCACAGGTACTATTCTCCAGCCCGGAGTCTCCCATCCTACATCTATGCAATTCATTTTTTTTCTGCCTCGATGCAGGACCCTACATTTCTCTCTGTTGAAACTCATTCTGTTTGCTTTGGCCCAGGACTCTAATTTGTCAATGTCATTTTGGATTTTCATCCTATCCTCTAGGGAATTAGCCACCCCTCCCAATTTGGTATCATCTGCAAATTTAATCAGTCTACTCTCTATTCCTTCATCCAAGTCATTAATAAAGATGTTGCATAGCACCGGACCCAGATGAGAACCCTGGGGAACCAAGAACCTAGAAAAGATGATATATAGTTAGCACACTTGGATGACTACAGGTATGAAAGTTAATGGCAAGAAATCACTGCCTTCCCCTTCCAATCAACTCTTTAAGGTCTGCATAAAGATCTTGTTGATCTCAAGCATGTTTCAGTAGCTCCGCAACTTGGATAGTTCTACTGGAATGTTGCCATTCACCTCCATGCCACCATTTGTTTCACTGGTAAGCAGTGCTAAGATGTTGAACAAGAACCTTAGGGAACAACTATAATAGGTAGGTATTTGTCGTGCTGTTTGTGCTGTGTTCCTTCCATTCTATATTTATTCTGCTGACTACACCACTGTTATGGCTAATCAAAAGTAGGTCTGATCTTTTGGCATGAGTATGGAGTATATTTTATTTGGCTGGCAGTGTGTGTGATTCATTTCACCTCACATTATTTTGTCTTGATTTTTGCTTGTGTGATCACCTTTTATCTGTCCTTTGAGCAGTTTTGGGGCATGTCCAGATGACATCATATATGACGTGCAGACATACTACTTGCCTTCTCTTTGCACTATACTGGTAAACTGCAGTACAATTTATATTGTATTGTACTTTTAGCTTTCCTCCCTCCTCCCAGTTTAGAACTGTGGTGTTAAACTGATACAGCACTAATTCCAATGCTTTCCATGTCTTGTTGATCAGTACTATGCCACTTAGTTAATATTTTAAAAAGAAGGAATTGCCATTGCCAAACCACCACCTCCACCACCACCACCACCACCACCACCACCGGAGTGGATAAGAGGGTATTACTAATGGCAAAGAAGGGTGAAATGGGAAGGGCAGCTGGATGACCTGTAGACACTTTATACACATGTACCTTCCTCAAATAATTAAACATTTATGTGTGAACAGCAGCTGTAATTTAAATGCCAGAGTGCAAATCTCGAATGGCCTTCTATGTGATCAATCTCCCTCAGTTGCTTCTGCAAATCTATTTTTGAAAAAAAATATTGTTCGTAAATTGTAAAAACAGAAAATCCCTACAATAAAACAAAAGAGGAAAATAAAATATGGGGGGAGGGGCAAGGATTAGGAACTAACAATGGAATATACTGGAAGGAGATCACTGCAAGGATTTCAGCAGCCTGATGTGCACAGGCTAAAGGAAGTCACATTACCTGCTTTGCTTTATCTTATGCCAGGAAAAGTTTCCCTCATTAAATATTGGCACATTAAAGGTAGAGGAGCATGAAGAGAGTTTATCTGTGGCATTAACTGCACTCAGTAAAGATAGCTGGATACAGGTGGCATCCCTTCCCCTTGCTGCTTTCAATATCTGAATGTGTTATAATTATCTTTGTGCAAAAAAGCAAAAATGTTCTGCTTACATACAGTCCCATAGCACTTAAAGCACTTTTTGGGCAGATTACAATTTAATTATGCTGGGCACTCATTTACTGACCCAAAGGATGGAAGGCTGAGTGAACCTTGAGCCTACTACCTGTAATTGAACCCCAGGTTGTGAGCACTGCTTTAGCTGTAGTACAGCCATTCAATCAAGCAGCATTGAAAGCTATTCTTTAGCTTTTCAAGCAACAGTCAGCTGTAGTTTCACATGGAAAAATAACCTGTAGTTTCACATAGAAAAAGAACATGGAAAAAAGAGGGCCATGAGTTACCTTGAACCAAGGCTCACAATGTTAAAATAGTGAACACTCTGTGTCAAGGTGGGTGTGGGTTTTATAATGGTCTGAATGGTTGGGCTGTATGAAAACGACACCCACATGTCGATACACACGTACATATGGTGACACTTCTGACGCTCCCCATTCTGTTCATAGCTGAGTAGCCCTCCCTTTCTAAACAGAGCTGCTTTGAGTGTATAGCTTGAGGAGCTGATCCCGTTAAAGGAGCCATGAGGCTAACAGCCATAAAACAGATGCAATATTCATGGCAAAGGGCAGGCTGGTGGGGAGAATTGCCATTTTTCTTTCTTTCCTGGCAGTAGTTAACAAACTTTTTTTGGATTGCTTACTGACCTATTACACAGCAAATAGACAGATGCATTGCTCAGTATTTATTTATTACATCTATATACTAGCCTTCTCCCAGGATTCAGAGCTAAGGCAGCTCATGATTCAGTTAAAAAGTAGTACTGTATATTCAATACTGGAAGATAGTTAAAGCTGTTATGAGGCTGAGATGCAGTTAAAATTAAAACCTGTTAGACCAATGAAAAATTTGATATGATTTACACTGAACATATAAAACCCACAACCCTTTGCTTTTAGCAAGCCCTCAGTTACCAAAGGCCTGTCTGAATTAGAGATAGGCCATTTGTATTCGTTTCTCTTGAGTCCACTTTGTTGGGGGTTGAACAGAGTGTCTCCCTGCTTGGTTGGTGTGATCAAGAATGACGAAGATGAGTCTGGTAATTGGCCCAGCTTGTTCAAGAGGTTGCAATTGGGTAGGATTTTCCAAGAGAAGCAAATACAAAATTTATTTATTTATTTATTTATTTATTTATTTATTTATTCATCTTACTGAAGGAACTCCGGGCGGTGAACAAAAAGGGCAAGATAGGCCCAAAGAAAACAATACATCAAGTGAAGAGGAAATAGAGAAACAAAAAATAAGGAATAAAATATAAGATAAAACAACGATCAACAAATGCCCATCTCTAGTCTGAATCAAAAGATCTTCTGTCAGTAGAATGATAACAGGATTATGTCAGTAGAATGATAACAGGCAAGATACATGGTACCTACAGTAGATAGACAGGAAAACGTAATATCACTTTAACTGTCTTGTATCTATCCTATAGAATTCTGGGATTTGTAGTTTGTTGTAGGACTAGATTGTCTGCCTAAACAACTCTGTGGCAATGCACTGAGTTATAGGAGAGAATTTGAAGTACTGTACCTTGGCAAACTATGAATCTCAAAAATCTGTAAGATCAGGACTTGGCAGTTTAAGGAATTTATTTATTTATTTATTAGACATATACCACTCTTCTGGCAGAACTGCTACTCTGGGTTGTTTACAATAAATTCAACGAAATGTGAAATATACAATAGGATAAAAATAACATAACATCAAAAAACAAAACAAAATCAAATAGCATTTATCGTAAACCAATAGACAAAATAAGCTGAAGATAGACGGAAAGAGATTGGAATATCAGCAGATGAGTGAAAGGGAATTAATAACCATGGAAAGCTATTCTGAATAACCAATTTCCAGTGTTTTTGGGAGCCAGGCAGATCCTTGGGGGAGGCTGGTTCCATAATTGAGGTGCCACCACTGAGAAAGCCCAATTCCTTGTTGCTAACTTATGGTCTTTCTTTGCAGACGGCACCCTCAAATGATCAGCTTGCGAGGAGCAAGTGACATGGACAGAATTCTGTGGTAAGAGCTGTTCTGACAGATAACAAGTCCCCAAACTGTTTAGGGCTTTGTATGTCAACATTAAAACCTTGAAGACAATGAGGTAATGGATTGGCAGCCAGTGCAGTGCGGCCAGGGTAGGGGTAATATGATGGTATCTTTTTGTACATTTTACCAATCAGGCCACAGTATTCTGCACTAGCTGGAGCTTTTGCATTTACTTCCAAGGTAACCCTACGTAGAGAACAATGCAGTAATCTAATCTCAAGACTACCGGTGCATGGACCATTGTAGTGAGAGTGCTGGGGTCCAGGAAGGTACACAGCTGTGCGATCTGCCATAGATGGAAATGGGCAGAGTGACCACAGATGTCCCCTGGGCTTCCATAGTAAGCCCTGGGTCCAATATAATGCCAAGACTGCACACCTCATCCTGCATGGGGAGAGCCTCCCCCAAAACTGAAGGAGTTTCCGAACCCCCCGGCACCTGGCGCCCCTACGTTGAGGACTTCCATCTTGTGTGGAAATAGAGAACTAGAGAATATCAATTTGCTATTAAAACGTAGCGTAGACACTAACACCTTAACTTTGTCTCATATTTATTTATTTATTTATTTATTTATTTATTTATTTATTTATTTTAGAAAAACCTTTCCAGACTGAAGGCTGTCTTCTCAGATGAAAAACCTTAATATCCTATAAATCTCCTTTCTGTGAGTCCTACCTGACAGACTCAAAACTACAGATACCTAAATGTGGCTCACCTGGGGAAAAGGACTAGCTTCATGCTAACTTTATTGTCTAGCAAAGAAACTGCTTCCCTGTTGGGCAGGAGCTTCCTTTCGAAACAGAAAACTAAACCTATACAGCACTAGGCCACGAAGCCTTCCTAGCTATGCCTTTTCTCCAGGTGAGTCTTATTTAGATATGGGTCTGGAATGCCCAGAATTTAAAAAAGAAAAAAGAAAAAACAAAATTAAAATTTCATGCCTACTTTTAAGATTACCAGATCTTTTCATCAGGCAAGATTTTATAAAGAAAGGAGAGAGAGAGTGAGGAGGAAAAAAACACTGGGGTAGACTTGATCTGAAAGTCAAAATCCTCTGGCCTCTAACCTTTGAGAATAGGAAAAATTATTAGTCATATCCCAGTCTCGGGTTATTCTCTAGTTCTGATACCTTGCTTAATCCTTTACCCTGGGTTTGTTTTCAGTATCTGCTTTGCTCCCCTGGGACCTCACCTCTGCCTTGCTCGTACCCCTGGGGTTTTATTCCCACTTCCCAGTGTCCTGTCTTTTCATTGGTCCAACAGCTCCTGATTCACGGTCCTTGGTTTACCTATGGCTGAGAACTGATAGGGTGAAACATTTTGTGGAATTGCTATCCTCTTCCATTATTCAGTTTTAGTATGAGCTATGAACTCCTGTGGCATTTGCATTAGAGAATTACCAAAACAAAAAAACAAAAAACCAAAACCAATAGCTGTGGCTATTAAAGGAAAGAAAAACCCTGCACTGCCCAAATCCAACAGCAACACATTTATTGTATGTGCAACACTGAATGAAACACAGCTGTATTCTTCACTGCTCTTTGTCACCATTGTTTCAGAGTAACAGAGGCATATTGGGGCAACAAAAACAGCCCCAAACATTCATTTAATGGCAGAGATGACAGAGTTTTCATTTTCTATGCTCTTCACATAAAATACTTTTTGAAAGAAAATGCATTCTGTTTTTATCTGTCTCCCACAGCAGTTTATTATTGGACTTTTAATAAGGTACTTTTCAACGTGAGTCGCTGAATTCGGTATGAAAAGATTGTGATAGTCAATGCATTTTGAACAGTTTCTTTTGTGTGTGTGTGTGTGTGTGTGTGTGTGTGTGTGTGTGTGTGTGTGTGCGTGAGTAAGGAGAGACTATATATCTTTCCTCCAACGAAAGAATACTTGTACCTGTTCCATGCTTTGGGCCAGGAAGATGGTGGTGTGTTTCCCATTTTAAAATATGCAATATTCTCTCTTCAGTCTTAAGAGGATATGAATGGTACCCCAAAATGTGATATATCCCACCCTTGTCATTGGACAATTGTTTCAACCTGATATATGTGCCATAGGCACCGGTAGTTGACTTAGATTATGAGAGGATGCCAGCACATAAAAAGCAGATGTACCTTTTCAACTAGACATTTTTTTAAAAAATCTAAAATCTTTTAATAAGAATGTATAAAAGAATGATGTTCAAAATTGATTAATTCTTAATAGAATACAGTTGTCTTTAAACTATGGGCTTCTATGCCCATTTTTAGTTTTCTCAGTTAAGATTTCTAACTATCTTGGAGGTTACTCAGCGTAACGTGCACCCTGGTGTCAGGCTACGGAGACAGGCAGGTTGGTATTTTTGTCACAGCAACTGGACTGAAACATCTGCTATAGTGATCAGGCAAAAGTAGCATTTTAGGATTCAAAAGGCAGACCTTGCAATGCAAGACAATGCTAAGAAGAAGAAAAGGAGGAGTAGGAGGAATAGTTGAGGTTTCTAACTATTGCACCTCACTGCTGTTATTCACACAGTTAGTGGTATCTCCTTTTGATGAGGGGAGGTGGAGACAGATGTATTATATCCTGTGTTGACAGCACAGCAACTACTGTTTTGGCTTATACTGTATGCTCATGTTAATCTGATGCGTTGAACTAATAAATTTTCCAATTTATCACATTTTAACTTTAACTAATTGCTATTTCATCACAACGTTTCCAAATTGCCTCCTTACTTCCTCACATGCCTTTTCTCTCTGCCTCTCTTCTGCAGGTTGACTGGCAGTGCTTCAAAAACGTTTAGAACAGGGCTGCCCAACTTTGAACAGGCCGAAGTCTACTTTTTCCGGCCTAAAGTGCTCGAGGGCTACTACACTAATAGCTCTACTTATGAATTTTATCCATTCCGAGCACATGCTGATGGCCCTTGAACTGTCCACTCAGCTAAGACAGTGGGCTGGCAGACCCAGAACTTTGCTGGGGCAGTAGTGATCCTTGGGATGGGGGAGGGAGGGGTGGAGAACTTATCCCCTCACATTTTTTATTGATGCTTAGCGGGCTACTTTTGAACCCTTCGTAGGCTACCAGTAGCCTGCGGTCTACCTGTTGGATAGCCCTGGTCTAGACTGCTGTCACCATTTCCCCACTTCACAAAGTCAGTCTCTCCCGGTCAGTTTGCATTTCCCCCTTCCCTTTGCATCATTTTGCAATAGACTTTTCAGGGTTCTGTACTTACTGTGAACCTCTGTATGGTTTCAGCAGTTTACAAACATTCCCCTCACCTCCCTCAGCACCAAGATGGCTTCCTTTTGTTGGTTGTTAAGTGTGCTTTTACTACAACGCTGTTAGCACACTGAGACTGAATTTATCATTAGACGAATGCTGATGTTGCCAATTCAGGATGCATGAACATATAACTACTGACTATGTCTTTCTTTGTCATGAACCTGCACTGAGGCCATCTTCTGGGTTGTTACACAATTTAAGATGAAGCAGGTGGTAATGTGTGTGTATATAATAATACAGCAATAAACTATTCAGGCGTGTGAATTGATTTGTATTTTTCTATCACGTAGATGGAGAGAAAAATATAGGTATAATTTACATTTACATTTTCCATTACTTCTCACAGGAAACATCCACTATAAAGCAGTGAAACAATCCTTAATGTCTCAGTTTTAATATAAGAGGCAAGAAAAATGGAAGCATCCAGACAAATTCAAACAGATTCTTTTTCAAGTACTGTACGTTTATACTGACCTCCCAAAGAAATAATTGGATGCTAGACCTGTGGCATTCAATAGCAAACTGTCTTGCTGAGGAAAGTGTCAGCACTTGTTTACTGAGATTCAGCAAGTTTGTTATACATCTCAGATCTATGGAAAGAATATAATAAATTCTTTTGCCATACATAAAGTACAAGCATCTCTTCTCTTGGCAGAATTTTAAAATTTTATTTTAGGACAATGGAAAAGAAGAATATGCAGATAACAATATGTTACTATTCTAAAAGAAATATGCAAAAGGTTTTTTTTTCTTCACAGGCAGCTTTTAGAAATACTCCCAGCTTTCCCTAAGAAAAGGTCACAAGGTCAGAGTTCCCAGAAAGTCAACAAACAGCTTTCTATTACATACTAGACACCTTCACATTTTCACTCAAAGGAAAAACTGGTCTCAGCTGTTTGTTGCCACTACGGACTCTGGACTCTAACATGGTGGCAACTGCACAATGTTGCGCAACAATGGAGAGCTAAAGAAATGTTTAAACTTCAGGAAGAGAAAGAAGCCTACACTGTGTGTTGCAAGCTAGGAGGGCACACACTTCCTTTTACTTTGTTGGGCTGTGGGAGTGCCACAAATCTTTTTAAATGATACAGAGACAGGGTGACTCTGAGGATACTTCATTAATACAGCTTTGCCCAAGACAGAAAATGTGGCGAGTCAGTGTCCGTCATTTTGGAACAAACTTTGGGAGAGACAGCTAGATTTTTCCAGACAAATATATTTTTACTCTTTGATTCAGACTGCAGACAAAAGACTAAAAGCTGCTGGAAGATGACATGCTGGGAGATAAAAAGGGAAACATAATTCTCCAGCTTTAAACTAAATAAACATCCATGTATCTGAAGAAACCAAGGGTAGGTTTGCAAATTCCGTCAGCTCTAAGCAATTGGATATATTGGCCAGAACTCTTAAAATTTGCATATAATGAAGTATAAGCAGCAGCAGCAGCAGCAACAACAACAGGCACCTAGTCAATTCTGAGTTATGGCTACTGCTTGCAGGGTTTTCTAGGTAGAGAGTACTTAGACCAAATTTATTTTGGGGGAGGTAGTGGGAAGAGAGATGCAGAAGTTCTACTTACATTCCCTTGAAATATCCAAAGTGAGGAGTACTGCAACTCCCCCATAGAAAGATAATATGCAAATCTCAAAAGCAAGAGAAGCTGCTTTAGGTGTTTCTCCTCAACTTTAGGAATCATTATCATCATAGGACTGCAGAAGAGGAAAGGACCATATGGATTATTGATTCCAGCACCTGCCAAGGAGACACAGGGAGGTCCACTCTTGCAGTATGCTTTCAGGATCTCAAAGGGCCCTGTTCAAGTAAGGGGACAAATATTTTTCTTGCAAAAGAACAAACTCAGCCAACTGAGCTGTCAGCAGCTCAATGAAAATCAAAATGCAGTAGGAAACCAGCACTTCCATTTGGGACAGCGTCAGCAAGGCTTCCTCTAGCTTGAGATAGGACTTTGTGAAGCGATTGGGAAAGTTGGCAAATAGGAAGAAATGGCAAGCCACAAGGAAGCTATTTTGGTCTCCCTCCAGCCTTTATTTAACCCAAAGCCATTCCCCATGTTTTCTGCCACCATCTTGGCTCCCCAATATTTTCCACCACCATCTTGGCTCCCCATATTTTCTGCCACCATCTTGGCTTCCCATGTTTTCTGCCACCATCTTGGCTCCCTAATATTTTCTGCCACCATCTTGGCTCCCCATGTTTTCCACCACCATCTTGGCTCCCCATGTTTTCCTACAGCACTTCATCTCCACCACTGCACAGGGTCTAAATCCTTTAAGTTGCAGCTTTGCAGCCCTACTCCCACTGGAAACCAAAGGCTCTGGTTTACCATAAGCTGCATGGCATTTCATGGGAGTAACACTCTCAGATCGCAAGTTGGCATTGTTGCTGGTCAGAACTACAACTGGATCAACAGGTCCTAGATGGACCTATATTGTTATTTTTCATCAATACCTCCACAAGAAGAAAGAAAGGGAGAGAGGAACTTTGTTCTCTGCAGCCTTGCTTACTAGTGTGGGGGTCATGGGAGACTTTAATTTTTATGCCTGCTGCCTACCTTGGATGTGATAGCTTTATTTATCAGGGTCCATCTAGGGAATCGAATCCTTATTCCTTGTAACCATGGTGCTGCAGGGCACAGAAAGTAAAGCACAGAAAAGCATGTCTGTGATGTGGTGTGTGTGCGTGCCTCCCTGTGCTCAGAGAGAAGACACACACAACACAACAGCACAGCTTCTGTTTGGGACTGCGAAGGTGTTTGGGAGGCATTTTGGGAAGGGTTTTATATTCTTTCCCCCCTCCTACCACCTTTGAATTATATTCCTTCCCACCAACACACATTGTGATTTCCATCACCAACCAGTACCAGTTCCCCCATTCTCAAATGGCACAATACAAATGTGCCTGGCCGTCCCTCTTAATCATGGCCCCATTTCCAAAAAACAACAAAATAGAACTGGAGTCCTCCTATACCATTACTCCTAGCTGGAGTATTCTGGCAAACTCCTCCGAATCTGCCTGCATGCTATGGGATCTGAAAGACCCATGTATTCCTAAGACCTGCCTTGGTCTTCTTGATTTAATTCTTGCCTGCCTGCCTGCCTGCCTGCCTTGGTGGGTGCCAAGGGGAGATTTAGAGGATGCTCCACACCACAGCAATTTTCATGCTGCTAGGTGCCTGGCTGGGATCAGTATTTTCAAATACTTTTAAATTATAAAAGGTTTTTTTTTTGCTGGTGGCACACCGTTTGCATCAAATAACTTGTTTTCCTACCAGAAACCTCTCTAAATTTGGGGTGCTTCAAGGGGAGAGTTAGAGGATGCTCCACAGTGATTTCCATGCTGCTAGGTGCCTGGGATCAGTATTTTCAAGTACTTTAAAATTGCAAAAGTTCTTATACTGGGGCACCCCATTTGGTGTTGAATAACCTGCCCCCATACCCTCTACCTCTCCAAATTTGGGGTGCTTAAAGGGGAGAGCTTGAGGAAGGTCCACAGCCATTTTCGTGCTGCTAGCTGCCCGGGAACAGTTTTTCCAAGCACAGAAAATGGTGCTTAGAAATGTTTTTTTCCAGGGGGCACCTACTTTGAAGTGTAATAACTTGGCCCTCCGAACCCCAAATCTCGCCAAATTTGGAGGCCTTAAAGGGGAGAGTCCAAGGAAGGTACGCACTCAAATTTGGTTCCTCTAGGATTCTGGGGGGGGGGGTTATAGAGAAATAAATTTTTTCATTACTGTTTTGTACAATTTTAAAAAAAAATCATTAGTAATGAAATGAAATGAAACAAGGGGGCCAACGAAACAAACTGAAACAAAACACAATTTTTCTGTTTTGTGCCCATTGTGTGTGTGATTGTTGAGATGAAGCAAAAATGGGCCACCTAAGGAAAGGGAAAGCAGAAGCCACTTGATATCAGAAAATTGAAAGCATCCTACTACTAATCCTTGCGTTGGGATAGAGAGAAAGTAAATTATTTTTTAAAGCTCCAAGGTAGTGCTTATGGAGTGTGTCACGGGGGGCGGGGGGAATCTATTTTCTCCTTTCCTTCACAAGGGTGCAAGGGGATGCTTTCAATTTTCAAACTTAGAGATGGGCACGAATTGCAAAAATAACAATTCATCCCAAAAGCCTCCCAAAAGCAAACTTCCCTTACCCAAATTGGTCCTCCAAAAGAAAAGAAAAACAATGCATTGAAAATGGCTAAAAACAGTGAATTTCTAACACATATCTTGATTCTTTTCTGTATTTGTGTCCACCTCTATTCATAATCAACCATGAAGCAATTTAACCAAAGCATGAAGGAAGGGGGGGGACAAGAAGGGGCTGTTTTTTGGGTGGTGATGGTGGCGATTATCTTTTCTTTCCCTTTAAAATGAAAAAAATCCCCAAGCTCAGGTCAAAGAGAGTCACTAGATGTGCAGTGTGGTCGACTTTTGCATGTGGATGCAAAGATTGCCCCAGTAACATACCACCACATCTCAACATGTCCCGAGTAAGTATGATTCTGCCTGATTCAGGCTGGGATAACTTGGCTATCTAGTCACATCCTTAGTTCTTTTAAGTGGCTCTCAGGATTGTACTGTTTTGTTTGTGTGTGAAAATTCTGTCCACATATCCGTCATTGAGCTTGCACATAAATGCTAGTTAAATGCACTTCACATGCGAACCAACTTGGGTGAAGAAAGGAATGATTGAAGTCTATGGAGGGGAATGCTAATCCATGCTTAGTGACCTCATCAAAGCTGCTTAATACCAGTATTAGCATTAAAGAGCAAAAGGGCTTGAAAAGGTGAGCTGCTACATATTTCTGGAGGCCGTTGCAATCAACTTTAACTTCCAATGTGCTTTAATTACTAATACACTGGGCCATTGACTTCCACAGAGACAAACAAGACTATCACTTTTACGTTAATTAGCTGTATTGAGAAATGTGCTCGCACATTTTAGTTCTTCATAAACAGAGTAGGTTTCTAATTTAAAAAATAACCCACAGAATCAGCACTCAGATATGCATGGAAAATGAGAGATGGGACAGGCAGGGCTCTAAGAGTTCACACATCAGTTCCTCTCTGTAAAATATGTCCTGAATTCTCTTAGGTATTTTAAGGGGACATGACATAACTTTTATATATAAGAGAAAAGCAAGTGGTTCAGCTTTCCTACATTGCTGAAGCAATTGTCAGTCCATTGGGCCCATTTCAGAGTGACAAATACTTTTCCCTTGATGCAAGTCTGCACATGTAGACGTTTGGCTGAATTCTGTTGCCAGGTACCATGGCTCTTTGTTTTGTTCTTATTCTTTTTAAAAAGTTCTTGAAATTTCAGTTCAATACCTGTTCAGGAGGAGTGCCTTACCGGACTGGAGGAGTCAGAAGCAAATGGGTTTCGGGGGTGATTATATCTTTATGTTTGCTTCGAACAATTCCGACGAGCATGATGGAAGAGCTAGGCTAGACAACCTGAATCACTGAATTGTGATTGATTAGCCATATTTCATCACACAAAAATATGATGTCTGTATTTACACTCAAAATTACTGGTTTTTATTGCCTCTGCTTATCTAAATCAATCCTCTTCGCAGTATAACCTCGCTGATGAGCTACACTTCACTCAACTGGTGTACACAGGTGATATTCTATGGGTAGCATTTTGGATAGGTTTCCATGCAGTGTCTCTTCCAAATCTAGGTTTCTAATGAGCCCGTGACCTGGACTCTGCCTGAATGCTTTGCAAAAAAAGGAAAACAAAAAACAAAAAACAAAAAAAATCAGACATGCAATTGGGAGGGCTGCTTAGAAGGAATAGATTGATAGCTGGCATATCAGTCTTGGGAGATGGGTCAGCTAGAGATCCAGAATCCACGGCCCCCCTTTCTCCCCTGCAAGGGCTGTTCCTCTATAGAAAACCTTTTTGCTTTTCATCTTGTAATGACGAACAATGTTATAATGAACAAAAGAGCTTCTGGGTTATTATTGTGCTGTCCCGGAATAGAGCTAAATGCTGGGAAAAATGGTAATTCACAGTGTGAATTCTTCTCTCCCAGTGATGGCTGGAGTTGAGTCCCTACAATACATTTTGCCTGAAGTACAATGGTGTACCTTGTGACAAAAGTATGAACTACAAGAGTACTCCTACTTTGTTCTTTTTTTAACCAGCCAAATGGTCCCTCTTTCTTTAAAAAGGAAAGAGAACAGCCAAAACAAATCCATAAACATTATCTTCTAAAACACATATTATTGGAAGTAGCTAAGAATACTAGTTCCCCTATTTACAAGCCTATATCCATAATTTTTTCCTTTTTAAACACTTAGATTTACTGTTGCAAACTAAATCCAGGAACTCATGCGAATCTTCCTTAAAAACACACTGCAAACATTCCCCCTTTCCCTTTCTTCAGTGGCTGGGTTTAATAGTACTGGGGAACAAGAAAACACAGGGGTTGAAATCCTGTTGTGCAACTTTGTCTTGCGTGAGGCTGTTAATTTCCAACTATAGCTCTTTGTTGGAAATTAAAATTTTCCAATCCTGTGGGATTTCTTTCATCACAGGGAAGCCACTGGGGTTGTGGGACACTGGAAGGAAGTTTTTAATGTCCTAATCCTGTGGAGGTGAACCTTTAGCACTCCAGGTGTTTTGGACCACAAGTTCCAGAATTCCAAGCCTTTATTGCCAATCACAAAGGAATGTGGGAGTTGTGGTCCAAAACATCTGGAGTGCTGAAGGTTCGCCACCACTGTCCTAAGCCTTTGGGACATTAACAGTTTGGGTTATTTTGGAACTTTTAAGACCTCCTCCCATCCTATGACCACCTGCAGATTCTCTGTGGCAAAAAGGGATCCCAAGAAGAGTCTCAGAGTCTCAGAACCTTTGGGGCTGGAATCAGAAAAGTTTAATTTCCAGAAAACCTGCTGCGGCTGATGGCACCCATCTTACACATCACTAAGTTGTGCAACAGGATTTCAGCCAGAGATTCTTTTGTAAATGGTTCTACTCAGGTATGGATTTATTATGCTGTGAAAAGCTGTTGAAAAGGAAGGCTGTTGTGGAACATTGTTTTCCTGACTTAGGCTGTGTAGATGTCTCTGTTCTCCCATAATTGCTGACCTGTGGGGTGTACTACCCTAGTAGGTTACATATAACGTTGGGAAGGGAGAGTCAAAGAGCCAAAAGAGACTGAGAAATTGGAGGAGGGTGGAGGCAGGGATGTCTCAAACAAGCAAGTTAGACATTTTGATTCAATATTCTGATATTCTTATCAAGGCTTTCCAGAATGTGGCAAGAACGGAGGACTGAAAAGAATAAGGAGAAAACAGTACGTGTGTCTTTCTAACCGTACAATGATCTATCTACCCAAAATACTTTCCCTATATTGCAGTGGAAATAAGAATCTTAACAAAAAAGTCATTGAGTAGTGTGGACTGGGCTTTAGCATCAGAAGTGATTATAGAATAAACACACACACACACACACACACAGAGAGAGAGAGAGAGAGAGAGAGAGAGACTCGACTTTAATTTCTTGAGTTAAAGCCAGATTTACTCAATTAAGATAATACACTTCAAGGTTAACTATCATTTGCTGTTACTTACATAACCTATTGTACAATTATGTAAATTTCAAGAACTGAACACTACTGGAGTGTCTTAATGCCTGGAAGGGGGAGAGAGAGGGAGAGAGACATGTCATTTAAATATCGATAAGTAAATTGTTGCTTTTATTTTCTGCTCACTACATTCTAGAGTTGTCAAGTTCACTAAGAAACTGGTTTTCTGAATTGTTTTCCTCCCTTGGCCTTTCCCTCATGATATGTTTAAAGAAAAACAAAAAACAGAAAAGCAGACGAATGCTTTGGCTGCTTGAATGCATAATTAGTCCAAAACTATATGAATACGGATGGTATTTTGCCCAGATGTTGGTTTGTGTACTTTCCTTTTAAATTCTGCAATTTCATATGGTCACAACTGGGGCCATCATTATTTTCTTTATAAAGTATCTTTATTAGAGATGGGCACGACCAGGAAATTTTTTTTTCCGAGTTGTCGTTTTTCGGGACGGGTCCGTTTCGGCTCGTTTCCGTTTTTCGTGAAATTTTTCAAAAATTTGTCATTTCGTGGTGTCGTTTTTTCGTCTGTCGTTAGTACTGGTTTAGGGGGGTAGCGGGCTCCTGGAGGCACCTCTGTGGGGTGGGTGCCACCTCTGGCCCGCTATGAAGGGAAAGCGGGCTCCTGGAGGCACCCGTGGGTGCCTCCTCTCCTCACCCGCTACAAAATAGCATGCATAGCCAATTGGATATGCATACCAGTTGCAGACTTGCTTAGTGGACTCTGGCAGAGGCACCCCTCTTGGGGATGCCTTCCCTGCACCAGTCGGTCAGAGATGCAGGCTCTGACTGTGTCTCACTAAGAAGGGAAACGTACTTGCGTGTAGTGCAATGCGAGTACACAGATCTGGCTTTAGGGTTAGGGTTAGTGCAAGGGCTAGGCTTAGGGTTACAGGTAAGGTTAGGGTGAGTATTGGGGTGCACCTTTGGGTGCCTCTCTGACCCATTAGAAGGACAGTGTACTGGCGTATGGGTTAGGCTTAGGCTTAGGGTTAGGGTTCGGGCTAACTTAGTGGGCTTTTTATGCCCGATTGGCACATCCCAGAAGTCTCTGTGGTCAACCTGGCCAAGTGGCCATGCGATTGGTGGAATGGCTCCAAAAATTTGCATGGTCCACTCCCATGGGCGAGCCCATCATTGCGCACTGCGCAGGTGTAAATAAAATAAAATAAAATAAAATAAAATAAAATAAAATCAATGGAGAGGAGGACGGGAGACATTTTATTGCAAGAAAAACCTACTGCTACTGTAAAAAAATCTGGCAGTTTTAAAATAGCAATTTTTGCATGTTTCTGTGGTGCTTTGGTGTGTGTTTTTGGACCACGATGATTTCTCCTGTTTCACATCTGGGGTTCTTCCTGGGAAATTCTGAAATATAAATGAAACAAATAAATAATGGATATATCTTTTAATTATCATGTATATCTCTGTATTGACCACGTAATCCATCTAAATACAAAACAGAAATGAGAGGATATGAATTTGCTATCTATCTATCTATCTATCTATCTATCTATCTATCTATCTATCTA
>JAHTLZ010000204.1:67467306-67485565 GCA_023846285.1 Phrynocephalus versicolor
TGATCTGAAATCCCTTTCTTTTAATTCTGAACCTAAGTAAGTGAGTTTTGTCATATGGCCATTTGCCCCGAATCATACAGTTAGTTAATACGAGAGATTAGGGTTATATTCAAATATCACATTATATAATCAAACTTGATTTCTGGATTCCTAAATCACCAGCATTTGGAATGATTATTGTTCAGATTTTTACTAGCAGATATAAGGTAACAAAGCATGTATAAGCAGTCTACATCCCTGGTTCTATTCTGTGTTGGTCAGCCAATCATTCAACCACCGAATGCCTACAACAAAGCAATTAAATGTTTTCTATCCCTGCCTTGTAGCTGGGCCGCTTGTATTTTAGCATTCCTAATTAAGTTCCCACTGACCGATTAGTATAATACTGTACAATTTTGAATGGTAACATAATTCTCACCTCCTGGTTCAGAACAACTAAAACATCAATTTTGTTTTTTAAAAAAAGTGTTTTGCTTTATATACCCTGAAAGATAATGCGGAAGCAATCAACAAGGCCTTGTTAGGGGGCTCTAATATTTGCACTGGTCACAAATTTTCAATTAACTTGGCCTTACAAAACACACAGTTACTCAGCTTTTGTCCAGGGGTTGCTGAAGAATATGAAGGACAAATAGTTTGGGAAAAGTCTGTTGCTCCAGCTCCTGAGAAAATGTAACAGGTGTTCTAGCTTGACTGGGTATGAGCTGCATAAGGGGGGAAAAAAAGCCCACTCCGGCTGTACCCATAGAATTCTCTTTTCTAACTGGAGCTTCAAGTAGGAAGAAACTAATGACTTCATTACCATCTCAATTCTGGGAAACTGCTTAGTCCAGGCTTGAATCGTTAAAGGAAAGGTATAGTACTCTACATGACCTTACAAGATCAAAATGTTATTTAGAGCAATTCCATTAGTCAGGGCTATAAACCTGAAAGAACACACCCTTTTGCACCAACACTTTGACCATAAAATAGATGTGTGTGTGTGTGTGTGTGTGTGTGTGTGTGCGCACGCGTGTGCCTGCGTGCGCAGGGGGAAATAAAGAGAGAAGGTTGCAGGAATAGAGTAAGGAGGCAGTCAAGAATCTGTCCATTCACTTGTACTCTCTGATTTCCTTTGCTGTCTTTGAAGAAAACCTACTTTCACCTCTTCATCCTGTCCTTCTGCAGGTGACAGGCCTAAGAGGCTCTTGTTTGTCTGTTGGATTATGGGGATGGTGTGCTTTATTTTATTTTTTTAAAGAAACATTCAGGAGAACCTCCCTCAACTGGGGGATCAATGCAAATTTTGTGGAATTCTCGGTGCTGCATTCCAGTAATGCAGGGGTGTCCAAACTTTTTGCAAGGAGGGCCAGATTTGGTGAGGTGACATGAAGATGTGTGTGGGCTGACTATTCAGCCTGACAGGGGGAGAAAGGGCATGGTTGTGCATGTGTCTGCAGCAGCCGCAAACACTCCGGTTTCAAGGCACCCAAGGGCCCAATGGCTGTTGCATGGCCTGGGAATCAGCCCATGCACACCCAAGATGCAGCACTGCTCACATATGCCACCCTCCCTCGGAAGGAGGTGGTAAGGGGCAGAGGGAGGCTGGGAGGGCAGGCGAACCATAAAGCTGCAAAGTGACATTTCCAGATGGCACAGGAAGGGGGCGACTGGTGGGGATGAGTGACAGGCTGAGCCCGCAGAGAGAAGAGGCTGAGGGCCACTCAAAATTTTAAAACGGACTTTGGACATACCTGCTGTAATGGGAATGGTTACACAGAAAACAATGAAGCCAAATATGCTAACATGTTTTCACTTCATAGCTCTTACTACCAGCCTACAGAAGTGGATTTTGATCCCTGAAATCTTACATTGAAATTTCAGGGTATATTCCAACAACATTTGTTTTCAAGGTAATTTAATTAATGAGTTGATTTTGACTTATGGCAAACTTGCCAGAGGGTTTTTATTTTAAGGTATTGGAGTAGTCACTATCTCAAAGTACTGCCCATGCACATTGCTGTTTCCAGACGGAATGACCCAGCTCAATGGAAATTTTCCTCTGTGTGTATTTCTCACTGTGTATATTTTTGTGATGGTCTAAAATGTGTGAGAAACACAATTTTGTAACTTCATAGGGATATTCTAGCAGGTATGGTGGCATCATGTGGAATTGGGAGAAAGCTTCCAGGAATCCAGAATGGATGGGAATGTCAGTTTTTGAAAAGACTTTGGAGTAGCGTTGCTCAAGCAGGTTCTGAGAAGAGAAGCACTGGACCAGAAGGGAAACTCTAGAGACCGTTCCTCTGGAATGCAACACTCCATGTACCAGAGCCCTTCTGGACCATTGAGACAGATTGTTCCTGCTGCTGGAGCTTCACTTAGCACCTGATGCTTGTTGCCTTTCCATTGTTTTATTTTATTTTATTTTATTGGTATCATTCAAGCAAATGGCCTTTATTGTTGCAGAAGGAGCTTTTAATTAAGTTGGTAAATTTCTTTTATTTATGCATCATCAAATGTTTATGCTTTTATCGATTTTTTAAATTTAAATGTGTTTGTAGTACATTCTTGTATCCCGCTTTTATCTCATTTGTGGGAAAATCCTGGGATATAAAGTGAATGAATAGAATAGAATAGAATATTCCAATGGTGGTGAACCTTTGGCACTCCAGATGTTTTGGACCATAACTCCCAGAATTCCAAGCCTGTATTGCCAATGACTATTCTGTTCTTAGCACTACATTGAATGCTCCTGCCCCCATCCCATAATAAGTTCCCTTTGCAGAAGCCCTTGGCATTGGTGCTTTTGTTCCTGGTACCACCTCTGTACCTGGGCTTTGTTCTCTGAAGTTTTTCACTGGGCCCTCTGTGGTTTGGCTTCAGACTGGGGGTTGGGCTCATTTGTTCATAGCATAAATTATTTTCAGTGACCTGGAAGTCACTTCCAGTTCACACGGAGGTCCTTTTGGGGCTTCTAGAAGGCCCGGGAAGGCCTGTTCAGGGCAGCCCCAGTCCTGGGGTAAGTATGGGAGGCCTGAAACAGTCCTTTGCTCCTTACCCCAGGGGGCCTTTTTTCATTTAACACAGTCCCAGGATATAACGAGACTGCAGTATATGAACCGTGAAAGGGCAAGGGACCACTGTAGTTCTCCCTAACAGAGGCAGTTGTAGGCGTTCCCATTTCTCCTGATCCATTTTAACTTGGATAAATGTTTAACATAACTATCTTTTTTATAGTTGCACATTTCACAGATAAGAATATTCCCAGATATTTCACTTTTTTAGCTTTTTGTATACTGACACTTCCCAATAATTGATGTTTTTAATTAGTTAAGTTTTTAACTAGTATTTTCATTTTTTCTTTATTTATTCTTAATCCTGCCACTTCTCCAAATTCTTCAATCTTCTGCAGTAATTTCAGTATTGTTTCCATAGGTCTTCTAAGATGAAAACCAGGGCATCGACAAAGGCTTGTGTTTTGTAGTCTTTATCTTTTATCCTAGTTCCTTTGATTTCTGGAGCTTCTCTCTCTTCTCTATTCATAGAATCATAGAATCATAGAATCATAGAATTATAGAGTTGGAAGAGACCTCATGGGCCATCGAGTCCAACCCCCTGCCAAGCAGGAACCCCTTCACAATATTTCCGACAGATGGCCATCCAGCCTCTGCTTAAATACCGTCAAAGAAGGAGACTCTACCACCCTCCGTGGCAGCATATTCCACTGCCGAACAGCTCTAACTGTCATGAAGTTCTTCCGAATGTTCAAATGGAATCTCTTTTCCTGTAGTTTGAAACCATTGCCCCGAGTCCTAGTCTCTGAAGCCATGGAGAACAAACCTGTTCCCTCTTCAATATGACATCCTTTCAGATACTTAAACATAGCTATCATATCCCCTCTCAGTCTTCTTTTTGATAGGCTAAACATTTCCAGTTCCCTAAGCCGTTCTTCATAAGACATCTCTTCCAGGCCTTCAACCATCCTAGTCGCCCTCCTCTGCACCCGCTTGAGGTTGTCAACATCCTTTTTAAACTGAGGTGCACAGAACTGGACACAGTACTCCAGGTGGGGTCTGACCAGAGCAGAATAGAGTGGCACTATCACCTCCCTTTAGACACTATGGTTCTGTTGATGCAACCAAGAATCGCATTGTAAGTAGTAGCAGTGAAAGTGGATATCCTTGCCTAGTTCCTTTCTTAATATTAACCTTTTTTAATTAGGTCCCCATTGACTATTATCTTTGCTGTTTGTTCCTTGTAGAGTGTCTCAATTACCTTAATGAAGTTTGTGCCAAAGTCCATTATTTTCAATTGCTGTATCAAGAATTTCCAGTTCACATTATCAAATGCTTTCTGTGCATCCAGGAATAATAAAGCCATTTGTTTTTCTGAGTGTGCCTCATAGTATTCTAGGATATCCATTATTACAGTAGCCCCCCGCCTATCGCGGGGGTTAGGGACCCACCCGACCCGCAATATATGAAAATCCGCGATATGTGGTAGCGGATCGGGTGGGGTGATCAGAGGGGCGGGGTGGCGGGTAGTGATCAGATCACTCCCCGCTGCCCCCTATGTGGCTCTGAGGCCTCCCGGAAGGGGCGGGGGCGAGGAGCAATGCGATCACTCCCCGCCCCCCCAGGTACTGCAATCCCGCGATATAGCGGGACCGCAGTACCTGAATTGCAAAATGGCGGGGGGTGACTGTATTCTCAAATTATATCTCAGCCGCCTTCTTGGTAGGAATCCATTTTGGTCTGGATGAATAAATTCCATTATTTTTTTCAACCTTTCTGCCATAATTGTTGCAAAGATTTTATCATCTACATTGAGTAAGATATATTGGCCTATAATTTTTTTATTTGTGTCAAATCAGCATCTTATTTTGGAATTAGTGTAATGTTTGCTTCTAACCAAGTCCTAGGTATTTTATCCTCAAACAGTACTTTGTTACAGACTTCCTTCATTGGAATTCTTATTATAACTTGAAAAGTCTTGTAAAATTCCCCAGGCAATCAATCAGGTCCTGGTGTTTTATCATTTCCTTGTTTTTAATTGCTTCTATTATTTCCATCATTGTAATTCTCATTTAATATACAGTGGTACCCCAACTTAAGAGCAGCTTGACTTAAGAGCAATTTGACTTAAGAGCAGAAAACTGTTGGCATTTTAACTGCCACCTTACAAATTTTAGGTCTGCTTGACTTACATTTTTTTCCATTTTTTATTTTTTAACTTATTTTTTCAATTTTTAGATAGGTACCCCGACTTAAGAGTAGTTTGACTTAAGAGCATGCATTCGGAACGGATTAAATTCGTAAATCGAGGTACCACTGTAACTTTATATTTCTCTGGGACCTTGGGTGGTTTTGCTTTTTCTATATACTCTGTTATTTTTCCAAGGGGAATTTCTTGTGTATCATACAGGTTTTTATAGTATTCTGTAACAATTTGTTGGATTTTCTCATTTTGATATTGTATATTTCCTTTCTCATCTTTCAGTTTGTTGATCTGTTTCTTTCCTTTCTCTTTTTTTCATTTTATATGACAATCATCTTCCTGGTTTATTAGCATTTTCAAAAAAAGTTTTGCTTTGCTCTTTTCATATGTTGAGCTATCTCTTCTGATTCCATTAGGTTTAGTTTATGTATAATTACTCCTATTTGATTTTTAAGTATTTTTCTGTGGGAATTTCTGCAGTTCATATTCTAGCTTCTTAAATTCTTTCAATTTGGTTTGTTTGTATCTTTTCTCTTTATTTATTTAGTTTTTGCATTGTATGTTATGGTCAATTGCCTAAAAATGCCTTAGCTGCATCCCAGATGATTTGCAAAGAGGTTTCCTCATTTTTGTTTTCTTTGAAGTAAAATTGCAATTCTTTTCTAGCTTTCTCCAAGAATTCTTTATCTTTCATTAAGGCTGAGTTCAAAGTCCATCTTTGTTTTCTCCTTACTCCTTTCTACCTCAAGGTTGTTGGATCTTGTTCTGCCCAGAAATTTGTTTCTATCTGTACTTCTTCTACTCCTGGCCTTAATTATGTTGTTATTCATATCATATCAATTCTTGACCAGGATTTGTGAATAAAAGGTAAATTGGGATTTTTTGGTATTTATTTCTCACCATATACCATGTCATTCTTGCCATTTCTATAGTCCATTGTTTGATCCACAATTGCATTAAAGTCTCCCAGTAAACATATTTTTGTATTCTTTTTCCAATGTTTCTTTATATAATTTTCTATATAATTCTTCTTGTTTGTTATAGAGTGCTTATTGCTATCAGGAGGGTTTTCTTTTGAATTATTGTTAGTAGGTGTAATATTTCTAGTAATAGTTGGGAGAGTGTTTTGTGCCGCCAGTCAGCAGTATGCAACATTCAGATTTTTATAAAGCAACAAAATTTGGCTGTTTGTGTTACCTTTATAAAAAGGTAAAGCAAAGGGTTACCTTTAAAATTGTAACTATAATGCTAGCTTTGTTGTGGCACCCTTGAAACTATAATTGAGAAGAATTACTTTTTAGAAGAGACTTCCAAAGCTCAGGATACCCATGTCAACTGGGGTATGTCACTACTTGATGATGGAGATTGCAGATACAAAGGTCCTGATTCAGATTAGGCCCATAGTGGGGCAAGGCAAAGTGGTAAATACCCACCTTCTGCTCACAATTGGTTGCTGGTTGAAGCTGTCAAACATCTCTGTGTGTGACAGAGACACTGCTGTCACTGGAATTGTTCAAATAACATACAGTTTGATCTTCAGCTCCATGACTGTCATGTTCCATGTTCTCCTTCCTTTCCATCAAGAAGCATTAGCTCATACCTGGTTAAGAAGCACAATTATAACTTTGTTTCTAAAACTTCAGAAGTGAAACAAAAGAGTCTCTTATTAAGGTGCCAAGAGGTAACTACCTGCTAGTCTCTCGCCATAGGGCTGGCAGGAACTCTTAAAAACAACAACCAAACAACTCACAACTCTAGATTGGCATTGAGTCAGAGTGAACACAGAATGGAAAACAAAAGAACAGGAATAAACTTCTAGCTTGCCCTCCTTGGCAGCCTGAATTGCAGTGTAACTTTTTTCTTTCTTTTTGCCCATGCCCCTTTCAAGGAATGCTGTTCTTACTCAGTGGCTGAATGCTGAATTTATACTTTTGAGACTAGAAGGAGACATGGACTGCTCTGTCAGCTGCTTAGTTTGAAAGGAAGTTTCCACTTAGGAAGAGTTAATTGAATGAAACCAAAGCCTCTGAGGACTCAGTTTTACTGGCAATAAAAAACACTGTTGTATTGAGGTTTTAGAATTTTAAAAAAATGACTTAACAGGCATGAAATACATGCATGCACAGATATTTTGCCAGGGGAGTGAGGTTTCCCTCCTCTACCTCTACCACCAGAGGTCTTTTTATTTTTAGGTGGATGCAAAATCCTTGTATTGGAATCAATTCTGCATATCTGAATGTCCCTATCCACATTGTTATTTTTTGATTCCTGCTATTGGATACAGTGCTGTTCTAGATCACAGGGAATTAAAAAATAAAATCACCTTGGTCCATTTGCTGAAAAAGCCAGGGCTGCTCATTCCCAGCCACCAGTCAACCAACCGAGTCTTCCTTCCATCCCCTTTCAGCACCCACCACCTTCCTCCCCTCCCCTCCCTTAACCAACCACTTCTCCTCACCCCTCCAAATCCTTCCCACCTTCTGTTCCTCTCCAGTCCCCTGCCCTATGCCCTCCCACCCATAATCTCTCTTTCCCTTTCCACCCCTTTCCCTCTTGTCCTCCTCCTCCTCCTAGATGGTGCTTTCTCTGCCACCACCACCCCAGTCCCAGCCACGTAGAACCACCTGGTTGCAGATTGCAATGGAGTTGATGGCAGTGACATCAGCAGGGAGGCTACGGTGGCAGTGGTGGTAGCAGTGAGGATTCACACACTAATTAAAAGTTTTGGATTCAGAGTAAAGTACTGGTGAATGATTTTAGTCCAAATCCGAAACAAACAATCCCAATCCTAATTTATTCCAGCAGTAGAACAAGGCCCTTAGCTGACTTTGTTATGGTATGAAAACCCAGTTTACCAAGCAATGCCTATAGATCAGAAAAGTTCCTTTTCGAAAATAAAAATGAACGAACAAACAAAGGGCAGCAAACAAACAAAAAAACTATAATCCCCATAACCTCCTAGTCAGCATGATCATGCTACCTAGAGCATGGGTCCTCAAACTAAGGCCCGGGGGCTGGGTGCAGCCCCCCAGGGTCCTGAATCCAGTCCCTGGGACCAATTGCAGACCCCCACCTACCCCCTGCTTCGTGAGCAAGCCAGCCTCTGCACCTGCTTCTATTGCTGAGGCAGTTCAAAGTGATGGGTTATGTCGCGTCCCCCACTCTCACCACCCACCGGCCAGATGATTGGCACGATGGCTAATGGGGCAGTTCAAAGTGAGAGGGACACAGCAAGGTCCTCCACTCCCCTCAACTGCCACCCAGATGGTTGGGGCACCGGCTGCAGCTGAGTGGGGCAATTTAAAACAGGAGGGCTGTGGCAAGGTCTCCCTCTCCCTCCATGGTCCCAAGGCCTCCCCCACCCTGTCCGCCTGCCTGCCTTGTGTGGCCACCACCTGTGTTACTGTGGTTGTGAGGAAGGAAGGGGGCAGTTGGAGGCAGCGCCAGCCAGCCTTCCGAGCAGGAGCAGCCACTGCAGTGGACCAACAGAGGGATGGACGGCAGGCAACCAAGGGGGAAATGGAGCTACTTCCAACCCCCCCCCAGGCCCCTCCAAGCTGCTGCCTTGCTCCATGGAGCGAAGGAGGGAGGAGGGAGCCCAGCCATGGCCGGAGAAGGGAAGGAAAGGGAAGGCCAATGGTGGCCCGGGCCTGGTTTCTGGCAAGGGGCAAGGCTGCATTTGTCCCACATTGGTGATGGGCAGACTGGTAAGCCAACAGAGCACCACAGCCTGGCTGGGCTTGGCCAGTGAGTGGGCTTTGGGTGGCTTTGGGCAGGCCTTCCTGCCTCCCCTCCCTCCTTCCTAGCCCTTGCTCCCTTCCTCCCTCCCTTCCAGCGCACCAAGTCGGGCTGGGTCAGGCCAGGTCAGGCCAAGACAGGAGGCAGCTTTCCCTCTGGGGCACAGCAAAGGCATGATGGCCAGGGTGCACAGCTGGGTCTGTGAGCAGTGGTGCCAGCCTTGCTGCCCTTGCCACACCTATTGCTGCTGATGATCCTGAGTGGCTGCCTAGAAGGTGATGAGGGACTGAATTTGCCTGGGCTGCCGCATGAAGGAAGGAAGGAAGGAAGGAAGGAAGGAAGGAAGGAAGGAAGGAAGGAAGGAAGGAAGGAAGGAGAGTCGCTCCAGTTGCTGCCACTTTAGGAAGAGGAGGAAGAGGAAGAGGCGCAGCAGAGAGATCCCAGCGGCGGCACCTCAGGGTGGTGATCCGGAGAAGGAGGCATTTCTGGGGCCCTGGAGATGTACTGATCATGGGCCGATTGGGGGGCTCCTTTTGCCCCTCCCTCCCCCTTTTTTCTATGTCACCCCCCCTTTTTGGACTGTGGTCCAGCCCCCAGTGGTGTCTGGGTGGTGGTGGACCGGCCCGCTGTTTGAAAACTTTGAGGACCCCTGACCTAGAAGATTCAAGGAGTTATATCAGGCAGAGATTAGGAATGAATCTACTCTGGTGGACCTCTGCATACTTCCTATGGTTTACTTTTAGGCCGTTTGTAGGTTAAATAGAAATTGGGCTATAGGATCTGCTTGCAGAGAGATCACTGCAAATTTGTCTGGGGTATTTCCACACATTTGAAGAGTGTTACACATTTGAGGAGTGCCAAAAAACTCAGCTTAGCTGTGCTTTATGGTGGGAAAGGGAAGGGGAGATGCATTCAAGCTGTCTGCACTGTTTTAAAAATGCACACTAAATGTATACTTCTGAAAAAAAAACATTTAGATGCAGGAATTGGCTTCATTTCTGCATGTCTGAACAAAAATGGATGGAACCAGACACAAACCGGACATGGACATGGGAAACATTGGAGATCCGCTGTAGGCAGAACTATCTTTTATGAGAAACACTTCTCTGCAAAATAGATTCCCTAGATATGAAAAGTGATGGAATTTTCAAAGGTATGTGATAATAACATGGGGCTGCTCCTGGAAACAGCATCACACAGAATGCCCGCCTCCCTGTTAACATTTTTGAACACGCTTCTCCTGTAATTTGAAATGAAACTGCCAAATTTCAGCAGAGTTTTTTATTGCAGTTTTCACAACAATTTACTTTTGCGTACATATGGAGGACACTCATCATGCATCTTTGAAAAAATATAGCTTTACATAAACTGGACATGTTTTTGCAGTGGTCTTATTGAGCTTAGTAAGGCTTGCTCCCAGGTGGACATGGATGCAACAAATTGTCCTCCAACCTTGGATTTGCAGAGCTTGCCAAACCTTCGCTTTATACCTAGAGGCAATGCTTAGAGGCAGCTTGGTATTATTTCATCTGCACAGCTGGCCCTGAGACCGAGCCCATACTCGAATTAAGCCTTGCTTCTGGTGATCTGATAATTTGGTGGGCACAAGAAAGCCAGACTTTTTAAAAAACATTAATTTAAAAACCGTTAATTTGAAGAGAGATTTCAGCACAGACTAAGTTAACCTTGTACATGTCAACTCCAGAGGAAATCCCATTTAAATTAAGCGGGACTGCAAACTCAGCCTCTGATTTAAAATCAGTTAAGAATTTGAAACGGACCAGGCTGTGTTCTAGGCAAGGAAGAGTGATGTTTGCTGTTCGGCTCCTGAGTCCATAAAGAAATGTTACAAGGGAAGCTGAGCCTGAAGCTGAGACAATATGGATCAATAACGTGTGTGTGGATCTCAAATGGCTGAACTAACCCAGGATTTTCACCAAGGCTTCCTTTCTCTCTCCCACCAACATTTTCCCGCCTACTCTCTCTTACATCCTCTAGAAAGGCTGCTTTGTCTATAGGAAGTCTCATTCATTCTCCCATTCATGTTTAGAAGGAATTACTTAATTCTTTTTTTTCCCTCCTCCCCCTGAACAAGATTACCACCACCACCTCTGTCCTCTTTCCCTTCTACTTCTGCCTTTGCCAAAGAGAGAAAAACAGAGCCTGCCCAGATGGTTGAGGGCCTAAAAGAAGGGACATTTTCTCATGCTTTTAAAAAGAGCACTTTCTTTCCTGCCCAATATTTAGCTCCTTCAAATGCAAATGGAGAGGTTTCACTCCAAGGTTAGCATAACAATTATGGGAAAGCTTTAAATCTGAAGCGTTTGTTTACAGCATGAAAGGAGTCCACAGTCCAAAAGCTCCGAGGCCAGGCCTTTTCACCAGCTATTTTCTGACTAAGTAGTGAACGGCAAGTCAATTTTAGATCACAAAGGAAACTAATTTATATCGCAGAGTAAGCTAATTTTGAAGGAACTTCTACATTAGAAATGAGGTTTTAATTTTTTTTTTTAAAAAAGAGTCTGCTGCTAAAGGAAAGAAAGTATTGATTTCTCTTTTTCTCTTTTCAAAAAAAGATTGCCTTTTTATTTTTAATGAGTCTCCTGAATGTTTTGAAGTTTGGGACCTACTCTTCAACCAGACCTTTACATTTCTGTATATGTGGAATTATTACTGGAGTGTGAAGAGCAGGTCCAAAATCAGAAGCATTTCTGCATTTAACTTACATCATTCATTCTCCCACCCCATGGCATTTTCTGCTTCACTTGCTCCCACCCTTTTTTAAATATACACACACGTCTTAATTAATTTTTTTAAAATTCTAGTGAACACTAATACGGTGAAATATCCCATAATAAAACTTCAGTCCATGCCAAGAAAAATTGCATCGCGACATGGAACATATACTCTTTTCTTTAAGTGTTCATGTTCTCTTTTAGCTTTAACGTTGCCTTTTAATGCTATAAGTAGAGATGGGCATGACCAGAAAAAATGACGTTTCGAGTTTTCGTTTGTTGGAACGGGTCCGTTTTGGGTCGTTTCCATTTGTCATGAAATTTTTCAAAAAAATTTCGTTTCGTCGTTTCATTTGTCATTTGTTGTTACCACTGCAATTTAGCGCGATTTGACTTCCCAGAGCATAAGGGCGTCCTGCAATCAGGGCCGGCGCTAGGTGTTTTTGCGCCCTGGGCAGCGGGGGGCGGGCGGCGGGGGGGAGGTGCGGGTGGGTGGCGGTGGCGGGGGCCATGGGCGGGCGGCAAAAGCGGCAGGGTGGAGGCGTGGGCGGGTGAGTGGACGGGCGAGTGGACGGGCGTCGGCTCAGGCCGCAGGCAGGTGGTGGCATGGGCTGGCGGGCGAGTGGGCAGTTAGGATATCACTTAGGATAGAGGTTCTGTTCTTGGCTTGCACCCCAAATGTGTGTGTGTGCAAGCAAATTGAACTTGGGAAAATAGAAAATAAATGGTAGTCTATAATATATATTTAAAATAAATCCACACCTCCCACTCCCAGTCGAACCTCCCCCTTTATCCAATATCAGGAAAAAATCCTCACAAACTGCCAGAGAAGAAATAAAGAATAAACTGCTATTCCCTTCAGCAGACAAAGCTGCAGGGAATCAAAGAAATTATTTTCTAAATTCAATTCCCTCCCTGCCTGCCTAACTTAAATCCTAAAGCCTTTCGCCTCCCTCCTCAATCTCGATCGGATCACACCAGCACCAGCAGCCAGCCCTCCTCCCTCAACCACATCCATACACCCGACTGCGATTTCTGGAAGGTGCCTCGGCTTTTTATGTCCTCCGAGACATCCAGAAGTGTTAGTCAAAAACCTGGCAATGCCATTGGTGGAATGGTTCAAAAAATTTGCATGGTCCCATCCCATGCCCAGCCCAAATGGGCAGGTCTAAAAAAATATAAAATAAAATAAAATAAAATCAAATCAACATGACGTTTTATTGCTATAAAAAAACCACTGCTGCTACTATTTAAATTCAGGCATTTAAAATAAATAAATTTCATATGTTTCTGTGGTGATTTGGTGTGGTTTTTTGACCACGGTTTCAAAAGAAAAATTGCGGTTGCCATTTTGGATCCCCCCCCCACCGCATGGCATGGCGAGACGATGAGGATGACCCCCCCCCAGCCTGGTGCAAGCAGCCCAGGACAGGAGAAGAGGGGGGGAAAGGCCAGGTACCCCACAGAAACCACCCCTCTGGTAGGTGGCAAAGCCTCAGGCAGGCATATTTTCGCCTGCTTTTTTGGCCAGGAGTCGGGTTTTTTAAAAAAAACTTTTAAAAACTTTTTCTGTGCTTCGCATTGCTCGATGGCCGCGATGCCACAAACGAAAACGAAAAACCCGACCAAATTTTTCTTTTTTCCGTTCGAGTTCGAGTTCTGACGGCTTAATTATCGTTACCATTTCTGTTACGTAATGGAAATGCAAAATGGAAATGAAAACGAAAATTTCGCCAAGTCGTGCCTGTGTCTAGCTATAAGATACCCCTCAATTCCCTGTTCCCAAACTTGAATATGTCTTAATTGTACTGGACTATATATTGTCCCTCATTACTGTAAAAATGCTAATAAATAAATAAATAAATAAATAAATAAATAAATAAATAAATAAATAAATAAATAGGAAGTGTTGCTATTTAATGTGTAGTTAACATGGAGTCAATCTCAAATAAAACAGTTTCATCCATTGTGTTTAGCACCTTAAAAGTGACATTTTCAAAAGTTCTCCCAACAAAATAACTGCCCATGTGGTTTGTTTGCCAGAAAATGGCACACCTTCTCAGACAAAATAACATATTATTGTTTCTGATATGGCACCAGAAAGGTGGGGCAATCTGATTCAAATGTCCTTCAGATGCCACTAAATCAAAAACCCTCTTCATGTCTGAGTGTTGACTAAAGACCTGTCCAGATTTACCATTTTGGGATTGGGGTGGACTGGGCTACAAAAAGTGTGTCTAGGTTGGAAACAGGAGTGATGTGCCATTTGACAATTCTCCTCCTGTCTAAATAGCCAACTACCCCCCTTCTGGATGGATCAGCTGTCTTTGCATTCCCATTGAACATGCAGTCTCTCCCTGTCTCTCAGCTGATCAATGAGGGCTGGAAACTGGTTGTAGTGTCAGGGAGGCTTTCTGACCCTTTCCTGTTCCTCTTCACTTCCCAGCTGATTGTTTGGCTGCTCTCCACTCCAAGGCTGATCAGCAGAGGTGGGAAGTTGACCAAAGCATCAGGGAGGCTCAGAGCATCTTACATCTTCACAGTCAAGGATCACCACCTGTCAGTGGTTCTCGTTTGCTCCCCATACTGGTCACCACTGCCTCCACCCCTGCTCGGAATCCCACAAAAGGTGGATTTTGAATCCCACTGAATTGTGCCCCAAAGCATGCATGCCCTAGCCGTATGAAAGAGAGGCATGTAGCAGCATTTCAAGGGGGATAATGGATCATTTTGAATAGTAACACAAGCCAACAGTTTTTTTTTATGATCCAGTGTCATCGGTTATTATATACTATAACTTTATGCCCATGTACATAGGTTCTATGATACCAAGAACTGATGAGAAATAAATTATTAGAGGCCTCTGCTAATTTAAACTGCAGAGAGCCACCTCTATTCAAACAAAGGGAGCAGCTGGAAGCTTCCTCAAACAACGGAAGCAGGGGGTGGAGCCTGACTAATCCTTTCTCTGGGCAGAGAGGTGGAGCCATACTAATCCTTTCCCCCTGAGCAAGGTCAGCCTCAGCCATTTTGATCCTGGGTGTGATCCCAAGCAGAGCTGCTGCTGAGTGAGACAAACAGGAGGAAGTGAGCGCTGGTACGTTTCTGGGCTGCTAGCAGTTGGAATACAGCTTATTTAGAGGCCTCAGCTAATTTAATCAGCTAATTTAAACTGCTAATTTTTCATATAAACATCAAAGCAATAATATATATTTACTAGATAGAAAGGTAGTAAAAGTGCCCAGAATACTGCACTCATTAAAATGGAGTCTGAGGGAGCAGCTGTAGTTACCTGCAACACTTGTGCCATGTTTGTCATCTTGCCAAAGCACATGGAGGACTATACTTGCAGAAAGTGCAAGCTGGTTGGACTACTAGAAGAGAAAGTCCAGCAGCTGAAGGCCCACATATCTAATCAGCAACAATTTAAGGAGCTTGAGTTATTCTTGGATAGAGCATAGCAGACTGCCTGGAACAAAGAAGAGACAGGGCACAGTTCTGATAAAGAAGTCCCTTCACCAACTCAAGAGGTAGATGCATGGAGGAATGTGACTCAAAGAAGGCCAAGGGATCACTCTGAGAATCACAAATTACAGAATCAATTCAAGGCTCTTTTCCTCATCACACCTCATGAAGAATGCACAGAGGAACAACTGGTTTCACCTGAGGATCTCTCCCTAATCACACTTGATGAGATACAGGAAGACAAACAACAGAACAAACTGAAGACATCTCTCTTAATATAGTTGAGGAGCAGGCAGATGAACAGGCTGCAGGAGAGAGGCTTCTTGTACTAGGTGATTCATTTATTAGAAATACAGAGTGATAGGTTTGTGATGTGCATGATAACAGTATGGTGACTTGCCTGCCAGGTGCAAAGATAGCAGACATAACCAGACATCTAGATAGATTGTTAGAAAGAACTGGGACGGAGCCAGTCATCATGGTACATGTTGGTACCAATGATGTTGGGAAAGCAAAGTGATCAGCCCTGGAAGCCAAATTCAGATTGTTAGGAAGAAGATTGAAGTCCCGGAATTCCAAGGTAGCATTTTCAGTAGTGCTTCCTGTTCCTTGTGCAGGACCTACCAGGCAGACAGAGCTCAGAAGCCTCAATGTGTGGATGAGGCGATGTGTCAAGAGGAGGGCTTCAGATTTGTCAGGAACTGGAGAACATTTTGGGACAAGTCAAACCTGTTCATGAATGCAATAATTATTGAGCAGAGCAAGGAGCTAGTAACCAGCACTTCAACAGAAGGATGCAAGAGGCAGTCTAATTATGCAATTGGACTCAAAAGACTGCATCAGGAAACCGTCTATAAATGCTTGTATGGAAATGCCAGATGCCTCCGGGAAAAAATAGGGGAGCTGGAATACTTAGCAATAGATAAAAATAATGATATTATTGGCATCACTGAAACCCAGATGATAACCAATGGGATACAGTTATCCCCAGCTATAAACTGTACAGGAAGGACAGGAAGGTGCAAATGGGAAGTGGTGTAGCCTTGTATGTCAAAGAAGTGATAAAATTGTGTGAATTGGAATATCCAGGTGATTTGGAGTCACCATTAGAAACTCTGTGGGTACGAGTATCAGGCCACAAGGATGGTCTAACAGTAGCATATGCTATCAGCCTCTGACCCAAGCCCCTGAGGGAGACTGGCAGTTGGAGAATGTTGTAAAGGAGGCATCCAAGAAGGGCAGCCTGGTTATAATGGGGGACGTCAATTACCCTCACATAGACTGGGTGAACTGTTGTTCAACACATGATAAAGATAGAGTTCCTAGATATGCTAAATGATTATTCCCTGGAACAGATGGTTGAAGACCCAGCTAGAGGTACACAAATCCTTGACCTGATCCTGAGTAATACACAGGATTAGGTGCATTAGGATTGCAAAATGTTAATGTGACTCATCCAATAGGGAATAGTGACCACAACACAATTACTTTTAACTTAATCAGAAACTTCTCATCACTGATAAAATCTAACACACTGTCGCAGCAGTGAAAAAAGCAAGCTCAATGTTAGGGATCATTAGGAAGGATATAGAAAATAAGTCAGTAAGCGTCATCTTGCCTCTCTATAAATCTGTGGTGAGGCCCCATCTGGAGTATTTTTTACAGTTCTGGTCACAATACCTCTGGAAGGATATTATGGAAATGGAAAAAGTGCAGAGCAGGGCAAACAGAATGACTGGGAGACTGGAAAACCTTCCATACCATCTGAGTCTGCAATGACTGGGCCTCTTCACTCTTGAACAACAGAGGTGACCTGATATAAGTTTATAAAATCATACACGGTGTGGAGAAAGTAGATAAGGAAAAGCAGTTTTCCCTATCGCACAACACTAGAACTAGGGGGCACTCAATGAAACGTTTGCATGACAGATCTCAAACAAACAAAAGAAAGTACTTTTTCACCCAGAGGATCACTGTTCTGTGGAACTCCAGGCCAGTAGAAGTGGTGACAGCTGTCAGCCTTAACAGCTTTAAGAAATGATAGGACAAGTTCATGGAGACCAAGGGTATCAATGGCTATCATCATGGATGCCTAAGGATAACCAGGTTGGAGAGATAAGAGATAGGCAGGATATCTTTCAATGCCATTTGCAGGAAATCGTAAGCAGGTGAAGACATCTGCTTGGGAGCACCCTGAAGCAAATGGTGAGCTGCTGTGTGAGACAGAATCCTGGACTGGATGGGCTGTGGCCTGTTCCAGCAAGGCTGTTCTTATGTTCTTGTTATGAAGTGGATATCTAACACTATCTAGAGCAGTGGTGGTGAAACTTCAGCACTCCAGATATTTTGGATCATAACTCCCACAGTCCTTTCTCACTGGCAATCTAGGCTCAGAATTATAGGAGTTGTAATCCAAAACATCTGGTGTGAAGGTTCACCAGCACTGGTCTAGAGGGTCATAGGTTGTTTAATCTTGTGATAGCAAAATAGTTGTGGTTACAGATGGGTATGAATCAGAAAAATTGTGATTCATTGCAAGTCATGATTTGTCAAGATCAATGAATAATTAATTTATTCTCCCCCCATCACTTAAAACCATATACATGTCCCCCAAGGCACCCTGAGACATAAAAATTGCAGGAAAGCTTTTCCTGACCCTCCTCCACAAGCCACACACATCTGAGTTATACACCTCCAAATGGCCCCACTGGAAAGCTCCCCTAGGCATGTAGAAACATAAAAATTGCAGAGAAGCTTTTCCCAATTCTTCTCTACAACTGCTTCATGCTTGGTGCAAAATGGGCTTCAGATATTACTTATATACCCACAAAGTGCACCCCCCACCCCCGTGACAGAGGCTGAAACTGGCTTGTCAAAACTCAATCTTCATGGAATTTGGAGGAACTGTATAAGAGAGTGAAAGGAGGCTGCACTTTTAGTGTCTCTAGATGCATTTTATAATAGCCCAATGAACCAACAAATCAAAAACTGCAAAAAAAAAATCTATTTGCTATCAATATGAATTGACAAATTAGCAATTTTTGATGAATTTGGACAAAGAAAGAAAGAAAGAAAGAAAGAAAGAAAGAAAGAAAGAAAGAAAGAAAGAAAGAAAGAAAGAA
>JAHTLZ010000204.1:67490073-67503282 GCA_023846285.1 Phrynocephalus versicolor
GCTCCTGGAGGCACCTCTCTGGGGTGGGTGCCTCCTCTGGCCCGCTACAAAGGGGAAAGTACGGTAGCCATTGCGTTTGCATATGCGTACCAAGTAGCACTGGTAGAGGCACCTCTCTTTTGGGTGCCTCTACTCTGACTCACTAAGAAGGACAGCATACTAGCATACTGGCATACTGGCGTACTGGTGTACGGTGTACTTGGGCTGGGGAGCGAAGTGAGAGAGGACCCCTATGGGTGCCCTACGGCTCACTAAGAAGGGAAGTGTACTTGCCTAGTAGTGCAATGCGAGTACAGATCTGGCTTAGGGTTAGGGTTAGGGCAAGGGCTAGGCTTAGGATTATGGGTAAGGTTAGGGTGAGTTAGTGGGCTGCACCTCTGGGTGCCTCTGACCCACTAAGAAGGACAGTGTACTGGCGTATGGGTTAGGGTTAGGGTTAGGCTTAGGGTTAGGGCTAGGGTTAGTGGGCTTTTTATGCCCGACTGGTACATCCCAGAAATCTCAGTCAAAACCTGGCCAAGTGGCCATGCGATTGGTGGAATGGCTCCAAAAATTTGCATGGTCCCATCCCATGGCCAGCCCATCATTGTGCACTGCGCAGATGTAAAAAAATAAAAATAAAAATAAAATAAAATAAAATCAATGGAGACGTTTTATTGCAAGACAAACCCACTGTTGCTACTGTAAAAATTCAGGCAGTTAAAATAGCTAATTTTTGCATGTTTCTGTGGTGCTTTGGTGTGTTTTTGGACCACGATTTCAAAATAAATATTGCGGTCGCCATTTTGGATCCCCCGCCCGCACCGCATGGCATGGCGAGTTGGTGAGACGACGAGGATGCCCCCCACCAGAGCAGCCCAGGACAGGAGAGAGGGGGAGGCCAGGGACCCCCCCCCCAGAAACCACCCCTCTGGCAGGTGCCCTCACTCAGGCAGGCATATTTTCGCCTGCTTTTTTGGCCGGGAATCGGGGTTTTTTTAAAAAACTTTTTTTCTGTGCTGCTTGGCATCGCGCGATCGCCGCGATGGCATGAACGACAACGACAAATCAGACCCAATTTTTCTTTTATCGGTTTGAGTTCGAGTTCTGGCGGAGTAATTGTTGTTACCGTTTCCGTTACGTAACGGAAACGAGGAACGGAAACGGAAATGAGAATTTCGCCAAGTCGTGCCCATGTCTAGTATTAAGATAATATATAATAGCTTTTGTGTGTGTGATGTTCACTGGAAGGATTTGTATTTTGCTGCAGCAGAATCAGATGATGTTCAGATGCTGGGTAGAGTCTGCAGGACAGTATGAAATGTGGGTGTAGTAGATGGAGTAGGAACTTGGGCAAGGCTGCAGGAATACTGCCAGCACCCACTGCAACAGCTTCTACGGAGAGGAATGGGAGAGGGACAGGAGAAAGGCTACAACTTCGATTATTGCCCTAAATAAAATCTGTCACCTTTATGAGCACTGGCTCTATGAAAGAGGAGCAAGCAGCAGTATAGGGGTGGTAGTGTTTCTTTGTCAAGGAGGTGGCAGAGAAAACTCTGGTTCAAGGTGGGACAGATATAAGTGAACTCAGACGTACCTTCCATGTCCATATCCATATCCAGCAGCTCTGTGATATCCAGGGAAGGTTTTCCCCACCCCTACCCTCACCCCCATTCCCCATTAGTTTCTCTTGTTTAATGCTGCATTGTGTTGAGTGGAAACTGCCCTTCAAGTACAGGTTCTGTACATATAAATCTGATGTGGGAAAGAGGGAGACTGAAGGGAAAGCACCGAGGTAGTATTTCAGAAGCATGTGACACTGAATTCATAGCTGCCCCTCCAGCTGCACCTGTCCCATCAGTTGCCAGAACTAGTAGTGATAACATGTTAGCAATCCCTGTTAGGAGCATGCAGTCAGAAACTGGCACTCCCAAGGAGTCAATAACCTGCAAGCATCTTCAGTAGTATGCAACCAATGCTCACATGGTAGAGTGCAGGCAATGGATGAAGGTGCTGAGGTGTGGGCAGCACTCGGGCTCTCTCCAACAGTTGCAGGCTCAGCCACTTGAAAACTCAGCACAAGGCTGTGCAGCTGTCAAATGAAACGGGGACTGTGGGGCAAATGGCTTCCTTTTTGTGAAGGGTTTGAGTCATCAAAGAGCAGAAGCTTACAGCCCAAGGAAGCAGGAAGGCTGATAGGGAACTAGCAAGAGGTAGAAGTAGCAAAACCCAGGCCCACATCTGAAGAAAAGTTCTAAGCTACTCTGGAGGAGCTTGGAGGGGTGGAGGAAAAGACTTTTTGCATATGTAAAAATGCCAGGATTATTATTGCCTTGGCGAGGTGGTAGCCTTGGATGACTCACCATTCTCTTTGATGGAGAACACTGGCTTCTGTAGGGGTGTGGCAGAACTGGCACCCCATTACCAATTGCCATCCCAAAGAACCCTTAGCCACAGGGTTGTGCCAGATTTATAATGGGATGTCGGGCAGGCACATTTTACAAGTGACATCTGGAGCAGCCAAGGTGCAGAAGATGTTTCTCCTTGACAGGACACTGTTGGGAGATGGAAGCATCAGGCCCAGGGCAACAGACAATGACAAAATACAATTAGACCCTCTTGAATGTGTCTGTAAGGATGCTTACAACACCAAGCACAAAACATTCAAGAGATTCTGAGGGACATGCTTCAGCAACAGAGTCTAGTTACCAAAAGGCAAGTTCTTTTTGTCACAGACAACAGGGCAAACCTGATGGCAGCACTGCAGAATGGATAAATGAAAGGGCCCCCATTCTCAATCTAATAGTTTGGAGTGCTTTGCAGGGGATGGAAGACTCATGCATACTTCATACATTTGAATGGGCCAGAAAGGTGGCAGGACATTTTCAGTACAGTGGCCTAGCTGTTGCAACAGAGGCATGAAAACAGGGATTGCTACTGTACCACCTAGGATGTGGCATCATGATGGAACTTGACTTTCTAGCTGCTTGGAAGAGTGCTGGAGCAGCAAAGGCCACTCCATGGTTTTTGCACTGGGGACTTCCATTGGTGAAGGCTAGAACATTAATGGTCAAGTGGTCTGTGTCCTCAAAGGTGTGAGAGTGCAAAACAGGTTCTCAGTGGGGATACAGGTATTATTAGCCAGGTGACCCTGATGTTCTAGGCCTTGGTTGGCACAATGGATGGCATACCAAGGGAATAGTCTTAATGGATGTGTAGAAAGAAGAGCATTTTTTTCCTGCCTGAGGTGGTGGCCTTGGCCAACATGGACCTGTTCCACTACAGATTTACCTCTCTGTGGCAACCCTCTTGGACCCTGAAATAAATGTTGGACTATGGATACAGAGTAACAGCTAGAGGGAGGTGGAAATGCCAACCAACTTTCCATCACATGTAGCAGCAGCTAGGTCCAGGTAGCAGCGAGAGATCACACAGAGCAGGAAGAAATGAGCCCTATTCATCCAAACAGCTGTACCAGTAGCTGTATTATAGAGTCCAAGTTCCACATTCCTGCAACAAGAAGGAGAGCTTTCTGGGACACTCTCTTGAAAAAACATGGCAGGGGCCTGCTCTCCAGAGACACCACCGGAGGACGGACATGATGGAGACAGAGGGAGAGGTGCACATGGAGCAGCCCTGCAGGTGAAAAGGGATGGATCCCTTGTCTTACTGGCCAAAAAGGTATGTCATTTGGGGAAGTCTGGCCAAGGTGGCAATGAGATTGGTGCCTTGTCTATGGACTAGTGTGAGAGAGTATCTGAGGCAGCAGACATAGTCATCTCTACTCCTGCCTGGAACCTGGATCAGTAGGAAAACCCATTTTCCTGAAAGCCGACCTACCATCGTTGGCTTCCATTAAGTTTACTTTCAATGAGAAAGAAAAGCACAGCCTGCTGAGAGCCTTTTCACACGACCCCTAAGATCCTCTGGCCTTTTAAATTCGGACCAGAGATCTTGGGGGTTCGTTGCTCTTCCTGCCTCCCCACCCCTCCACACTTCCTTGTTCCTGTCTGCGTGAGGGGAGGGAGAAAAAAAGGGACAAAAGAATAAAAGCTCACCTCCCGGTTGCTCCGAGCCCCTGTTACTTCCTTATTCCTCCTCTTAAGGGGCGGGAGGCAAAAAAACAACAACCAAAAGAAGCGAGGAGAGCCCCACACATCCGGATCAGGGATTTTTCACCATCAAAGAGCAGGTACTTGAAAGGTGCGCTGGGTCGCGCTTATGGGGGCGGGGTAGCACTTAATTTTCTGTAAGCTCCGGAGCGGGTGGGGAAACTTTTTAAAGCTCCGGAGCTGGGAGCCATTTGCAGCGGAGTTTAGGGGTTGTGTATAAATGCAATAAGACTAATAGGAGTGCCATGTATCAGTCTGCTGCCCCCTCCTTCTCCCACTTTAATTCTTCCACCTGCTACTCCAAGACTGTGCTCACTTCGTCAACTGCGCTGTGCTCCATGCTGTTGGCACAGTTCACTCTCACCGGAGGATATTTGTTGCTTCAGTCTGCCTGCCAGTGCTGCCAGGGTAATTGCACACTCCCCAGTGTAACCTCTCCTCTGTGCCCTCAATGCTGCTAACATTTCCTACTGGGATTCCCACTCTTCAAAGTTCAATTGGTATGCCTATTACAGACATTTCATGATACCTAGGCACTGCTGGCTATTGGTGTGTACTCTGTTCTTGCCATAATCACTGGGAAAGTATCAGAAGACACAGGGTAATCCTTAAAAATATTTTGCTTATGTTTTTAAAGGGGAAAATAACAACAATAAGAAAGTATGAAAGATATCTGAAATCCCAATTTTTTAAAAATTCCAAATTTATTTATTAGTTTTAGTTTTTATTTTTTGCATTTTTAAACTATGCTGATTTCCCAGAAGGAAATTCCAAATCTGGATGGCTAATTCCAAATTCTGAATCCCAATTTTGGTGCTAGTGCACATTCCTATGAGGAAGGGGGGGTGATAAACAACAGGCTAGGATAGCTTAGTGGTTGAACTATGAAGCCAGAGGTTAGGAATTTGATTACCCACTGGGCCTCCTGCAAGCACAGCCAGCCTGTGTAGCCATGGGCAAGCTGCGGAGTCCCTGGGCTGAATAAGGGAATGGTAACCCTGAGCATATCTTGCCTGATCTCGGAAGCTAAGCAGAGTCGGGCCTGGCTAGTACTTCGATGGGTGACCACCAGGGAATAGAGATGGGCACGACTCAGCGAAATTTTCATTTTCGTTTTCGTCTTTCGTTTCCGTTACGCAACAAAAATGAAAACGAAAATTTTGCCCTGTTTTTCGTTTTCGTTATGGCGGACACATCCCAGCAAAAAGAATGCTAACAAAACAAAAAAATTTTGTTTTTGTTTTGTTTTTTCGTTTCATTTCATAATGAAAACGAAAACAAAAAATGCGCAAAAAAACCCAAAAAAACAAAAACGAACCGAAACGGACCCCAAAACGAGAAATGAAAAACGAAAAATTATTTTTTTGAGTCGTGCCCATCTCTACCAGGGAATACCAGGTGCTGGAGGTGCCTGGAGTAGGAACTGGCAAGACAACCAAGTATTCCTGCCAAGAAAGCTCCATTGACACGGGGTCGCAAAGAGTCGGTCACGACAGTAACGATGCAACAACAACAAAACTATTTCTGTGTATTCTCTTCCTGGGAAACCCTGAAAAGGGTCGCTATAAGTCAGAATTGATTAATGATGTTTATAATTATTGGGAGCAAAGAAACCTCCAAAGGAACGAGCTTTATTTCTTATGTTCTAGTGGTCTCAGGCAGTTGCTCTTATACTGAGCCTAGACATGTTGCAGCACAGCAAATGTGTGGTACTTAAATGAGCTACTTTGACTTTATTAGTTTTTTTAACCAGTCCAATGGCCTCTCCACCCTTTTCTTTCCAAATAAGCTGTTTGCAGTGAATGCCACAAAGCCTTTTATTCTTTCTTGACTTTATTTGAACCAAACTGAAAATCTGGCTCTATTCTGTAGTCAGGTAAATAGTTTTAAACCCTTCGGACCTTTGTTCTAGCTAAGCAAATCCAAAGAGCATTACATGTGTTCCCAAGTTCCAAGTAGCAATTCTTAAAGTATTGAAGTGAGTTCTTTCCCTCCCTCTTGCTCTCTCCGGCTTCCTATTAAGGGTTCAGCCACAATGCAGCTTTAATCAGCTTCTCTGATTTAAAGCTAATTTGCACTTAGCTTCAAGGCTAAGGTCCGCAGCACAAGTTGAAGGACTTTGACATCAGAAGTCAGAGTGAAAAGCCTTGAGTAGTTAGATCCCATTGTCCTGTGGGGCCCACAAAGAATGACCATTTCCAAAGGTTCTAAATTAGTTAGGGGTGGAGAAGGGAGAACAAAGTCAATAGTTGTTTTCTTCTATTAATGTAACCTCTTTGTTAATTTGCTATCTGCATTTTTGCTCCTTCATGTACATTAATAGAGTTGGGTGGGTATGCTGGCTTTGACTTTATAATGCCTCCAATCCCGCAATTCATACATAAACAATATCACCCAGATGCAAAAGACTAACAATATAAAATATTTTCTTTCCTCAATAAAAGGCAAAACTGTGTATTTTTTCTTTCTCCTGTTAAGAATGAAAGTCTCCATCAGATATTGTAGCTTTAATGTAATGTTGTCTATTAATGCTGTAAAATGTCCCTCAATTCCTTGTTCTCAATTTCCTGAACATCTCTTAATTGTTCTGGACTGTATATTATCCCTCATTACTGGAAGCCACTATGGGTCCTTTTCCAAGGAGAAAGATGGGGTAAAAATACTCTAAAATAAATAATATTTCGATGGGCAATAAGAGAATCTCTTTTGAATTTCTTTCATTTAAATGAGGAGAGAATTCAGGATGCCATTTGCCATTATGTGGTGCCCTGGAAACCCATTATAAATGTCTTGTATCTGTTGATGTGGTGCCAACATTAGTCAAATCTGCCAAAAACTGATTACCTAGTGACAAACTCAAATAAGGTCATCAGATCTAAAACTGTCTTCTGTATGACCTGTCATAAAATCTTGCCATGTCTTGATTGCTGGGTATTCTTTTCAACTGATTGTTAACTGGAGCTGCATGATGAGCAGTTTTTCCTCTTTTGTTGAGTAATAAGCAGTTATTATTATGTTATCAATGGACTTAAAGCTTTAATACTTGATCTTTATTTATCTTTCCTCTTTTGATAAGGCCTCGACTTAATACAGAGTAAATTTCTCTATAGCTATTTTGTGATAAGAATGTGATCAAACTGCAATACTGCCGTTAAGTCTCTGCTCATGACCTGAGTTTGACCATGATCAGGTAGCCATCTCAAGGTTGACTCAGCCTTCCATCCTTTAGAGGATGATAAAAATCAAAACCCTGCACTGGGGGATGGGCAGCAAGTTGTTATTTACATAATTATGTTGTAAACTGTCCACAGATTGCACTAGCACTATGGGGCAGGGTATATAAGTTGAAACAAAAACAAGAAACAGGATGCTTTAAGAAAAAAAAGAGAAAGTGCCACGGAAGGGAAGAAAGAGTGAAGTAAGTGCGGAAAAGGTGAGGAAGATAGGCAAAAGAGAATGGGAGTAGGGAGCAAAACAATAACAATTAAAAAATAAAATACAATCAGAGTTCAGGAATGGCTGATATCTCAAGAAAATGAAACAGGACTAGCAGTGTTGCATGGCTATAAGGAAACAAATGCATGAATAAGCACAGTATAAGGGTCCATAGAGTCCAATCCTGCACTAGAGCAAATCAAAGCACAACAGAATAAAAACAACAACAACAACCCTTCCCTTTGAATCTATTGGCATTAGTTTCAGCTTTGTGACATTTGGATAGAGGGATGCAATACCAGTATCATGAGTGCACAGAAAGTGAAACAAATGCATAGTATGGCTACTCTGAGACTTGTAATAAAAGAGGTGGCAAGTCTAATTCACCACTAACCTGTCTGAATATGCAGGGATTCCAATGAGATTTTAAAGAGTTAAGCATTAAGACCCCTGGGCCTGGCAGGTGAATATTCCCTTCTGGTTTCCCCCAATTTGAATTTTAAAAATTGCAAAATAGGAAGAAATTTGTAAATCTGCCCAGTCCTATTGGACAGACATAAGGCCACATGCTCACCCATCCCTGTTTGGAGGTTCTGCTCAGTACAGAACAGAGAGGGGTGTATCCTTTCCATATGGGGTCATAGTAACATTGCTTAATGGACTGTCCAATAAAAAGAAGGAGCTGAACCTTCTCAGTGTCTATTACTTTGTCTAAAGTAAGTTTTCTGTCCCAAACACAACATTTACCTATTACTTAAAATTCTCAGCTAGAGGCCGTACAACTATAATATTGGGAAAAATCAATAACAACACAAAGAATCACAGTAGAAATAATAATTATATTATCCCATGTGACTATTGCATCTGTGAAAAAAGAGAGATGTTTTGGGTAGCTCCTTCACAACTCTGTCACTACTTCCCTCAGGAGACTGTTTATGAAATAAGCACAGTTTCATTGACCGACTGACTGACTGACTGACTGACTGACTGACTGACTGACTGTGATGGAACCTTAAAAATGAGGTCATGAATATTCAAGATATGTGGTCAATCACTGAGTTTGTGGAAGGGGTTGAACTCAGATCTGTAAAAGGTATGCATAATATTGTTGCTGATGTGCTTTCTAGAAATCCCGCAGGAGAGTAATGGGAAAAATTGGAAAAAGTAATGTATTTTGGAATTGTTATATTAGTGTAAACTAAGATATTAATTGAGAAAAAATATACAATGTAAAGCAATTTAATGTTTATAGGATGCAATGTAATATTGAAAATATATTTAAGCAAACAGTGAATGATACCGTGGAAAATGTAAGTATAAATGTAACGGTGATTGTATAAAATAACTTCTTGTTGTAAGGTAATGATAAAAGGTAATATGGGTAAGGTGGAAATGTTGGTATATCTAGCCAGTAGATAGTATAGATGGTAAGTATAGCTCCAGAGATTAATTTTAAGTGAGCAAACTGGTTAAAGGTTTTCTTTCTTAAAATTAATTTGATAAGGGGGAGGTATTGTGATGGAACCTTAAAAATGAGGACATGAATATTCAAGATATGTGGCCAATCACTGAGTTTATGGGTGGGGTTGTGCCATAAATAAGGAGATGACTGTTAAACTGTCAGACAGACAGGGACTAGTTAGGGACTGGCTAGGGGATGGTTAGGGAATTATTTAAGTAACAGCTACATAAGAACATGAATGTATAACTAACTCTGGTTAAGTTACAGCTAAAGAACAATGCAAATCTCAATTCAGTAATGCATGTCAATGATTCATGTATGTTGTAAATAAAATAAATCACAAAGTTACTTTGAAGAGTTAACACATATGTCAATTCCCATTTATTCATAAGAATAAGAATTTAAGGTATTAATAAATAGGGGCAGCAAAGATACACAAGGTTACAACACAATTTTAAAGTGCGGCCAGAATGTGAAAGCAAAGCAAAAGCAAAGTGTTCTGCTTATATACCACCCCATATCACTTCAAGTAGTCTCTGGGCGGTTTTACAGTTTTAATTACAGTATGCAGGCTACACATGCCCTGGTTCATCATATTGACTGACTGAGTGAATGACTGATTTGATTTGATTTGATACTGCAAAACCATCTGGCCCAGAGGCTACTCTGGGTGGTGTACAAAAACATAAAATCCAAAACAGAACAATGAAAATAAGCAGAAAATTAAAAAAAAATCAAAATTAACATTAAGAGAGGGACTTCCCAAACAATAAACACTGAGAGCCACCACCTGGCCGTTGAGTCAATGGCTGCTGGTACTGGTTGGGAAGGGTAGCCACACTCCAAAGACCATTATCCACACAGGGAAATAAGTGATTCTACTCTTGTCCTGCCATGTTTTCTGAGTTTTGTCCCCCCCCCCCCCCGAAGACCTACAGAAACAGAAATTCTCTGAGACTTCAGATGTATCCTGAAGCCTGGCAGACCTATACCTTAACATTCTAGTAAACATTGTAAAATCTTTTGGTCAGACCCTTTTGTTCAGCAGGGTGCCTCATTTTAAAGGTGGGAGGAAGGGTGTTGTAGGGAAGAGTTACATTTTGGTTGACATTTCCTAGAATCTTCCAGCTGGCATGGACAGTGGACAACTGGCAGGGGATTCTATTACGGCAGAGAAAAGATTAATTTTTCCAAGGGCTGATCTGCACATTCTATTCTTCTCTTTAAGGTTGCTTTACTACATTTGTTTTGTTTTGTTTTTAAGCATGCCTCATTCTTCATACTTTCTTTTGGTTAAGAATTTGTTCAGCCACACCAAGAGAATTGTACTAACAATGCTATTGAGAAATAGTGAATAGAGTTTTCTCCAGTGCTGCTTTGTTTTCATTGCAGGTGATAGGAAATACAGTACAACCTGTGCTATCTGCAAGAGTTATTAGTCATACCAGAATTAAGAAAGCTCACCACAAAGGAATTCCCCTCCATTTTTTTTTAAAAAATGCATCTTTATGCCTGAAAGATGCTCACATTTCTAACTGTCAAAATCTAACTTTGACAGCAGACGATATATCTGCTCTTCTGTATTCATTTTTGCAATCGAAAGCTTGCAATGTTTTTTTTATGTTTATTAGTGGCCTCTAAAGGCATCCCCTGTAGCCTAGTTTTGCATTTGTGTTTTGTGATGGCCATGCCACTCTTTTGCTTTGTCAGTATTTTAAGGTTTCCAGTGAATCACAGTGTTGCAAAACAATAAAGAATTTGAAAGACAGTCTAATCCAGTGGTTACCAACCTTCCTAATGCCACAACCCTTTAATACAGTTCCTAATGTTGTGGTGACCCCTTGCCCTGCTTGGAAGAGGCCACAAGCCCCCTTTGGCAGGCCACTGTCGCAGGTCCCACAGAGAACTACCCTCTACAGGCACACTCAGCCTATCACAGCCTCCGTTGCTATTGACTGACATCCCCTCCAACCTCTCAAGCTGTAACTCACTCTTTCCCCCCTTCCTACCCCTCCTCCTCCAGACCCAAGTCATTTGTGCATTTTTCTTCACTGGCTCATGGCGACCCCTGGAAATGGTCGTTCGACCCCCAAAGGGGTCCCGACCCCCAGGTTGGGAAGCACTGGTCTAATCCATCTGATCTGTTTTAGTGGTTGTTATGCTTAGAATGCCTCATACTGTCAGTGCAGTGATTAGAAACTTGTATGTTATTTTTCTTACACATCAAAAAAAAAGAAAAAAGAAATACATATCTCCAGGGTCTCATTCTTTTGCTGTCTCTCCCCATTATGTGCTAACACACTATTTATTCTATGAAATAAATACATGAAACATTCATTTCTGTTTTCAAGAAGCATGTTTGGTCATTTTGTGTAGACCTTACATTAAAAATGTATTAAGTGCAAAGTTTGTATCCCTTGTATTCAAGTGCTCTGGTGATTCCTCCTGCCCATACAAGCTCCATCCCAGTGGCATGCTGTGATGAAGTCTAATGCATTTAAAAGTCAGTCTAGCCCCCTGTGGAATTCACAGCACCTGACAAACAGAAGCCTAAAATTCCTCACATTTGCACCTCTGCAAAAGGAACTATATTTAAACCATGTGATAATTCAAGGAATAAACCTGTTCCACAGTACAGCATGAACTGGAGAACTGCTGTTAACTTGCATAATAAATAGTTCAGTGGAATTTGCACAAGTGTGGCAAAAACAAGTGTACCTCCTTATCACCTTTAGAACACAGAGTGTAACACAACATGTTTACATGTTACAAATAATAAAATATAAGTATATTCTGTGGCCAAAATCCTCTTGAGTAGGAAATTGATGGAAAATTATATAATTTGCAATGGCAAAGTTCCATTAATTTAAGAGTTTCTGCTAGGATTTATCATTTGCACATGACCAGGAATCCAAGTAAGCGCTCATTAATCAGGCACAATTTTCCATTATGAATTGTGTCATATCTTGTCAGTCACCTTAATTACACAAGACAATCATGCAATAAAATTAGACATCCTTCTGAAAAAAGGAAGACAAGAAATGTCCCTTTTTAAAGAGGTCCACTCTTGGCCCAGTCTTATACTTCTGCTGTTGGTTCCCATTTGGCCACAATCAATAAACATTCAAAAACCCCATCACTTAAAAGTGAAGGAAAAATGGAAAAAAAACTTGTCTTTGAGGAATGCTGTTGTTAACCTCTAGCTGATAGCAGACTACTTCTTGAACTATGTTTCCATTTTCACAAAGTGTGGTGAACCTGGTGCATCTAATGAGAGCTCAAACAATCCTCTGAGCCAAATTGCAACAGTTTTGAAACTGGAATTCTATTAAGTCATGGGATTTTAAGGCCTTGAGAGTTCTGACCCAGAGTGTCCCCCATTCTAGGTAGGACCACCTGCAGTGGTGATTCCCAACCAGTGATGCTCAAAGGGGGGCATGTATAAAGATTTCAGGGAAATGGTTACTTTAAAAAAATTATTCAAAACATATATAGCTATTTATCATCTGCATTCATATACAATGGGAATGGAATAAATTTGACAAAAATATATTTATTTATTTATGTATTTATTTATTTTATATTTATATACTGCCCGACTTTCCCAAAGGAACTCTGGGTGGTGAACAAAATAAAGCAAACAATAATAAGTTCAACAAAATAAATCCATATTAAGAAACACATAAAAACATTAAGAGACAAAATTCTTTTATTAATTTATAAATAGTTTGTTTTGCTTGAAGGGACTATATTTTATTAACGTTTCAAATAAAATTATTTGGTAAGAGTTTGAAGAGGGGACGTTTTATATTGTGAAGGTGTGGGCTTAAAAGGTGGATAAATAGCGCGGTGTAGACATGAGACGTGACTACACTGATTTGTCTTGATGATTTGAATCAGGTTGATTCAAAGTCTCCTTTGGCATTTAAATCACTGCCATCAAAACAGACATGTTTAATTAGCTTGTGGCCTTTGCCCTGCTCCGTTTTGTATTGTATATAAGTTTCCCTCATATCTGTGATTTCAGACATCCACAGTAAATCATGGACCCCATCCCCTGTGGATACAGAGATCCCACTCTACTAGCATAACAACGCAGCATAACATAACACAATCCCAGAACCTGTTTGTCATTATATTTTATGCCAACACAAACACTGACATAGGCCAGAAACCTATCTGAACTGAATTACTGCAATTCCTCCCCCCAAAAGACAGACA
>JAHTLZ010000204.1:67503292-67525792 GCA_023846285.1 Phrynocephalus versicolor
TTTTTTTCTCTTTTTCTGCCAATTTATCTACTCAGAGTGAATAGAAACTGTGTGTAGGGAGGGGCAACTTGAATTTTATAAGATAAGAAAAACCCAAGCCTTTGATGGCAACACAACACATTCTGAAGAGGAAATCTGGATGCAAGTTAAATGAACAGCCTCAGAAGTGATGGATATTCCTGTATCACAATGGCTAAGATTGTTCCACTTTCCAGAACTGGTTGCTATGCGATAGGACAATCAATGTTAATAAATTTGCAAAAGGTGCACTGTTGTTTTCTTCAGGATCAAACATTTCATGCTCAAGAGGCCTCAGTGGATATGAATTTTCAAATTTGTTCACAAGTTGCTTACACGAGGATTGGACTGAAATACAACAGATAGGCACTTTACATTCTCTTTTCTTGGCAAGAAGAAGAAGAAAATTGGAGGGGGGGTGTTCCATTTTTCTCCCAGCAGTAAAATTTTTCTGCCTGTATAAGTCAAAACATCTGGAGTGCTGAAGGTTTGCCACCACTGATATAGACCAATCACCTTGTGTACAAGGGAATGGCTGCGGACATTGTTCACGAGAGGCACCTGTGTTTCCAATTTTAGCACAAGACCACTGTGCAGTTGAGAAGAATAGCATTTGCAATGCAACTGCATAACATGTATTTAATAAACCTCAAATCCTGGCCCTTTGCTGGGAAATGAAATACATTTAACACAGCATGCAGGACCCTTGCAAATGTTGTTGGTGTGAAGGAGTGGAACTGATTTCAGTGGCTTGGTACATATAGAATGCTTAAATATTCATAGTTCATGATTTTGTAACACAGTGACTTCATAATAAAATGCTTTGAACAGAGAGTGATGCTGCAAAACTTCTGATACGGCTAATGGGTTTGAAGGGGATTCTAATGTGTCAAGGACCTGAGCTGAGTTCTTGTGTGCAAAGGGGGATTAGAAAATATAATTATGAAGTGGCAAGAGCTGTAGGCCGGAGGCTGTCTTCGTGATACCTGGGTGCCACAAATGATGTCATCTGTGGAGATGAGTGTCTTGAAATGTTGCTGTGCATTCACTACCTTTAAAGACCAGGGTATAGAGATGGGCACGAAATGAACAATTTTTCATTTCCATTTTCATTTTTTCGTTTTGTTAGCTAACAAAACGACAAATGAATTTTGTCTTTAAAATGAAACAAAATGAACAGAAACGCTGGAAATTTTGTCGTGCATTTAGTTTCTGTTACTGCAATATGAGTGAATTGCTTAAAATCCTTTAAAAAATCACAAAAAACTGAAATAAATGGTAACGAAATGGTAACGAAACGAACGAAAATGAAAATGAATTTTTTGCAAAAATTCACAAAAAATGGAAACAAACCGAAACAGACCCTCCAAATGACAAACGACAAACAAAATGCCATTTTTTTGATTCGTGCCCAACTCTACCAGGGTATTCTCAGACTTGATGGCACTGCAAGATGTGTTCTGTCACAGATCACAGCCTTTTGTTTTTAACAATCTCCTATCCCCCCTGATGCAAAAACATACAAATACCTGCAGAAAGTCAAGAATAAATTGGTTTGGGCGACCTCCAAACCAGCTTGGGAAGGTCAGACCTATTTGTATGCAATTATATATATTCATACACAATATATGCATACAAATGGGATCAGACCGTATGAATACATCCCTAGTTGATAACTGTGTGTTGTTACATAGTCCATAAGAACCACATCCTTTTTCTTTAAAGAATGATTATTGGAGCTCCTGCTTTATATTGATAACTGCCATTGGTATTGAAAACAAAAGTGTCACAAATAGTTACCAGATAGAACCTTCACTGTTCTTTGTTTTAAAAACACCAGATTTTGGAGACTGAGTATTCAGATGAAGTCACACAAAGCCTTTGAACAGAGGATAATAGAGCATGGTACATAACTGCTAAATTGAAAGTAAAGTGTTGAGGGTGGCTGGCTGGATGCGGACATGCTTCATCCCCATCACTCCTCACCACCAAAGAAGCATACCAAAAATGTCAATATTTCATGGCATCCAGCAGGGTAGGAGAGAATGATCCGTGCCATTTTTGAATCTCATTCTTTCCTCCCAAAGAATTAAAAATGTGTTGTAATTTGTAACATTGATTTGGAGGTCATAAAGCCTAGTATTGCAATGTTTCGATAATGCAGTGGGTTGTCGATGACCTTGAATATTAACTGTTATCACACACATGGCTTCAGGTACCCATTTCTGATATTCATGTTAGAAGCGGCTTTATCTCTGTGAAATGGTTACCACTCACATCTCCTACAAAAAGCAAAGAAGTTCAGACAGTCAAGAACACCACTTATTGCCTGATCTAAGCCATGTCTCTGCCTCGGGATAACTTATTATGAAGCTTCTCTGGCACTATTAATAATGAGATGCTGTCAAGTGAGTTCTGAATTATGGCTACTCTTTTCAATGGCTACTCTTTTCTAGGTAGAGAATACTCAGGATCAGTTTAATATTCCCTTCTTGTGGAGAAGTCCTGGGACTATGCAGCCTGCCAAAGGCTACACAGGCTGGATTTACTGGCAAGAGGCACAGTGAACATAAGAACATAAGAACAGCCTTGCTGGAACAGGTCACAGCCCATCCAGTCCAGCATTCTGTCTCACACAGTGGCTCACTATTTGCTTCAGGGTATTCCCAAGCAGATGTCTTCTCATGCTTATAATTCCCCGCAAATGGCATTGAGAGATATCCTGCCTATCTCTTCAACCCAGAGGTTGTCCTTAGGCATCCATAATGATACGCTTGTTCTCCATGAACTTGTCTAATCCTTTTTTAAAGCTGTCAAAGCTGGCAGCTGTCACCACTTCTTCTGTCAGGCAGTTCCATAGACCAGTGATCCTTTGGGTGAAAAAGTCCTTTCTCTTATTTGTTTGATATCTAGCACCCAAAAGATTCATGGAGTACCCCCTAGTTCTAGCATTGTGCGATAGGGAAAACAGCTTTTCCTTATCTACTTTGTCCACACCGTGTATGATTTTATAAACTTCAATCAGGTCACCTCTTAGGTGCCGTCATTCAAGAGTGAAGAGGCCGAGCCATTGCAACCTCAGATGGTAAGGAAGGTGTTCCAGCCCCCTAATCATTCTGGTTGCCCTCTTCTGCAACTTCTGGCTCCACAGCCAAATACTTAAACTACTGACCTATTCAAACCTTATTACTATCCCACCCCCCATTTTTTTTATTGAAACTGAAGCCAATTTGGGAATAAGGCATCCGATTGCTTGGAAAAAATTGATGGACACTGAAGCCAATTTAGGAATAAAGCATCCAATTGCTTGTATTATTCTAAGCAGGTGTGTGGAACAAGGCCAGAACAAGGTCAGAAACACAGATTTAAATGTTTTGTTTGTTGACTTGGTTGCCTAAAGAAATTCTGTAATTTCCAGAACAACCAACCAACCAACCAATTTAAAAAAGGACTTCCCAGAGGAAATGCAGGCTAAGATCAGAAGGCAATTCTGAACTTGAAGTATTTTCTCCTCTAATAAAAGTAATAAATGGATTTCCCCCCATATTCTTGGCACCCCTGAAAATAACAAACTGCCCCTCCTCCTTCTTTCTCCTCCCAGTCCACTCAGGTACAGTGTTTCTGTGCTCTCTGAGGTAAAAACCAGAAAGATCCCAAACTCAAAATACCTCACAATCTAAAACCAGAGCTTGGGGGGAGGGAAATTCTCTCTCTCTCTCTCTCTCTCTCTCTCTCTTAAAAGACAGCTTCCAGAAACCCTCAGTGGCCACAATCAGTTGCTATGCTACCTCCCTGGGGAAAATTCAGGGCATTTTGTTTCAACACCAGTAACTTGCCCAAACTCTATTTCCAGTAGAATACTGGAAACTTCCCTTTGTTGGATTCTCTTGAAAAGGACAATGTGCCTTTTTTGCGCACATTAAAAATAGTCCAGAAGTGACCAACATAATCATACAGCCTGGCTGCAGCTGCTGTTAACAGGTTATTCATCTCATGATAGCAAGACCTTTCCCTTTAAAAGCCACCGTTTCCTGGCATTAAATCAAAGTTGCTTCTGAAAATAAAGCCAATCCATTTAATGCAAAGGCAACACAAAAAATAAGATCAAGTAGGGAAGTGCCACTGGCAGTTTCATATTGCAATCCAATCGGGAGTAGCTATTAAATGAATAGAAGGGAAAGGATGCAGTGCTTCGCCCTACTTTCCCTTGTTCGACATCTAAGAAAGGTCACTGTTGGCCACAGGAAGCTTCTGTAATTTCCATTCAGAAATAATCATCATCTTTTAAGATATTACTTTGTTTGGACAAGTCTTGGAAATTCATAGGAGAATATAAAAAATGGCTGGTTTCCGCTATTATGAGCTGAGCTCATAATAAGGAGAAAGGTGGGGTAAAAATATTCTAAAATAAAATAAAATAAATACATGGAAAGTTGCATCCAATATAAGAGTTGTGGATTTTGTATTTAATTTTTTTAAAAAAATCTTGCTCCTGGTGGAAAGGGAAATGATGCACCTAGTGTCAGATCTGGCATATGACTGAAGGAATCAACATCCAAATTGTTCCAGGGCTATCCCTAGCTAAAATAATCTTTCAAACTGTTCCAGACTTTTGAATTTCTAGTAAAATGTGTTTGTTTGTTTGTTTGTTGCCACACAGTAGAAGTGCAAAGATTCATAGAGGAAAATAGCTACAAGCTCCCAGAATCTGTCACTTTCTCATAAATTGACACTTAAAACCTTAATAACACACACTGAAACACACACTGAAATAACACACTTTGAAACATTTACAAAAGAACGAATATTTTATTTTTAGTTACTGTTGATTGAAATTGCAGACTTGTGTATGCTACTTTCTTTACTACACACATAACAATCAACCGAATAGATCAACAGCAGCAAACAACTGCCACCAACCGATGAGAGGGAGGGACAGAAAACTCACCTGAGAGGCAAGGCTCTCTTGGAATTTCAACAGCTTGAAGGAATGTCTGATTCCACCACACAGTGTGGTTGCAAAACCACAGGAGCTCAGCAGTGACAGTGATTGTTGGGGGCTTCAAATGTGCATGTCTCAGATCATTGCCGTGCAGTTTTTAAGAGAACCATCCCACAGATATATTTAGATATATTACATTTTCTAGGATTTGAGTATTAGCAAATTGAGCAAATTAAGTTAAACTAGCTGCCAACACCTCTTAAAACTGCAGTTTTAGTGTACACGCACCCTTTGGTAAGATGTGAATTGAAATACAACTTTTTTCTTGTCCATGCTAAAAGAAGCAATCTTATGTCTCATATAATAGGCCACCAAAGTACTCACAACTTAGTGTTTTGGAAGGTGTGTAAGAATGGTAACAGGATTAAAAGTTGAAGGTTTTGCGATTTGAGTACTGTAGTTCATCATCATCTTAGAACTGCAGAGCTAGAAGAGTTCTTATGGATATGTCTGTGAAGATTCTCAGTCATCCAGGTGGGTTTATATCTGGGAGTTGAGTCATAGCAACTGGACTTCTTTTGCCTTGAGAGAATGAAACATTTCACTGCTCATCCAAACAGCTTTGTCAGTCTGATGAAGAAGAAGACTGATGAAGTTGTTTGGATGAGCAGCAAAATGTTTCAGTCTCTCAAGAAAAAGAAGTCCAGTTGCCATGAGTCAACTTCCAGTTCTTATGGATCATTGAGTCCAGCCTCTGTCAAGGACGCACAGTGGTTGTGTAGCCAGATAGCTAATGGACTGAACTATCCAGCAGTGTTTCTGCACTGAAATGAAGTAAATCAATAGTTGTGTGTTGTGAAGATTCTCAGTCATCCAGGTGAGTTTATCTAGAAGTTGAGTCATGGCAACTGGACTTCTTTTTCTTGAAATAGAAATGTTTTTCTGCTGATCCAAACAGCTTCATCAGTCTGAGGGAAGCTAGCTGCGAGTTCTCCATCTTATAGTCCACTTTGACCACTTGTCACCCTGGTCTGAAATAGGCTCATAAGATGAAAAATGGCCTGAATAGGCTTGTTAGGTAGACAACAGTCAGTACAGTAGCCTTAAGGTGAACAATGGACTAAGAAACCCATAAAGTATGCGTTGTTAGCTATGGCCTTGGTGGCGAAGGCTTTTTGATTTGTCTGGGTATTGTTGAAAGCACAGCCTGATAAGCAGCAGATAGACTGTGCCTGAGGCCCCCACCTCTATTGAGAGAGGGGGTTTCAATGCTCATATGAAATATATGGCAAACCTATTGAGGGTTTTCTCCATATGGAGAAAAGTGGTTTACAGTAGGGATGGGCACGAAACGGAAAAATAATGTTTCATTTTGGTTCATTTTGTGCTCACACCTGTTTTGTTTCATTTTGTTTCTTATGATTTTTTTTAAACAAATTGTACAAAATCAAATTAAACAAAATAAAATGGCTCCCCTGGGTCCTAGAGGCACCATATTTGGTGCCTGGGACTCCGGGAGCCATTTTTAAAGGGCTCCTGCTGAGCTGTTATCAGCTGGAGCCCTTTAAAACCTGCCTTTGACAGAGTGCCAGGAGCCCTCAGAAAATGATGGAACGAAATGGTTCATTTCAATGGAAAAAAGAATGCTTAGTTTCATCTATAACGAAATGCTGCTTCCTCGTTTCATTTCATTTTGTTTCGTTTTGTTATGCATTTCTTTTTTCGTTTCCTGCCCATCCGTGGTTTACAGCTCTCTTCTGGGAGCATCCTGGGACTTTGTAGCCGTGTAGCCCAGGGACAAACATGTTGGCACTTCTCCCAGGAGGCAAGCTTGAGAAACACCCAACCTCTACACAGCATACTGAGCTATCCAGCCAGCTCTGTGTTAAAACACCTGGTTCCAAATGCCAACTGCCAAGGTGGACGAATCCTCAAAACTCCAAGGGCTTCAGAGTCAAACTGGAAACAGAGAAGCTGTCAGAAGATGCATTTGGCTTGCAAAAGATTGAAAGCTTTGCAAAAAAAAATCTTTATTTTATTATTACAAGTTTATACTGTTTCCTGTGTGGGGATCTGCGATGAGCTGAGTTGTGTTTTACTGATAATTGCAAAGTTTTCCATTGGGAGCAGATGCTCCTTTGGCATCATATTGTAGGATATAAATTATGAAGAAATAAAAAGCATTCCAAATGTGAAGGGTCATGGGATAGAATTAGATTCTCTTTTGCACCCACCAGGGCATTTTCCCTATGAAATAAGCTTTTAAAAGACATTTTTTTTGTAGAAGAAATTAGAAAAAGCACTTCAACTCTTAGGGTTTTTGCTTTTTAAAGAAAGAATGTAGAGAAAAATACGTGAAGAGGTATCCAAACACAAGAAAGCAAGTTAGAGCAATTTGATAAATTAAACAAAAACCTCTAAAAATTCTATAGCTTCTTCTAAAACTGTTTTGCTGTGAACGATGTCAGACACAACACCCATCACTGTCTACAATAAGCAATGCTTTTCTGTACTGCTGCTTTCCTATTCAGATCATCCCTTTTCTGTGGGAATATTTTACTGGGGTTTCCATCAGTTCAATTTACCTGCATTTCTATTCACTGAGGTCAGAGAGGTCTTTGCATTACTGGAAGCTCTTTGCCTGCCTGATAAAGGCTTGGATGTGAATATGCGATTGCTGCATCATTTTATTCCATAAAGGGTGGTGATCTTGGATTACTTGAAGTCGGCTTTCATTGTGTGACTATATGGTAGACTGCTGTTATTACCATCTATAGTTCCCTTTTTTGTTCTCACTTCTTTACAGTATGCTGTGTGCCTTTTATTTAACAGCCCTTCATTATTCTTTCTGTACCGCTATTACATCTTTCTAACATCTCTGAAAGTTATTATGGGCTGCACCATTCTCATTGAATCTTCTTCTCTCTGCACCACAAATATTAAAAGAAAATTCAACCTTCTACCTGAAAGCGGTTTTGTTTTTCTTCTTACTGAAGGCTAGGGAAGGGCCCATGGTTGTACTACACATTGTTAGCTTAAACTGCAATTAGGGCCATGTGCTAAGAGAAAATGAGAATGAGAAAAAAAAAGGTACTAGTAGTGTTCAGGTGTTATTGGACTACAACTCCCATCTGTCCAGCTGTAATAACCCATGGTGAAGGAGGATGAAAGCTGTAGTTGAATCACATCTCGAAGGGCCACCCATTCCTTACTCTTGGCTAGAAAAACAGAGACCTGTAAAAAAATGGGAGTTTTAAAATTCCAGATGCTCAAGCTTATTTCTTCTTTCCTCTTTTTAGTTGTGTGTGTGTGTGTGTGTGTGCGTGCGTGCGTGCCTTGGATAGAAACCCTGTTTGGATTGTTTTGATGGGTTTCCCCAACAAATGACTCTGACTCAAACACTTTGTCACCAGTGTTTGCCCACAGCACAGAGTGGACTCAAATGCCTGAGGGCGGGTGTTCCAAGTCAGTGAGTTATCTGGCCAAACAACAACAACACAAAACAACACAACAATAGCAACAGCACGGAAGTTCACACGGTTTTATAATCAGCAGCACAGCTCAGAAATAACACCATCGCGGTACAAAACCCAGAAATATTAGGAATTGTATACACCAGTGGTTCTAGACTGCAACTCCCAGAGGCCTCCACCACTAGCTGTGCCGGAAGGGATTTCTGGGAGTTGCAGTTCAGGAACATCTGGGGACCCAAAGGTTGAGAACCACTGGTATACACAATATACTTCATCAATATTTAACAGATACTTAGGTTTTTGTTTATAACTTGTATCTGCTATATAGCACCAGTCAATGTTTTTATAATTTTGACTGTGCCTGGTACTTATGAGCAACAGCAATAGCAACAAGCCATTGAATTCTGATTAATGGCAACACTTCCCAATTTTGTAAATGCATAGGAGTAGCAATGTGGATAAATCAGAAAAATGGTGATTCATTTTGATTCATGATTTGTCAAAGTCAAGAAATCATAACAAAAACAATTTATTCTTGAAGGCTTTCACGGCCAGAATCTGCCTGAAAAAGTCACATGAAAAAAAAAAGTATTATTATTTTCTGATGAATCAATAAATTAATTTATACATCTTTATTTTTTACTTTAAGCCCCTATAACAGTGATGGCGAACCTTTTAGAGACCAAGCGCACAAACTGCGATTCAAAACCCACTAATTTTTCACAAAATGCCAATACAGCAATTTAACCTGAATACAGGTGGCTGTGATGTTGGGTGACCACAGAAAGGGCTCACCAGCACTGCCCTACAAAATGCTCCCCAAGGCACCTAAAGACACCAAAAATTACAGAGATGCATTCCCCAGCCCTCTTCTACAACCTCCCACATTTGGTGAAGATTGGATTTTCAATGTCCAAGTTATACAAGCAGCTCAAATCAATGAATCAGATTGTAAATTCATTTTTTTAAAAAAATTTAAACCCAATAAAACTCCTCCCAAGGCACTTGAAAATGCCAAATTTGCAGGAATGCCCTCCAGGGGTCTCTCCTACATTCCTTCCACATTTGGTGAAGACTGGATTGCAGACAGTTGAGTAACACACCCACAAAGTGATCCTCTAGTGCTTCAGGATATTCAATCTTCGCCAAATTTGGAGAAGGGAACTGCCTTACGCCTCTACAACCAGGTACACAAATCATGCACAATTCAGACAGGTTTCTACTCAACATGAAAATGGTTTCTTCCAATTCTCTCATAGCCAGTTCATTTGTCAGACTTGTTTCAAGTTTAAAGAAGCAATTCACAAGAGATGCCAGTTTGCTATTCGTAGCACAAGGAGAGGCACTCACAGCAGGAACATCAGAAATAATAAAAAAAGGAATAATTTCTAGAGAATAAGCCTCATAACCGTTAAATATTCCCCATGATTAGGATGAAGACAAATAAATGAGTAGATAGATTAACATCAGTTTTAGCTTCTTCCCATGAGTTTCTGAGGGATCCAGAGTGCTGCAGATGGAATGCTGGGCCGGATGAAATTGTGGTCTACTTCAGAAATGTAATTTTGAGGTTCTTGGCTCTCAATAAATCTTCTCAACTGGGTCAGTTGTGTGGTTCCTCGACTGGTTAGCAGCACTCCCATTTCCTAAGATTCTACTACTGAAATCAAAAGGAGCCAGGCCATTGTGATGCTCTAGGGTTGTGTTAGGCAAGGGCTGGGAAAATGGCAGAATGGCTTCTGGGTCAGCCGATTGTGGAAATGGCCACAAAGAAGAGCTGCCTGTTGACTACAGTTTCAGAGGTGCTGTGCATTTTACTTTGCACTTTATTGGCCAAAATCCTGTTGGTTAACATAATCAATTGTGCTAGAATCAGACCACTGAATCAATGGGGATCCAACTCTTCTGAAGTTGGGCATAGTAAATCACACTTAGATTAGGTTCATTTGAGTAAGTAGAACATTTGGAGAAGGTGACTTATTAAGTCCACAGAGATCCAGTGGGTTTACTCTAGTTCAGTTTACTAGGATTTAGGTCATTTATGCTGTCAATTTGTGGTAATCCTAATAGGGGTTTCAAGGTGTATGAGATTTTTGAGATAGACTTTGAATCCAGGTCTCCTGAGTCATAGTTCATCACTCTGTCCATATCACATTGCCTCTCTGCAAAAATCATGCCTTTAATCCAATTTTGTACCATACAGGCATTGTCCCAAGTACTGAGCCTATTTTAGGCATAGGGCTCAACATCTTCAATTGCTTCTATAAACTGCAGACTAAAACCAGAATGGTTTCACTTCTGGATTTACTGTATTTTTTTTCCTCCAGTGCTGCTTCCTCAGAGATTTGTCTTTCTGCCTAGAGACTTGGAGAAGCCTGCACATTCTCTGATACTTCTGCTGGTGCCTAAGACCTGAGAAACTTGTTCCCCATATACTCCCCAAAAGCTAGAGATAAGCTTTTAGCTCCGAATGAATGAAAAAGCAAACTGAATGGATTCTATTTAGAGAGCACAATGTTGGAGCGAAAAAGAGATGATGGTCTGATCCAATGTGATTCTTTTTATATTACTATGTAATTATTAAGGCAGGCCTAAAACATTTTGCGGCCAGAAGCAATGGGCGAAGGCAGTATTTTCTCTGTCCCCCACACCCCCCAAATAGTAGTTGAACATTAAAAACTACAGAGGAGCTATCATCTTTCTCTAAATCGGAAGCCAGTAAGCTGGCTTAAGGGGTACAAAGTAAGCAGCCTGATGTACACCCTTCACATTAAAAAAGACCAACAAGTAACAACACCCCCAGCTAAACGATGAATAGATGTGTCAGAATGATTATTGTCAACACCAGAGGAGTGTTTCTGGTTGTGTCATTTGCTTCAGTTGAGTTTTCCACTTGGTGGTATTTGGATGCGGTACATGTAAACAATTGTTTACTTCCATCACCAAGTGCTTTAAAAAAGGAGCAAAATGACAGAGGGCAAAATGACAGCTTGAAAGTTTCTTAGTGTGTTTTCCATGCCATCCAACACAACAGAGTCACTTCACTGTCTTTCTTGTTCTTTATGGAGCTATGAGAAATGACTTGCAAAAATGCTGAACTATTTTCACATAACAATTAAATCTTGGAGAGTTTAAGTGGTATCAATTAATCCTTCCCACTTGCAAAACTGCGTCTGTTGCCTTAACTGGAGAGTGAAGGGGTGGGCACAATTTCTCAACCACCCTGCAACCTATAGTATACCCTCCAAGTCCATTCTGGGGGCTTCAAATCTGAGATCAGGTGAAAATCCCGTTTCTTGACTGCATGTTCATTTAGTGATGTTTATTTGATATCCCCTTGCTTTAAAGATAGGAGGGTAAGTTCTGTTAGTCCTAAAGAGAGATTTCATATTTGTGAAAATGATTTATGCACTTTTGCATAATTACACCAACTTCATAGATATGTTAGAACATCTGCTGCCTTTTTGAAGGGGCTTTTAAAATTTACAGGCGCCAAATGAGTTATTCACATTGTTTTAATCAAATAGCCAGTCCTTCTGTTTTTGCTGTATGTGTGTTCTTTGCTTTACGAAGGGAAAAAATTAATCATTTTGGGCAGAAACCTTTTGCATAACTGGTATAAACCTGGATGGAGAAAGGGGTCTTCATGCTCGTGCTCTTAGACATTCTTACCATTAATATAGTTTCCCAGGTCTTCTCCATATCATCGCCTGGATGAGGGCAAACAAAGTAGAACATTATCCAGGGAAAAAAGAGAGGTGCTCCTGGTCAAGTGGAAGGCAGATGAGGGAACAAGGACACAGCCCATGCTGAATGGGTTTACTGTATACTCCTCTGAAATTTTTTGACCTTAGATGCACCCCTGGATTCATCCCTGAGCCTGGATGTTCAGGTTTAAAACCGGTACACCAGCTGCACCCATTCCTTGAGATGTCTGATTTAGTTAGAGTGACACATACCTTTGTTACATCCCGTTTGGATTACTGTACTACGCTTTGTGGGGGGACTCCCTTTGAGGACAGTTTGGAAACTTCAACTGGTGCAAAATTCAGCAGCCAGACTACTGACTAGGGCCAGTTATAGGAAGTTACATAATGCCCCTCTTACAACAACTGAACTGGCTGCCAGTGCATTTCCGGGTTCAATCCAAAGTGCTAGTCATTACCTATAGATTCCTATATAATTTGGGTCCAGGTTACCTGAAAGATCTTACCTCCCCATATAAGCCCTTCTCGTGGTCCCATTGCCAGCACAGGCATGGCTGATGGGGACACAAGAGATGACTTTCTCTGTGGCAGCTCCCAGGTTATGGAATGCTCTCCCTTGGTGTATCAAGATGTCCCCCTCCTGTTTATTCTCCCACTGACAGCTGGAGACCCATATCTTCAGACAGGTCCATGAGCTCTTATAAATTCCACAGAAGGGAGATTTAGTTCTTATTTGTTGCATGTTGGTCTCTGTCTCTAAGATGAATGCCAATCTTAACACAGTTTGAACTTGTTTGGGATCCTGTGTACCATATTTTGACTACCTTCACCTTATTTTAATACAAAGTGAACTCTACCAATTCAAGAATGTTAAAAAAAAAGTTTAAAAACACAATATCTTCAACAGAGGTTGGGAAAGTTCCCTTAAGTTTCTTCCATGAAGGAAAGAAGGAAAGAGTGTATCTTGAAATTTTATTAAGACCAAGCACACCCCCAAAATGTTCTGGGGTTATGTGTGACAAGCCCTCGGGAATCTAAACCGCTACAAAAAGAGGAGACTATTTTGAAAACTACTTTTCAGCAGTTTCATCAAAAACTCTTGAGCCTAAATTCTTAAAAAAATTGAATCCATATTTGAGACTTTTTATGTAACATTAAAATCTGGGTAAAATTGGTTCATGTTAGTAACTAAAGAAGCTAATTCTACTTCAGATGCCCGGAGAACTTCAGCAATGCAAACTCTTTGAAAGCAACATCTCAAACTCAATGTGGAACAAACGTCACAGAATATGATTCTTAACTACTGCTCTGTTGGACTCTCATCCTTTTTGACAGAGACGTCAGACCATACATTTGGCACCACTCTTGTTCTCTGGGCACAGACACATTGGGAGGGTGGTGGTGGCAGGAAAGAAACGCCAGATAATTTGGCTCAGTGTCCTCATCAGATTCCCATTTGGCTAATTAAATTCTGTGGCTACAAAACCCCCCTGCCCTATTTTAATTGGGCTTGATGTTTTATTTTTGGTCTGTGCTGTAATGAAGTCTGCGGTGTTCCCGTGTATCTGTTATGCACCTAACAAATTTATGAAAACATTACTGACAGAAAGTAGTTAGAATATAAAAGAAGAGTTCCTAAATCTATTATTTAAGAAATGATCAGTAGAATTTCATCTCCATTTACCATTTGTCAGGAAAAATCTTCCTTAGCACCTTTCTCAGCTTTATCCTCTATTACTTCTTCCAGCAGTTTGGCAACTCATCTTAGTCCCTGTCACCAAGGGACCACAAAATAGTACTTCAGATCCTTTCAAAAGAAGCCTTCAGTGGAATTTAGATTAATTAGGCATTACAGCTGGCACACCCATGTGTCTGTGTGCATCTTTCTCCCTCCCTCCCCCTCTTTCTCTCAACTGGCCGTTAAAAGAAGCACTAGTTCTCACTCTGGAATGATAAATATTCATTTCAGGTTTGCAGAGACCACTTGGGAGCCACCCACACTCACCCCCCCCACACACATATAAAATTAACATGCCTAGTCAACTAAACCAACTTTCTCCCTGATGCCTAATTGTTTGTGAGCAAGGATTCTTTTGGTGTGAAAGAGTATTCACCACGTCGACTCACAACTACAGCTGTCCAACATCTGGGCACCAGTTAATCACCCTGGTGACTCTGGTCTAAAAGTGGCTGGTATTTGCCCTGTCAAATAGTAATCTTCTGTTAGATTATAATGTTGGTAAACACCCTGTAACTTAGAGTACTTTTACAATGGCTTCAAGAAAGCTGTATGTTTCTCTCCTGTAAAGAACTGTTCCCCCCCCCCCGATGTTGACTGGCTTTGGGGGTGGTATTATGACACACCAGTAGAAAAATGGAGATGGAAATGTTTCTAGGCAATGCTTTCAATACATGGGGAATCATCATCCCCCTTCAAAATATTTTTCCCCTTCTCTGGGCCAAAAAGAACATTCACTCAACCCATCACCACTGAAATAACAAGAAACCATATAGCATGAATAGGATGTTTTCCTGGCTTGTTGGGAGAGAAACAAGCCAGAATGTCAGACACTAATAGATTTCAGTGCCACTAGGGAAAAAAAATCATAGACCAAAGTTCCATGTGTTGTTTAGCTCCTCAAACCGTATGTTGGAATTATCAGCCCTAGAGTACCAGGAGACTGTTTATACTGGGCAAACCAGGATTCCCATGGTTCCTTGATTTATCATAATTTTTCATTAAGACAGCTTGAAACACAACTTGATTTTTCTGGTGTATGTATGGGCCAGCTTTTTTGCCATGCTTGTCTAAAGCAGCCAGTGTTTGTGGCTACTCTGAAGTGAAGCTGCTGTTTTTGTTGACAAGGAGGCCTTTTAATTTTACATTTTTGAAAGCAACAACACCAACCTCAAATATTACCTGAAAGAATCATACTTCACTAATTTTGAAATATATATGTATACTCTCTCTCTCTCTCTCTCTCTCTCTCTCTCACACACACACACACACACACACACACACACACACACACACACACACACACACACACACACACACACACACACACACACACTAGAATGGAGTTTGTCAGTTTACAGATAATCCATGAGAGCTCTCTTCCTGTAGATGGCCATAAATCATGCCCTCCACTAAAAGTGAGCATGTCACTGGAAATTTATTACAAGGAGCTGGAAGTGGACTTAAAAACAATTTTGCACATCTTATTACTTCAATTGTCTAATATATGAGTTTCAGCCACCATTGTAGTTGTGTAAAGTATTTTCCTTCATCTGGTCAATATGATCTCTGTGTTTTCCATTTCATTTCCTTCCTTCCTCACATCGGAATAGTCACTCTTCTTTTGATAATACCATTGGCATTTGGGCATCAAGGCAGCACTTTTAGATCTGAGAAAGACATAAAGAAAGAAAGGTCCCCTGCAGACAGAACCATGGAGGACAGGACCACAGAAATGGGATGAATGCTGTTAGATGCTGTTGTCAAAAGGTATTGTAGTTATTGTTAGCTGAGACATGTTGCCCTGGGGAAGGAGAAGCTGTCATGATGACAAGTCCTCGTGCTTTCACGTAAAGGAGAAGCAACCGATTAAAACACAGATGACTTTAGCCTAAGTAGTACATTTAGCACAGCAAATGTTAATATGCTTGTGCTTCTGATGTTACAGTTTTTCTTTTGTCCAGGGATAATGCCAGTTGTGTCAGAGAAGCAAAAGACCACTTTGGAGTCAACTCAAGATTTCCTCCCAATACAAAAGTTGGTTTCCAACTGGGATATTTTTTAGGAATCCAACAGGTGAGGAATTGTTAAAATTCCTCCCTCAGCCTCCTAGAAGGCATCTTTGTGCATTTTTAAAAGATGTGGACCTTAAATATACTGTAGATCAGTGTAGATTTAGTAGATCTCTGTCAATTTAGTGAAGGGCTGTTCCTATTTGCTCCTTCTGTCCAAAGGTGTGGGGCTGTTTTTATGTGGCAGAATGTATCTTCTTTAGTAGGTACCCAGTGTGGTACAGTGGACAGAGTGATGGACTAGGACTCTAAAGACAAGGGTTCAAATCTCCATTTGGCCCTGGAAGCTCACTTGGGGAGCAGAACTGGTAAAGCCACTCTTTAAATAATCTCACTTAGATCAAAAGCCTTATTAGGCTTTGCTATAAATCAGTTGCAACTTCACTGCACATAAGTATCTTCTCTAATAGGCAGTATCACCCAAGAGGCCTACTCACATTTCTTCTTATAAAGGGAAAGGATGTGTTGCATTGCAAATCACAGTCTTCTCCAATGGTGCATCCTCTGGATATTTTGTACAGCAGCTCTCATCATCTCCAAGCAGCCTGGCATGAAAGATGAAACACTGGGAAGAAGGGGCTTGTTGTTCCAATGGCCAATGCACAGCAATGGAAAAATAATAGTCAATAATTGAATAGAGAGGTTGATAAACATTTTCCAGGTTTAACACTTGGAATTCTTCGAGTTTTAATACTTCCCACATATGTGCTGATTCTGGTATGATTTTTGAGAGGAAACCAAGAAGGGAGGCAAAGAAAGCAACAAACTCACAACATCATAAAGGAGGTACACTTTCTAACCTGCAGATGTGATGTTTCTGTCTTTTGGGAATGTTGCTTTGTGATTCTAATACTATTTGATAAGCCGGTGCTCTAATCCAGAAGACAGCACTGGAATTCCCAAGGTGACGTATACTAATGAGAACTGCTTAGGTTGTTAATAGCTTTTCGTTGATTTCATTTCAGAACAATGTTTAATAACAGCATGAAAATACAGATGAGTTTGAAAATAATGAAATAATAAATATGGAGCACATGCATTATTTCCAGTTACTTGAAAAAGATGGAAGTTCAGCTGTAATACTGAATTTCGCTGACCTGACCTGACCTGAATTTCAAAATTCAAATTTATTATCAAGACCATCAAAACAATGTAGTAAAGATTGGAAGTTACAGACATAATTCAATAAATAATAACAGTGTGGTAACTACACAATAGTCTCTGTTATTTTTCAACTTTTGAACTATCAACTATGTAATTGTCCATTACTAAATCCATACCTTTTCATCTTATTATTAAAACAGTGTCCAAGAACTCAGTAGGTGAAAATACACTCCATGAATGTAGTAGTTAACTGCAGTTCAAGGATAGTAATACTATTTTATTACTTTATTTGTGATATTTGTATAGACTGCTGAATAACAATGTTTTCTGGGTGTTTCACATAACATAGAATATTAAAATAATGCACAATAATAAGATACTATATAATAACCCATATTTAATAAATGGGAGTATAATTTGTTTTCTTGGCATCAGGGAGAACCCCTGGTGATGACTGGGCCGTTTTTAAAGGGGTCCAGCTAATGATAGGTCGGCAGGATCCCTCTGAAAATGGCCCCATGGCCAGCGCGGAGCTCCTGCATTGGCAATGGGGTTATTTTCAGAGGGATACTGCCAACCTGTCATTAGCTGGACCCCTTTAAAAACGGCTCAGTCCAGCGATTGATAGCCCAGCAGGACCCATCTGAAAATGCTAGGGAGGACAGCTTAATCCCTGGAAGAGCCCTCCCCAGCATTTTCACAGGGCTCCTGCTGGGCTGTCAGTTGCTGAATTGCTTTAAACCAGATCCAATTGGTACCAGGGGGACTTCCTGGTACTGACTGGACCAGGTTTAAATGGGTCCAGCGATTGACAGCTCAGCAGGAGCCGTCAGAACATGGGTTGGGAGGGCAGCGGGATCACTTGCACTTCCCTTTTGTCATGGGAAATTCTACTGTTGAAATTCTAAAACCCAGAATCATCTACTTAAGTTGAATAATAGGAAATTCAGTAAAGATAAAAACAAGTACCTCACTCAGCACATAAGTAAATTATTAAATCTGTTACCTCAAGATGTCTGATTGGTATCAGGTTAGAGATGTGAAGGCCCATTAAAAACCTGGAAAATTTTGGGGAAAAACATCTCCCCCTATTTTTTTCCATCCCCCCCCTCAAAAATAGCAAAATTGAAAAAAGAAAAAGAAAAGATTATGGAATGTTTTATTTTAATATGATGAATAAAATATTTTAAGACAGGGTGTTCAAATAATTTCCAAATCATTTCTAAAAAATATCACTGAAACTTAATCCCACTCCCTTCTATACATTCCCCCCTCTTCAATTCTTTTTATGAGAATGAGGTTTTTATTTTATTTTTATTTAATATTGTGAAGAGGAAATATGAATAATTGTTAATTCTGGTTTTTTAAACATTGTTTTGTATAGGGTTTTTTTTTTAAAAAAATTGTAAAAAATGAAACAGCAATAAACTGATTTGAGGGATCCTTCAAAAACACTGAGAAAGGACATCTTAACTATAAGAAGTGTATGTGTGTGTTCTGTCTACCGTTCTAACTCTTACATCACTGGAGCCATTTTCTGTAATGCTGTTCTTTAACCCCATCAATGGAAGACACAGCTTAGTTGCTTTTCTGGCACAAAGCCATAGTCACAAAAGAGATATGGTTTTCTCGAAACCAGCATTCATTGCCCAGCCAGTAGCATCTAATTCTGGTACTAAAGGAGAGTGCCTATAGCCCAAGGTAAAATGAGCTGCATTCATGATTATTTACTGTCTCTCAGCTCCCCACCCCCAACATTTAATTAGACTCTCAGACAGCCAAAGAGATGTTATATACTATGCTGCACCGTGTGCGTTGCTGTGGCTTGTTTACTTTAATGATAAGGATTCAGTGTTGGGTGCAGTTAATTGGTATGAAAAAGAAAATGTCTGGACTGTACAAAACCACTGTTGCTCAGCTGCCTCTTTATTTTTCTGCATTTCTGAGCCAAGAAGTTATAGTTTGATTTGCAATACTGATGGCAAAAAGCAAAAAACAAAACCTGTGCTTCAACAAGAAGATGTCCCCTCTATTTTGGGGACAAGACATCCACAAGATTTGTCTATCTGTCTGCCTGCCTGTCTAATAGCCTACTTTGCTCCTAAGGTGAAATAGCTGCAATAACTGTGGTGACAGCGACATACTCACCATGTTCTCTTTTAGAATGTACATAGCAATGGATTTCTGAGCTCGCAAAAAGCAGAAAACAAAACCTGCTCAAGTACTGGGTTCTAATGTCTAGTCAGCTATTCAGTTCACCACATAACTTTGGGTCAGTCACAATCTCTCTGCCTGAATTACCTCACAGGGTTATTGTGAAGATAACCTAAGGAAGAAGAGAGCTGTATATTCTGTTTTGTGCTTATTGGAGGGAAAATGGGATACAAATAAAACAAATACACAGTATAAGAAATAAGTTATATACAACTCAGAAACAAACAGGTGTTATATGGGTGCTTAAACTTATTTAATCAGTAGTGTCTTTCCTCTCCAGAAGTCTGAGAGTCCTCAAGAATGCCAGTGGTCCCATCTGGTTGCTTTGAACTTGGTACTTGAGCGGCTCCTTAGGCCTTTTCCTATCTGGTATGGCAGCCTCTGTCTGCAAAGAGGGCTAGTCCTCCCTAGAGAAATCCAACTTTCCTTCATCTTATTTACACAAAATCATTGGCATTAACATCAGCTGATTCCCCCCCACCAAAAAAAACAAAAAAAAAAACAAAAAACCACAATTGGAAAAAAATGAACGGGTAATTAATGCTTGTCTTCTTGGGAGTTCTTTAGCAGCTTGGGCTAACTGAAGGACATTACTGAGCTGGCAGGCCTAATACAACATCCTGTTTGCTACAGATTGATGTTATTCTGGCCTAAAATCTATGAATAACCTAAATTCAAAGTACCATCTGATGCTTAATTAAGTTTACATCAGTTGCTGATAATTTAGTGTGGTTAATGTGAACCAAGCCTCTGCCCTGTTGCCAACAGTACCTCTTTTATATATGACAGAGTTGCCTTTCAAGGATGACACTAAAAATGGATGGCACACTGCTGTAGGATGGTCACTTGGGCCTTAATATAATAGCAATCTGTTGTTTGAGTCAACATTCAGCAAACACACAACTGAATTTAGGCTCTAGTACCTTCCTTGGTCTAATTCTAGTATTTTTTCTCCTCATGCCTTTTACTTTAATCAGTTTTTAAGATGTTTCTATGGATTGTAGTGAGCAGATGTAGAAACTTTGCTGGAGACTAATTTATAAAACATACAACACAATCTCCTTGTCCAGCACCTAACAAAACTGCATCTGCCTATAGACAGAAATGAATCTACATTTCCCACCCCAGGAAACCTTGAAGCAGAGAAGCTGCCCAATAGAAGGCTAGCCAGTCATTATTCAGTACAGTGGGATTTGATGAGGTATTTTCCAGCAAAGGTCTCATTACTCTTTCTTTCAAGCATGCTGGGACCATGTCTTGCTGCAAAGAGGCACTCATGATTCCTTTCGAGATCCTTAAAGGCAAGGATCTGGTACATGTGTGATAGCTCTCACCCTTCCAAGGATCTGCAGCCTAAACAAATGGAAAAATACACTGGGCAAATAAATGTCACATTTATACCCACTGGATCTATGTCAATTAACTCTGAATCGATCTGAGCAGTTTGTCTTGTAGAGCTTCATGCAAATTCTTCACAGTTGGCTATTGAGCAGCCTATATGCTGTTCTCATGCCTAGAGACTAGAGATGGGCATGAAACGAACTAATTTTCATTTCCGTTTTTGTTTTTTCATTTCGTTACGCAATGAAACGACAAACAAATTTTGTCTCTAAAATGAAACAAAACAAACAGAAACACCAGAAATTTTGTCGTGTGTTTCGTTTCCGTTACTGCAATATGAGTGAATTGCTTAAAATGCTAAAAAATCACAAAAAATCAAAAATAATGGTAATGAAATGGTAACAAAACGAACAAAAACAAAAATGAATTTTTTGCAAAAATTCATGAAAAACGGAAACGAACTGAAACGGACCCTCCAAATGACAAACGACAAACAAAATGCCATTTTTTTATTTGTGCCCATTTCTACTAGAGACTGATAGACCCTGGGCTACTTTAAAAAGTTACATTGGGTGGGTCCATGCAGATACAGTGGTGGCAACAAACCATTACAGTATCATTACCTTTAGTCCTTCCAATGGGCTCCAACCCAGTTCCATCAGTTCCCCCCCCCCGCCGCCAATGTTGTTCTAATTGCCATCCTTGAACTCGTTGGGGCTTATTTAATATTAAACATGTATACAGTTGTATGGCATGATAACAGTCTGGTTTGTGCATCTCTAAAGCATCTGATTTCTGCTGAAGAATGTTTGACCCAGCCCAGTAATCTGTACATTTTTGTGTTTTGAAAAACAAGGCATGTTATTTATTTCTTTTTGTCTTTAAAATTATCTGGGGAGGGGGGGAAATCTGTACAAAACAAACTCACAGAGCTTCTGGATATTTTAAAATGTAAAATACAATACTGGGTAATTATGCTTTAATTGGATATAGCATAATTGCTCCTTTTAAAAATCTGGATGAAGAAGTAGGCTTTAGATGTCTTGATTGATAGAGAAGAGAATGAGCCTTTTGCATTCCTTGGTCTAGATTGCATTGTCTCATTAAAATACCCCTTTCCTGTAATCACCCTTTCACAGTTCAGTCATCTCCAGATACTGTGAAACAGCTGTGCAGAGGTCAAGTACAAGAGGGCAATGTGAAGAGAAAATCACAGCTCCCAGGGTTTCTAACTGCCCTGTTAACAAATTTACTGACAAGGGGCATAATTTTTACTGACGCTGCCCTTTTTTTAATTTATTTTTTTACTTACACTGATTCTTAGGGCTCCAGAGGGAGCCGTTACTGACATCTCCCTTGACTTGAAAAAAGCCAGTTGCTGAATTGGAACAGTTTTAGGTGAAGATTTACATACTGTTTTTACACTCCCCCCCCCCCAGCAGAGGGGTTATTTTTTTCCAAACTTGTGCCCCTGACAAGGCATTTCAGCAACAAACCTCAACTGGCAGTGGGATGTTGAACAGGAAGAGGTGGTGGTGATTTGCTAAGGGAAAACCCCTCTCATCCACTACAATGCACTTGCACAGAAGGCACTTCTTTTAGTATATCAGCTGGAATAATAGATCCCTCCAGATTAAGACTGGCTTTTGTCTTTTTATCATTGTAAACAATGGCTGCAGGCAGGGGAGTGGGAAAGTGAGTGAGTGAGAGAGAGAGGGAAGGAGGGAGGGAGGGAGAGAAGAGAGAATGTGGGGGTAAGGACTGGGAATACTGAAAAACGAAGAAACATGGGCCTGTCTGCCAATCTGGGTAGGAGACAGCTAATAAATGTATGAAACAAGACAGAAAAATGCATTAATTAATAAATGTATTTCTAAGACGTTGTGGCTCA
>JAHTLZ010000204.1:67530792-67545972 GCA_023846285.1 Phrynocephalus versicolor
TCTTAAAACTTCATTCAAGACTGTGAATTTTTTTTAATTAGATTTTGAACACTTGGATATTGTTTCAAGGTTCTAGAATAAAGACTAGTTCTTTTAGCACGTTCAAACGTAGCAAATCAAATGAAGTACCACAGTTTCAACTTCTGGTGTCCAGTAAAGCATATGGAGCCTATTGGTCATGGAGAAATATGCCAGGGAGTGACAGCTGACTTTTATTTTATTTTATTTTCAGCCACTGTAGTGGAGTGTGACAATTCACCAAAGAACTTGCTATCTGAACTGGACTGTAGGCTTTCCACTGCAGTGAACTTAATTGCATGCCTGTTTCCTTAAAAGAATTCTGCACTGCCCTTCATAAAATCCAGCTCCAAGATGACGTACAAATAAGTAGATAATAAATGGTTTTGAACAGGGGTGGGCACCATGGGGCGACATTCACTCCCATTTGTTCCTGATGTCACCCTCTGCCTCTTCTGCAGCCACTACTGTGGTGACATCCTTCCACATGATTTATTTTTAACACAAATCTCCTTGAAGCACATTTTGGTTTAAAAACCATAGTGAACATGTAACCCCTATGAAATATTGGTTCAGCCCAAAGGGGTGGGAACTAGGATGAACAGGGCTGTTTGTAAAGATATCCCTTGCCATACCAGGGATCAGATCAAGAGGAATTCTTTTCTTTTTATCTTTATTTACTCACTGCACATAAACTACCTGAATTTATTTTTACGAATGTGAGATGTTGGGCCCATGTGCGCATATATGCAGGAAAACTGGGAATTCTGCTCTAGAAGCTGGGATGATGACTCACTATAGCACTAGCCCTGTGTCTCCTGAGCTACTCTGGTAGTTAATGTTCTCAGTGGAAAGATATCTAATTCAGACTGGCAGTATGTCCAGGAGGAAATTGGTTTTGTGCAAGTGAAGCTAGCATGCTACCTTGTAAACTGGCATAACGCCATCTTACCAGATGGGCAGCAGTGTTGGCAGCCAAGAGAACATGTCTAAACAGCAAAAGTATGTGTTGAGGGCAGGATCCCTAGCTAGGAAAAATGTGGAAATGACTCTTTGTCCTGTGCTGGTGTAGCATGCATCATGGAGATGCACCATTGCTGTCCTCATTTGGAAAATTGGCAGAAGAGGTGTCAGCACGTACAGCCTTGCCCATCCACTGCAAGGTGAGCTTTGTTTTGTGCTATAGGGAAGCATGATTAATATTGCAAAAAGGTGGGGCGGGCATGAGGGCATCCCAAGGTGTACTTAGACATCTGTTACCTATTTATATGCATTTAATCAGTAGCTTAAATATCTTGAGCTGAAATCATGGGCAATATGGACATTCTGGAAGTCTTTGGACCTCTTTATTGTAGGTTAGTCACATACATATTAAGGAGGTTTCAAACTCTGATGGCTTGGAAGCCAGCTTAAATCAGAAGTGTTATGACTTGTGTAATGTTAGACATTAACAAAAGTGGGCAGAAGGTCTGAAGGCATGAGCATGGACTCCTTTCTTTTGTTGTTGTTCTTGAACCACCCAACTTTCATTAGTTACCTCTGAAACAATTCCCAAGACATCTAAGAACAGGACACTTTCTTTACGCTCAGAGATTTGGAATAAAAACCACAGCCCTATCTGGTTATTAAGGAAGCACATGGAGCCCACACACATTGAGGGGAGTGCACAAGCTCTACTAACATCGCATTGAACATGGAAATGTGACTTTCTGAAGAGAGAGAGGCTGCTGTACCCAAGTTGTCTCTTGAGCCTGCTCTTCATCTGAGCTCCTGCCCCTTGGATCAGAGTTTTGACTAGAGATGGGCACGAATCGAAAAAATGATGTTTCAGTTTTTCAGTTTTCATTGCAGGTCCCATTTTGGTTTGTTTTCGGTTTTTGTGAATTTTTTGAATTTTTTTTTGTTTCGTTGGTTCATTTTTTTTGTTTTTTGTTTTTACCCGCTTTTTGCATGATTTAAAGCATTTCCGTGTGTGGGCATCCCCCAACGCCCCAGACCAGAGGGAAAACACTAAAAAAAATGATGCTGGCAGAGACACAGTATAGACTAGGTATGCAGGGAGGCTGCAAAGGCAGCGGCGGGCGTTGCCCAGGGCGTAAGGCAGCCGCAGAGTGACTGCACTGCAGGACAGGGGAGGGTACTCACCAAGAGGTAAACAGGGAGGCTGCAAGAGAAATCTCTTCTGTCTCTCTCCTAAGAGCCAGGCTGCAGCCAGCAGGAACACAGAGACACAAACCTGCCTGGCTGGCCTAAAGGAACGAGTCACAGAGACAGCAATCCCACCCTAACTCCCACTGCAGACTGCAAGGAGGAGGGGGGCTGCCAGAGTTTTTTATCCGCTCTGTGGCTGCCACACCTACCCAGTCTGCAACCTGGGCATGCTATTGGTTGAAATTGTCCAAGAATTTACATGGTCCCATCACATGGCTTGCATCCATCTTGTGGCTGGAATCCATTTTGTGTCATCCTTAAAGGGAAAAGAAAAATACATTGCGATGGGAGAAAGACAAAAACAAACGTTTTAAGGACCGCAACCCCCTGGTAGGTAATAATTTCAAATAATTATCACTGTGTTTTTATGGATGTCCAGAGTGTTTTAATACCCAAGAAATTAATATTAGGCATCTGGGAGCCATTTTGGGTCGATGTCCCCTAACTCCCCTTAAAGGAAAAAAATACAGCGATCTGAGAAAAGACATAAATGCACTTTTTAAGGACCCCAACCCCCTGGTAGGTATTATCAGGCAGAATAAATAATTATCGCTGGGTTTTTATGGATATTCAGGACGTTTTTTAACATTTAAAACAGCTCATTTCATTTGCGTGTCACCATTAACGAAAACAAAATGTAACGAACCTAATTTTTGTGGTTCTGTTCGGTTTGTTCCAATTTCATTGCCATTTTTGTTATTCATTTCGTTATGTAATGAAACGAATAATGAATAACGAAACAAAAATTTTCATTTCGTGCCCATCTCTAGTTTTGACTTACATAGAAACACACCCTTTTCTTCTTTAGGCTGTCACTAGGGATGGGCACGAAATGGAAAAATATTTCGTTTCATTTTGTTTCTACTAGCGGTTCATTTCATTTCATTTTAAATGGATTTTTAAAAAAATAATTCATAACAAAATGAAACAATAACAAAATGATTAATGACTCTATAAAATGGCTCCCCTGGGTCTTAGAGGCACCAAATTTGGTGGGCAGCTTTTTACAAGGGAACCATTTTACAGAGTAACTAAATGTTTCATTTTCAAAGGGGAATAGAAGTGTTTCATTTCATTTCAAAATGAAACATTGTTTCCCGTTTCGTTTCATAATGCTCTGAAAGCTTATGAAGTGAAGAAACAGTGTGTTGTGTTTTGTAAGGTGCCCATCTCTAGCTGTCACATTTCTCTTTTTAACGTGACTCCAGAGGAGAGGGCCTACTGCACTCCCTCAAGGGATGTGGGCACCACACATTTCCTTAATGAATGGTTGTGGAAGGAAGGGGACAGATGAAATTAAGAGGTGGGGAGAGGGAAGTAAAGACAGTCAGTGAATGAGAATCATAGAAATATTAGAAGAGTAGAGCTGGAAGGGAACCCCTGGGCTATCAATTCCAGCTCCCTGCAAAAGCACAAAATCCACCATTAAAGCAATTCTGACAGGTGGTCATCCAACATCCACTTTAAAACGTCCATTGGATAAGGATCCACCATGTCTCAAGTCCTACTATTGAAGAGCAATAACAATCAGGAAATCATTGCTAATGGTTAGTAGAGATTGTGTCTCTTGTAATTTGAGTCCTACCTTTTGAAGATGGACAAAACAAACAGCATCTTTCACAACAGCTGTCTTGATATTTGCAGATGTTGATTGTGTCACCTCTCAGTCTGCCCGTTTTTGATGTTACATGTGCCCAGTTCTCTCAACTATTCTTCATAGGCTTGGTTTCCAGACCTTTTATCATCATGGTCACCCTCCCCTTTGTTCTTCCTAAACTGTGCTGCTGAGAGTTAGACAAAGTATTCCAGGTGATAGGAGGAGAGGGAGAGAGTGAAGCTGAGGAAAGGAGAGATAACATTGTTTGGTCCCACATAACACTGGAATGCAGCCCTTGGAACTTGATATGTGAGAGAGGACTATTCCACGCCATAGCACTAAAAACTAAACAGGCAAGGCAAAAGCAGATGATACAAGTATATGTAGTGGCAGGCATGGGTGGAGGAAATAGAGATCAGCCTCCCTTCCCTTCCCATAGTGTTTCTGAGAAAGACTGTTTCCTGCCACTGTCTGTGATTAGTCAAAGCAGTGGTTCCAGCATTTGATAACCCAGGTATTCTTGGACTGCAACTCCCAGAATCCTTCACCATTAGCTGTACTGGCCTGAGTTTCTGGAAGCTGCAGTCCAAGAACACCTGGGTTACCCAAAACTGGGGAGCTCTGAACTAAAGCCAAAGAGGAGAATGAGAGAGATGTATGCAGCAGGACATGCCTTGTAGTTTATTATTCTTCGAACATCCTTCTTCTAGGCTGGCTAAAGTCCACTACAAATGAACAGGCTATAAAGAGAAGTAGCAGTGGTGCCATCTCTTTCCACTGAATAATTACATAGTATGGTTGATCAAAGGACAGTGGCATGTCCTGATAGTCATCAGTTGGGTCTCTCTGTCTCTAGTGTGCTAATCGCAATAGTAAATGAGCTGAAGATGATGCCTTCATTGTGCTTGCAAAGAGATGTGTATATACAGTAGACATAGGCAAAACTGGTGTGTGGGCCTCCCTTTTTGTGCCTATTTAGAGAGGGAACATTCTTCTTCCTTTATGTAAGAATACTTTTATTTTCCAGCGCATCCCTAGTTACCCTAACTAAGCCATATAAAGGCAAATCACATCTTCAGACTTGGTGACTCACACTTACTTTTTGCTTGATTTGGAGCCAGGCAGAAATTCCAGTCTAACTTATAATAACATTAGAATTTAATTCTACAGAATTAATCAAAGCTACACTTAATATAAAGAAAACAAATTTGCTGTTTTATGGCCACACTAAATACTTTCTCTTAAATTGTTTTTTTTTTTTGGGGGGGGGTGTGTCTCTTTTATTTATAGTTTTTCTTCCCCCACAATGGGGGGGGGGACTTTGTTTCCATACTGGGTATTTATCGCCACAGAATAATCGTTTTCTGGTTGGTGTCACACTGAGCCCTTTCAAAACTAGTTGTTATACTTTTGTGTGCTTTAATTTCCCCCTTTCTGTTCCTCCTGCTGCAAGACATTACACTTTATATTCTTCTGCTATAAACTCTGTGCTCACCTAATTATTTGCTGAGGTTTTATGCTCAGCTCCTTAAAAAACATCTAACTTTACAAAAATAATTACAACTGAAATAAATAATCTTAATTATGAAGGAAACAAAATAAAATTTGTGTAGAAAAGGAGGTTGACCAGCAAGCATTATTTGGAATATCTTAAAGTGTTAGCAGTTTTAAATGTTAAGTTGTTGGTTGTTCTTTATTATTCATCTTATCTTATTAAGGGAGAAAGGCACATGTTTTTCATTATTGATTGCTCTCTTAACAGAGCCCTTTCCAGCAATTTTTTAAACCTAAGCTGTATTTCCTAAGGAGATTGCAATATCTGGTTTAATTCAGAGGCCGTAATCCTGTTCCATAAATTACTACTCCGGGAGGGTGAAATGATTGTGTGTAGGGGAGATTCAGTAATTAAAGACTTCCTTTTTCTGTTATGTAGCCTTTCCTATTCCAAGTAATCAATTTCAATGGGTGGAGTCCATGGGATGGAAGGAGGAAGTCTTTAATTAGAGCCAATGGCCACTGCTGGATGATGTCCTTAGTAATAGGGTATTTTTGGTAACTGCTTACTTCCATCTTGAAGTGTCCATGGCTTTTGTGTGAGGAGATAGATTACTTATCAGGAAGGCACCCAATAGGACAGAAAGCCTTCAGTTACCAAAAATCTCCCCTGCCATTAGCATCATCTCCCTTCTATAGTGCAGCAACAGGATTTTGGCCAGATCTTGGAAAAGTTACTATTTTGGGAATACAAATTACTGAACTGTCTATCTCAGAAAGGATTGAGGCTGCTAAGAGAACCAAAGGAGATGCCCGTTTCTAAAAATAAGACTGTTGTTCCTTTTTGGTTGGTCCAGATTCCTGTGATCCAGGAAAGGCATCAAGGATAATGGACATCCCTGCCATGAATACTGGAAATATGCCTCTCATGGTTGCTATGAGGATGAAAATGGGAAGAAGAGCATTTATTTCATTGTGAGATCCTTAGACAGAAATGGGATATAAATAAAATATTATTGTGACTGGATCTGATGAAATGGGTGAAAGGAGGATGGGTGTACTCTGGGAACATAGGAAGTTGCCTTTTAGACGTCCATGTGGCACTGGACTAAACAGTTGATAGGATGGGATTCCAGAATTTAAGATTCTGACACTTCCTGTAGATCTTTGTTATTTCCCTGGTGGTCTCACATCTAACTACAACTGAGCCTACCTATCTTCTAAAACCAGGGTGTGTGTTCAGGGTGCTATGATGGTACATTTGAGCTTTTAAGGTCTCAATCCCATTTGGTCAAATGGGATCCGCATGTCTTCACCTTGTAAATATATTTTATTTTTCATTTTCCTGAATGTAAGGCTATAGGAAACCACCACATGTGTCCTGTATCCCATTCTAGTCCAAAGGTAATAAGAGTGAATGTGAGCATATGATGAGTGCCCTTTCCTTAAAGTTGAAGTTTCACAATTAGCACATTCTATGAGATCTAGGATTCGAAATTGGTTCCCAGATGAATTTGAGAATTGGCTCTTCTCCATTAAATACTCCTTTATAGGAAGACTGACCTGTGATTGTGTGGGAAGAGAAAAATCAGAACATGATTGTTCATGAGTTTTCTTTGTTCCAATTCTTCCTTCTCCCTATGTGGTTCCTGGAAAATCTTCCCAAGCTTTGCAAAATAAAAATAAATATGCAACCCTGAGTAAAGAAAATAAAACCGGGCACTCAAAATTGGAATACAGCCCCATCTAAAAATGTGCCTTTAGTTTGTTTACAAGAAGATAGTGGCTTTTACCTCCCTGACTGTGTAAAAGAAATGGTTTTTACACTCGTCACATCATGCACTACCATTCTAATCTCAGATCTTGAAGAGAGGGAAAAAAGACCCTCTTGTTGCTTTTGTGTAAGCATTTCTACTGCCTGCCTGCAATCAGTATTCTCGCTCTTTCTCAGCCACCAGGAGACGGCTACATTTTTCCAAGAGGCTATCTGATAACATTTGTACAGAAAAGCTGAGTATAAAGCTAGGTCAAAGGAGAACACTCCCCTGTATTGTTCTTCTGACAAGCCCTACAGGATGTATTTCTTCTGTACCTCATGAGGGCTCCTCAGTGCCAAATTCTTTAGCTTCAGACTTCATGCTTTGTTTTCTGAGCTGTAAAATACTAGAGTCTTTTCTATCACAAAGTGTGCAGGGGGCTTCAGGTTCAAACTCAATCACACATATATGCACCTTGAAAGATGAGCTTCTGCTGCTCTGTGGTTCATACCTGAACAGAAGCTTTTCAAAACATTCAGTTTTTAAAATGAAACATTCTGCAGCTAATTCCCTTTATGGTTTCTTGATGCCCAGGAGGGGACCAGAGGGCTGTTCAATTTAGTGGATTTGCAACCTCCTCCATCTCTCGCCACTGGTTACACTTGCTAGGGTTGATAGAAGTTCCAGACCTAGTCTACTTCTGGTACCACCTATTGTCCCCCCTTGGTCTAGAGACAGAAGGTCTTTGTAACAGGCATTGTAGCCAAATTTACATTCAAGTTATGTCTATTCCTCAGGAGCCAGCACCAGTATACCATTGTGGAAGAGTGCTGTAAACCCTTTGCATATGCCTTTCCCATTAAAATCGTTCTGTTGTTGATTTTTTTTCTTCTCTTTCTCTCCCTTTATTTTTATTTTTTAAGGATCTCTTCTCATTCTCTTCAAACTCTTTAAAGTGATTGTCAGATCAGCTTAGAATAAGCTGCAATCTATATCACTTGTGTCATTGTTACTACTGAGGGTCATGACATCAAACTACTGTACAATGACCTTACTTAATATGATTCCCTAGTTTCCTAGGGGCTTGTGTTTCAAAGACTTTTCCCCCTATATGAGCTTTGTCCAGCTTGAGAATGTCACAACACTATCTGCAAAAAGGCTTTGAAAAGCAAGTGGAAGACAAACCAATACCAATAGGAACAGCATATCTTCTTCCTCACATTTACTGTAAAACAGATGTACCTTCTCGAGAGTAGTGGCATACTTAGATGATGTCCACAAGGATATTGTCCCTGCTGCCTGGTCTGCTGATCGGTGGATTAGTCCACTCCCCCCCCCCTGCATCTACATGTGAATGTCCCTGGAGTGGCCAAATCTCCACCACCACTTTGAACCCTTGTCAGGAGATTCTGCTATTTTGTTGGAAGCTGGAGTGCTCCAGTTTAGTCCATTTTGATTGTTTGGAATTGACCACAGCAGCTCCTTCCAATGACAATTTCCAGTATCATGAAGTAGCTTACAAGCCACCTCAGGATATTGGAAACTGAACACTAAATCATCACTGATGTGATGAATCACTTCAATTAAGTTTCATAAATATTTTTCTTTACCTATGTATTGCCAATCAACAACCATTGTTTTTACTAGCAATACATAGGCAGACCAAGAATTAAATTACTATATATATAGTAATTTAAGCGATTCATTACATCTGCAATAAGCTAGCAGATGCAATAGAAAATAATTTCACTTTGCCTGACCCTAAATGTTTCAGGGGATATATTTAGTTGCCAGTGGAATGAGCCAAATGTCTATATTTCATTTGGACAAGAAGAGCACACCAAATGGCACACTGCTACTCTCTGACCTCAACTGACCCTTTGTAAGTTGATTCAGTCCACACCAAAATTGACAGTCTGGAAAGGACTTTACTTAACTGGTTCTCTTGAAGACCACCCAGCCCTTCATGCCTACCGTCCTCCATCACAATGAACAAGCACTGTGTTCAACAATTACCAGTCCTAGCAAACAGCACCATCTATAAGAGATTCTTGTAAAAGCTTGCTGCTTTGCCACCACCTGAGATACTTGTGGAATTAGGGATTTGAAGAAATTTCTCAAGGTTACTTGTTTTGATGGCGCAAGAACGAGGTTTCTTTGTCTCCAGTGTAAGAACAAAATGAGCACTTTCCCTCTCTCTAGGGTTTCTACTGTTTACGAAAAGCAAGTCTGCCCAATATTAGTGTTTTCATCTTTGTGAAGCAAAGACCAAAGGATGGCCAAAAAGAAAAAAAAAGATGCAGAATATCTCATTTCTAAAACTCCATGCAGCAAGACTTTGATAGTTAAACTATGTAATTTAAACAACTAATATAATTATAAAATTGGCATTCACATAGTTTTGGGTCTGTTTTGGTCATTTGTCCGGGCTGTCACATGCTGAAGCACTCCAGCAGTATAGAGTACATCCAATACTGTCCAGAGACTGAAGGCACCTTGCTACCTCAGGAATAAGGAAAAATAATTTGTACCTTCTTTTTTTACATGTGAGAATGGGAGAAATGAGGATTTACCTGCTAGAAAGACATAATACCCAGAGACTCTGTCAGAGCAGCATACTCCACAAATGTGGAGTACACTATATGCAGTGTGATACAGGTCTCACTATTGCTTGGTCTAATAGTAAGCAAATAATGTCACATTAAAGTCAAAAAAGGTTTATTAATCTTTAAATAGAAAACAAATATTCCACATTAAACAGTCTGTATTGAAGAATGTCCCTATACTTGTTTCACCATCCCCTAAAGGTGGATGGTATGCATGAAAGTAAGACTCTCCATCTCAACAACCATGGGGAGAGATTAAAACTATCATTTTCCTGTCTGTTTAACCAACAGACCTTTCAGAATGGAGGGGTATAAAAGAATGTTAGTATAGACAGACCAATTGTAAGTCACATCAGGGTGACTGACATACTGCATTCTGAGACTATTGATCTGCATACTCTAACACAGTGTACTCCACAAATTGCATTGATTGATCATCACACTTTGCTAATCCTTACTAAAGCAGACACCAAGGTTAGTATCATGTTAGGATCATAAGAACAATCACATCAAATGTTCTCCTGTTGCAGTAGATCTCTTATCATGGAACTGATAATGAAACTAGTTGTGTGACCAATTTTGTGACCAGTGCAAGACTGGACCTCAACAAGGAGCCTACTAGCTCCTGGGGAACATTTAAGTAAGTACTCTTTGCATCACCAAAACAAAACAAGATACAGCCCTACATTTTTTAAACTGAAAACATCATTTAGTATACATGCAAATAAATTATTTGTTTATAAATTTCTCTAGAATTGTCAATCCGATATACTCAAAGGGAGGAGTCTGGCAGGTTTGAGTTATTTTGTTATGGTTACACAAGAATTTCATAATTTCTGATAGAATAAATTTGGCAAATTAGAAGTGGCAATGAAAGAACATCCAGGATATAGAGAAACAGGCACTGAAAGGTGTATTTCCTAAAGAGTTGCTTCATTTCTGCTTGTGCTTACAGGCAGAGGAAGACTGGAGATATACAGTGAAAATATGAAGTTACCATGCAAGCTCTCCATGATCTAAACATAGCAATATAGTTGGGTCTAGAGCAATGATGGCAAACCTTTTAGAGACTGAGTACCCCTACTGTGATTCAGAACCCACTATTTATTTATTTTTTGCAAACTGCCAATACAGCAATTTAACCTGAATACCATTGACTGGAATCATCTCTTCTAACCTGAATACAGGTGGCTGTGAGGAGGCGATGCCCGCAGAAAGGGCTTCGAGTGCAAACTTTGGCACCTGCGCCATAGGTTCGCCAACACTGGTCTTGAGCATGGATTCAGACCATAATAAAAAGCAATTTGAATTTGTGAAATAACTGTACCACCACCAATGAATCTGTAGAATGCAATGGTTTTATAAGTAAAATAATATCCAGAAGAACGACAGTCTTTTGGTATACTAATTGAACATATAATTACATTGCAGAACCCACATTATTTGAATGTCTCTGTGCCAGGTCATGTTTGGGAGACAAAGGGCACTTTTACATGACCTCTAAAATCCGGTGGCAACTTAAATTTGGACCAGAGATTGTGGGGGTTTGCCCCTCTTCCTGTGTTCCCACCCCTCTGCACTCTATTGTTCCTGTCTGTGTGAGGAGAGGGAGAAAAAAAGGGAGAAAAAATGCAGGCTCACTTCTGTCTGCCAGTCGAAGCAGCCATGAGCAGCCCCGTAGGGATTCCTGTCTCATAAGGGGCGGTGGGGACAAAAAAATAAACAGAAGGTGAGGGAGCCCAGCATTCACAGCTTTACAATCCACATCGGAAGATTTTTTTTTACCTCCTGGAGGCCAGGTACTTGAAAAGTGCGCTGGGACACGCTTAGGTAGGCGTGGTTGTACTTAATTTTTTTTAAAAGTCTGGAGCTGGTGGGAAAACATTTTTAAGCTCCAGATCTGGGAGCCCCTTGCCTTGGATTTTAGGGGTCATGTAAAAGCGCCCAAAGTCAGCATGCTGAGAATTGTGAAAAGTCCTTTTTTCCATCAAAACCTTTGTCAGATGGGTTCGTGTTTTGTTCAAAATCCCTGGGTTCAACTCACTGGTGGAACTTGGGCTTAAGAGATAAGCTTAGCAGTGATGATAAACTTTTTCTGCATTCTTCCTCATTTCCTTTTTTAAAAAAATGTTTTGAGATAAGCTGCCATCAGATTAAGCATCTCATTAATCAGAAGTGTTACTCATACATACACATAGGGAATTGGTTGCATTTATTTATGCGTCCTAAGGCAAAGTTGTTGGTCTTCAGCCTGACTGATTCTCTCAAATGATGTATGAAATTTACCCTGCCTAGATTTTAAAGGAAAACTTCTTTATTTCTCCTTCCCTCATCCCTATAAATCTTAATTTTCTTATTACTGAGGCTGGACTGTTGAACTAGCATAAATAGACAGCTTGAGATTCTATTTTTCTGAATACTTTTTGGTCACTCTGCAGATGGCTGCAAATGAAAAAGAGACTCTGCTTGCACCAAGAGATGTTTTGTTCTTTTTCTTCTTCATGCTTATTAATCAATAATTTCATTTTGTGTTCCTCTGAAAGAAGCAGGTTTGCAGCCACCCACAGCACGGGCAGTTTAACTAGCAGCACCTTTCTTGTGTATATGTTGTATTTTTGGGGGAGGGCTCATGGAATCCTAGCTTCCTTTTTGTTTCGTGCCCATCTCTAGCTCAAATGCATTCATAGGGCTAAGCGTGATCTTCCTTTTATGAATGTAGATTTAAAAGGATCTATAGATCTATAGATCCTTTTTGTTTTGAAAGAAGGATACCATTGACTGGAATCATCTCTTCTACAGACACATTAGAGATGGGCACAAAATGAAAAAAAAATTCATTCCATTATTCATTATTCATTTTGTTACATAATGAAACGAATAAGAAAAATTGTGATGTAATTGGAACGAACTGAACAGAACCATGAAAATTAGGTTTGTTATGTTTCGTTTTCGTTAATGGTGATGCGCAATGAAATGAGCTGTTTTTAAATGTTAAAAAATGTCCTGAATATCCGTAAAAACCCAGCGATAATTATTTATTCTGCCTGATAATACCTACCAGGCGGGTTGGGGTCCTTAAAACATGCATTTATGTCTTTTTTCGGATTGCCGTGTTTTTTCCCTTTAAGGGGAGTTAGGTGACATTGACCTAAAATAGCTCCCAGATGCCTAATATTGATTTCTTGGGTATTAAAATGCCCTGGACATCCGTAAAAACACAGTGATAATTATTTGAAATTATTACCTACCAGGGGGTTGTGGTCCTTAAAACATTTGTTTTTGTCTTTCTCCCATCGTGATGTATTTTTTCTTTTCCCTTTAAGGATGACACAAAATGGATTCCAGCCACAAGATGGATGCAAGCCATGTGATGGGATCATGTAAATTCTTAGACAATTTCAACCAATAGCATGCCCAGGTTACAGACTGGGTAGGTGTGGCAGCCACAGAGGGCATAAAAAGCTTTGGCAGCTCCTGTCCTCCTTGCAGTCTGCAGTAGGAGTTAGGGTGGAATTGCTGTCTCTGCGAGTCGTTACTTTAGGCCAGCCAGGCAGGTGTGTGTCTTTGTGTTCATGCTGGCTGCAGCCTGGCTCTTAGGGGAGAGATTTCTCTTGCAGCCTCCCTGTGTTCGTGCATACCTCTTGGTGAGCACCCTCCCCTGCCCCGCAGTGCAGTCACTGGGCAACGCCCGCAGCTGCCTTTGCAGCCTCCCTGCATACCTAGTCTATACTGTGTTTCTGCCAGTATCATTTTTTAGTGTTTTCCCTCTGGGCTGGGGCGTTGGGGGACATCCGTGTGCGGAAAGGCTTTCAGTCGCGCAAAAAGCGGGTAAAAACAAAAAAATGAAAAATGAAAAAATGAAATGAATTTTTTTCAAAAAATTCATGAAAAATGAAAACAAACTGAAATGGACCCACAATGAAAAACAAAAAAAAAATGAAACATCATTTTTTCGATTCGTGCCCATCTCTAACACACATATAACTTCCTGTATTTTTCCATATATAAGATCATATTTTTTACTTAAACTTTTAGACTAAAAATTTAGGTCCTCTTATACATGGAAGTAAGCCAATGAGAGAACTACACAGTAGAGAAACTGTTGTTTCGGGCTGGAAAATTTGGGTTCATCTTATACATGGGGGCATCTTATAGATGGAAAAATACAGTATAATGTCAACAAATAAATCTTCAGTAATGGTTACTTTTTAAAACCTTGTTCTTAAACATTAGATTTTTAAGGGCCTTTTTCTGCCCTCAGTCTAAAGACATCAAGAGATTTAATTTGTTACTTTTAATGTGTTATTTCCAAGCTGTGGTCTGTTTTGGCCTTCTTAAAGGTGGAACCCAGGCTAAGGAACTCTCTGTCCTGAAGGCCTGTTTAATTTATTCTGTTTGTGCTTTCAAGAAATAGAAAAAAACAATGTTCTTTAAACAGAGGATTTACAATTAGTTTTATTTATTTATTTATTTATTTATTTATTTATTTATTTATTTATATGCCGCACATTACCCAAAGGTCTCTGGGTGGCTTTCAATAGTGTGATTATCTTCCTTCCTTCCATTTCCCCCTTATGCTGTGTAATTTGACTTTGATTATCACTGTTCTTTTGGGGTTTTTACGCTAGATAAAGGCTTACTTCTGCAGAGAAGGAGAGACATCATTACACAAAACATGAGTTATTTAGTAAGAACTTTCCTCCCTTTTGCTATATTTCCTAAACAGATATAGTCTTCTTACCCTGGAAGCCAGAGACACTCAACATGTGTTGCTCATGATGTCAAGTTATTGACTCCACTCTGCATTCTGACAGCATTGAGGTGACACATGAGTACATTGTGTAAAAGGAACTTGCATTGTCACTTCCCCAACTGAACACATTTGCACAGATTATCATACTCAGGAACAGGAAGGTCTTTAATGTTAAGTTACTTACAAATCAGAAGTCAGATCTGTGTGTATGATTTTTGCTTTTTTAAGAGGTTGACATTTCCACAGTTTTGCCACCATTTAGGGGAAACTAGACAATCTGTTGATGTGTACATATTAGAAATTTCCCACAATTGATAGAAGATGGCATGGTTACTAGGAACACAACATACAGTGCTTACTTTTCCCTCCTTGGTGTGACTGGCAACACAGAGCAGTTTTTATCTATGCCTCCTAGCTGTGTAGGAGAGCATTCCTAAATGTGCTGGGAAGGAAACAAATGAGCTTCTCTATCTTCTATGCTGTATTCCAAGTGAGATCATCCCTCCTTCCCATAATCATTTAAGGGACAACATGACACATAGTTCTGTACACTGTATTAACGGAAGATTTAGGTTGCTCCATAATAAACACCATTAATCCCCAAACAACTGTATTTGGATTCGTTGCAATAATATAATGTGTGTGTGTGCACGTGTGTGCATGTATGCGCGCACCGCATGTGTGTGTGCACACATGCATCTATCTATCTATCTATCTATCTATCTATCTATCTATCTATCTATC
>JAHTLZ010000204.1:67549222-67596387 GCA_023846285.1 Phrynocephalus versicolor
CTGGTGTATCTTCAAATGCATGCAGGATATTGTATCTACCAATCTGTATGCTGTTATTCAGCTATAGACCAGGTTGGAAGCTGTGTTCATCATTAATGAATGCTTTGGGTGTTAATGAGCTCTAGGTCAAGCAAAACCCATGGTCTACACTTCACCTTTCTCTTCTGCTATTACAGTTTTCAAAAGTCTGCTCAAGAGGAAGGGCTGAAACTCAGATTTAATTTAATACAGATTTCAGAATGGGCTTCTTTCAGTTTGGCTGTTACTTTGATGTTGTTTTCCTTATCTCCTTTAAACTGAATATTTAAAACATGCAGATCATTTATTTATCTGCCGTGTCCAGACAAGATGCAACATTACTTATTTCTGACTGTCACATCAGAAAGAAAAGTCTAAACAAAACACTGGATTCTGCACATATTCTTGTGGTGTAGGGTTGCGGAGCTATCGTGATGAATAGGTTAAGATACAATCGGCAAGACATCAGGTTTGATGCATTGTTCTTTATTGCATCCATTGTTCAAATGCTAAAACATTAAGGTTATAACTGCCCAGAACTTCAGAAGTGAGTGCAACTTGTAAGTATTACAAGATGAGTTTAGGGGGGAAATGCTTTTTAAAACATTTGTCTCTCAAAATCTTTACCAACCATGGTCAGTGGCTATGCCAGCTGGGGAAATCCTGGCATCTGTAGTTCAATCAAGTAACTTTTCCAAGCTCTGTTTCCAAATTTCTGGGATTGGCCATGCCAAATATCTAAGAAGTAATTCTTGCCTTCAAGACAATTGTATGTGAAAATAGATAAACTAGATGCCTGTGCAGTGATTGTTCCAGCATAACAAACTGCACAGCTAACACTCAGAAATATGCATGCCACATAACTGTACAAGGTTTATGCTGTGAAAAAAAACAAACAAAAAAAATCTCAAAGCACAAATTTAGGGGCTAATTGTTTCTGGGTTTCCTCTTCGTTTGATTGACTTTATGGGAATATTTCGGTTCTTCTTCCTGTCCTTTCATCGGGGTGGCTGGAAAAAGGAATGTGGAAAGAGTCACTCTCCAGGTGTTCTCAGACTTCAGTTCCCATCAGCTTGGCTAACTTTGTCCAAGGCAAAAAAGAATTAATCAAGGCACCCATTTTGCTGCTTGTAATTCCAATGGGAAGCCACGGGCCAGCCACCGAGAAGGCCCGGTTCTGGGTGGATGTTTTCCAGGCCTCTCTGGGGGTGGCCACCAGAAGCGAGTGCACTCGGGACTGCCGGATTAGATGGGTCAAGGTTGATCGCTGGGCTCTGTCAGGTAGTCTGGTCCCAAGCCATGGAGGGTTTTATAAATTAAAACCAAGACCTTGAATCTGATCCAGGACGCAACGGGTAGCCAATGCAAGTGAGCCAGAATTGCTGCCTCAGGTGCAGCAATCTGGGGGCGCCTGGAGGGGGAGCAGGAGGGAGAAGCCGTGCAACCTCCTGCCGCCCAGCAGTCCTCCTTTCCCCTAAGACTTGGTGGCAGCACCCTCTCTGCTGCCTCCGCTGCTGCATGCCAGGCGAGCTGTGAAGCAGGCAGGCAGGCAGGCAAGTAGGAGTGCAGTTGCCATGGCGCCTTCCTCCTCCTCTTCCTTGCCTTGGTGGGAGATGTGTAAGGCGCTCGTGCACTACTGCACGGAAACACACACACACACACAGTCATGCACCCACCCCATGCCCGCAGGGTTCCACCCCCGTTGCTGGGGGGGTGCGATGGGGGGAGGTGCAGAAAGGGCGTAAAAATGAATTTTGTCTCCAGGTGCTCCAAATCCTTGATACACCTCTGCTTCTGCAGTGACATTTTTAGAAGTTATGCAAGTCTCTAGGTATGATTTTTTCTTCCTCCTTATCTAGAACAAAATGATTAAACAATTTGCCAGTTTCAGTAATACTACACTTCTAAGATGAGTTATATGAGTCCTCCTTTAAATATCCATCTAATCATAATAAAGCAAGCTCACGTGTTCAACCTTGGAAGGATTAGGGTCAAATTAGACGTAATGGGAATATGTATAAAAGCAGTCACTGAGTTTCAAGTTTTCCCATTCCCTAGAATCCTTCCCATAGTTCCCTTCAGAATTACTACGAGATAGCTTTCTCCATCCCATTTCTAATAATGAGCATTTTTCTAAGAAGAGTGATATATGATATTTATTTCAGCCCAGGGAATTCCAGCTAACTCTCACTCCCCAGAAAACGACAGATGTACAAATCTATCTTAAGAAACAGGTAGATTTGTCCTCAGTGCTGACATATTACAGAAATTTAAAAATGATGTGAAAAGATCCTCTGATCTATGGCAGCCTGCTTTTCCTTCATTCATCATTCTTTTAGACTTGCTCAGAAAAATATCATTTGCTACATGTCCATCCAATGTAATTAGAAATCGACCAGACATTTTTCTTATCTGGAACCAAGCTTCACTATAAATCATGGAACTTACTCTGAAGTAGAAATGCATAGGATTGCATGGTCAAAAAGGTAAACATGTACTTAAACTTTTCAGTGAAATATATGTGATAGTATCGTACATGAAACACAAAATCCAGCAAAAATGAAAACAAAATAGATTACCTCTTGATGTAGATGCTGAGTCAGAAGTCATCTTTATTCCATACTCATGTGATGTGCTCTTGGCAAAACTGGGGAAATTACTTTTTTGATTGCAACAAGTAACCATGCTGGGTGGGGATTCTGGGAGTTGTAGTAAAAAGAAAAAATAAGTCATTTCAAGATGTCCGTGAAGATTCTCAGTCATCCAGGTGAGACTTCTTTTCTTGTGAGATCAAAATGTTTTGCTATGCATCCAAGCAGCTTTGTCAGTCTGAGGAAAGTTAGTGGTGAGACCTCCAAGTTATAGTTCACCTTGGTTTCACTTCACCCTGGTCTGAATAGGATCATTAGTGGACAGTGGCATGTATAGGTCCTTTCCAAGGTTTTGGTCTTGGTTTCACCTCCAACATCTAGCTGTCTGGTGTCAGCTGGCAGGGGAAAATGGTGACAGTCCCCATTTTGTATAGAATTCCACACCATAAGAAACTTAAATGTAAATGGTTTGACGTGTATGTAAAATCATTTGGCACATCCAAGTCCAGAGGGGTAGCTACACTGATATCTAAAAGATGTTAATTTGAAATTTTAAAAATAGAAAATGATAAATAGGGTAGGATGTTAATAATACAAGGGAAAATAAAAGGAGGATATTATACCCTGGCAAACTTGTACATGCCCAATGACAATCAAGAACTTTTTTGAGAGATGTGTTAGATAAATTAGATAACATAAGGAAGGGATATGTCATTCTGGCAGGAGATTTCAACCTGATTATAGACATTCTTAAGGATACGACAATAATTTTGAAAGAAGAGGTTAAAAAACTAGATGTTCTTAAGGATACGACAAAAATTTTGAAAGAAGAAAGAGGTTAAAAACTATTCTAGAAAAACTTATTTAAAAACAGATTTTAAGGATGTTTGGAGGGAGTTGGAGAAGAGCGAAAATGTTCTCTTTATTCACCTGTGAATAAGTTGTATTCATGAATAGATTATTGTGTCTAAAATGTATTATCTAGGATAGATAATGTTGATATAGGTATTATACAAATTTCAGACCATGCTATAGTCAATATAGAATTTACTTCTAGATGTGATTATAAGGAAGCAAAAATAATGAAGACGGATGAAATGATTTATTTACATAAATTGATAATAGAAAAAATCCACAGAAAGAAGAGACATGGAAGATAAATGAAGGAGGAGAGGAAGTTATTGTAATGTGGGACACAATGAAGGCAGTAGCATGGGGATATACCTGGAAAGAGGCTTGTATACTAAAGCAAAAGGCATGGAAAAATGCAAGATTTGGAAAAAGATATAAAGTATAAATTAGAAAGAATATTTATATTAACAAGGGATAATAAAACATTACTTGAATTAGAGGTTAAAAGGAAAGAATTAGAGGGAATGCATTTAGAAAGAGTACAACAAAATTTAGTGTACAGTCATCTCCCGTCATTTTGTGGTTCATATACTGTGGTCCTGGTATATCGTGGGACCACAGTATATGAAACAAAGGGCTCCTGAGGCAAGCTGGTTTTCCAGAAGTTACTTCTGGATCGCTGGAATCCACTTCTGAGGCCTCCAACAGGCCCAGGAAGCCTGTTGGAGGCCCGTTCAGGGCAGCACCAGGCCTCAGGTAAGTGTAGGAGGTCCCAGATAGCCCCCCCCCCAGTTCCGACCCGACCCAGCATCTGCATATTGCAAATTTTCCATTATCATGGGTTGGGTCAGGTCCCTAACCCCCATGATAAGTGGGGAATTACTGTATATGAAAAGAGAATATTATGAGCATAATAATAACAAATCCAAATTATTAGCAAGATGATACAAATAAAGAAAAATAAATAAGGATGGGGTAATACAGGATCAAAAAGGTAAAAGATGTAATAAAATGAAAGAAAAGTTGCAAGCATTTCAAGATTTTTTAAAGAACCTACTGTATATACAAGTAATAACCTATCTTCAGAATTCATGAGTACATAGAGAAAATTATTAAAATGAAGATATGAAAATAGGATAGTGAATGGATCAGTTCCCATTAAGCATTTGAGGGAATTATTAGCAAGTTGAAAATAGGTAAAACACTGGGACCGAATGGGATAGGACCAGAATTCTATAAAATATTTAAGAAATCATTAATTCCTAGAATGAAAAAACTATTTAATAAGATTATTGAAGGGGAAGAGATCCCTCAATCATGGAAAGAATAAATAATAGTATTGATCTTGATGCCAGGAAAAGAACTGATAGCTATGGAATCATATAGACCAATTTCATTCATTAATCATGATGCAAATATATTCCCAGCAACTTTAGCAAATAGATTAAATAGCTTTGTAGGAAAATATGTAAATGATGATCAGAATGGATTCATTAGAGTTAGACATATGGATGGTCAATATCTTAAGATTTGTAAACCTGGTCTGAGTCCTGAGAGGGAGGTGGGTTGCATGGAGCTTGTTTTGTTATGTTGTGTTATGATTAATTTTCTCCCCTTGTATATATGTTATTTGATTTTGCTTTATGTTTGGTATTCTAGTTGTTATTAAATTTAATAAAGAAAGGAAAAGAAATGGCTATTTGCTGGATGGTTTTCTTTACTTTTTCCTTCTTTTTCTAACCAAATATTTACTTGCAAGATTTAAGCAGTGACCTGATCAAAGCTTTACTAGGCAGCAACATTTCAAGTTTATTTACCTTAATTATAGTATTTACAATATTACTTTTAACCCTGGATCCTTTTTGCAGAGGATCCTAACAATGCATTTTATGGTAAATTTATTAAAGGTAATCTGCCTACTAGAGATGGGCACGAATCAAAAAAATGGCATTTCGTTTGTCGTTTGTCGTTTGTCAGGTCTGTTTTGGTTTGTTTCCATTTTTTGTGAATTTTTGCAAAAAACAATCGTTTTCGTTTTTGTTCATTTCGTTACCATTTCGTTACCATTTATTTCAATTTCTTGTGATTTTTTAAAAGTATTTTAAGCCATTCACTCATACTGCAGTAACGGAAACGAAACGCACAACAAAATTTCCGGTGTTTCCGTTTGTTTCGTTTCATTTTAGAGACAAAATTTGTTTGTCATTTCGTTACATAACAAAACAAAAAAACAAAAACAAAAACGAAAAATTGTTCATTTTGTGCCCATCTTTGCTGCCTACATTTCCTTGGGGACTTCTCCCTTAGATATTATTTTATGCCTTTTCTGGATATTCCTCTTCTGTTGCTATTATCTGTGGGTTGGGAATCTGTTCCATTCAGACTTGTTTGAAGTAACCAAGTGCAAAAGAAAGCAGGGCCTCAACCCTTTTATTAGCCCTGTAGATGCAGAATTTTCAAGAGGCCATGCTGACTGTTCTTTCCCAAACTACCTTTTCTAAGCAATGAGATTGGTTACACGTACCAGGTCTTCATCTGCTTATGGCACTGCTTTTACAAACTTTGATATAAATAGAACGCTCTGTAGATTCAGGAGATGGAAAGATTGCTGTCCTTTACACAACGTTCCTACTGTCCTCCAGATAGGAGTTTGCCTCACAACAACTTGTGACTTGCTCTCGAGTCCCACTTAAGTCCCACTGGAAATTCAACTTGGACTCAGCTTGGGTTTGGGGTTTTATTTTTAATGACTCAGATTTGAATCATTACTTGGGCCCATTTTTCCGAGTTGCATTTCTGAGTCCCTCCCTATTCTTTGAATGGACACCTGCAGGAGAGCCTGGCAAATGGAAGCCAACTGTGGTAGTGGAGGTAGCAATGTGGAGGGAGGACTTTTAAGTGGGTGGGGGTGGAGGAGCGAGGTTCTCTCCAAAGTGTAGTTTCCATGATGCAAATAATCCTTCCTTAACAGAGCATCTAATAATGGAGGCAGTATTCGCATATTCAGTTTATGGTGCAGTATAAGAGAGATGAATGTTTTTATAGGAGCCTCTGAAGAGCTGTGTGGTGAACATGCACAGGGTGGGATGGGGCTTGCATGAATCCCAACACCAGCGTCACCATTTTGGCCTTATATGTTGTGGACTTGAAAAACCTACTCCTTTGATCATGATCTGACCCTGAGGATGATTAACTTATTATCAGATCCAGTTGTGGGTCTTTCATGTCACATATCTTTTGTTCCAAAGGTCAGCAAGTCATCCTATTAGGAACAGATGCTCTCTTTTCCTATGACATTTGATAAAAGAGTGCAGGAAAAGATGGAGCTTTGTTAAGTTCTTTTGTAATCACTTATCCAAAATGTATTCAGATGGATCAAGTGACTAGCAGTGAAAAGCATGACAAAGGAAGCTTATTTCAAGATGTACAGTACTGTAGGAAGTACTTGTTTACTGACGTAAACAAGCCACAGGAAAAGGTCCAAGTGTTCCACCAAGAACTTTTGCCAAGGGCAGTGTCACAGAACCCTTTGTTCTCTCTTAAGGTCTTTCTCTACAGCTTGTTCTTTGGTGAAAGTAGATGTTTAAAGAATGCTAGAATGCAGCTTGACATCACCTTCTACTCCTGCGGTCAAGACTGAATATAATCCCCAACTTTTAAGCCACAAAATCAGTTAAATGTAGGATCATTTAACTCAAAACACTTGTAATTTTGCTCTGGATGTTGAGGTGTGTTGCTTAGTGCTGCTCATTTGCATAAGTAGTTTTTATGAAAATTATTCCAGCGTTAAGGTATATCCAAAGAGATTGCCTTCTTCCTTGCAAAGATGAATCCCTTGGGTGAAATGAGAATTATAAGCTTAAATCCATGAAGGGTTTTTTTTAAGGGGAGGGCTTGTTGTTGATTGATTCACTGTTTCTGCAAAAGCAGGTAGAAACTGGAAAGGGGGAACAAACTCACTCTGAATCCCTTTGCATGCTATACCCAAAGGCTTTCCCTTTAAGGAAGATTACAAGCAATTGAATAATATCTTAATGGAGTATTCAAGTAATTAAGCAACAGTAAGAGGAGAAAAAGTTTGAGATTAACCATACCTTAATGTAGACTAGTAGGAAACTTAGGCGTAATTAGTTTATAGAATGTAATAATTATTATAAGATATGACTAAATAAAGCTCTTAAAGGGCATACTTGGCAATGGCTTGAAATCTGTAAATCTGGATATAATGAAATGTATGCAAGGGTCATATATCTATTGTACAGATTGATATGTATTTATAAATAAATGTATATTTCTCTCTCTCTCTCTCTCTCTCTCACACACACACACACACACACACACACACACACACACACACACACACACACACACACACACACACACACACACACACACACACAGAGTGTGTGGCAAGAACATACCTATACCCCACACACCCAATTTCCTTTCTGCTTCTTTTTAAGAGAATTCTGTCCATAGTGCATTTTGTTTTCTCTCATACAGACATGACAATCACCCAAGAGGGCAGTTTCCCAGGCTGTATTATAGCAGAACATAAAGGACAAAAAAATGCCTAGAGCAGAGTCAGTGCAGAAGCTGGGACTTTTCAGCATGGCTTGGCTGAATGATTCTGAGTAGGATTCTTTCGGGTCTAAATGAGAGAGCACCAGGTTGTGATCAAATTTACCAATGTGCTTTCTTAAAAAAAAAACTGAACCACCCAACATTTCCCTGTCTCACTGTGGGGCAAAATACAGCCCTCCAAAGTATTCCAGATCCCATCAGGTATAGATACCACTGCCAACTCTTAGGAATCCTGGGAGTTTCAGGATACTAACTGGAGGGCCAGGCTTGGCTCACCCTTACTCAAGTGTTCTGGAAAAGATCCATAGTTGCAGAGAACTATGTGTCAGAAAATCTCGCCTATCATTAGTGATGTTTTCATGGAGACTCTCTTGATCAAGTTCAGATGAATGTCAATGTTCTTCGCGGCACAGTGTGGAGACTATGGATCAGTCAGGAAGATATTGGAATGAACTTGGAAAAATAATTCAGAACTCTAAATCTTTCTTGATTCCTCGCTGCTTTAGTACCTGAGGCATTTCATTAATTTTAGGTAACCTGAGATTAATGGCATTGTCTTGAATTTTACGTTTCCAGAAGAGACAATTTCTTGGATGAAAGAATGCTTGTCATAAATCCCTGTATCCAATAATCTTTGATTAAAGTCGGCAGTTGTGATATAATATGGATAAAAGTGAGCTTCGCAATATATCCCCAGGTATTCTATTCTTGGCCCACGTATATTCATGCAGAAAAATGCCAGTATGCAGCTCTAGCTGTCTATTGGGGGAAGAGGGGGGAGAAGAAGAAAAGTACTTTCTTCTCAAACTTATGGATTAATTCAAAACACATACTCACAAGTTCTTCCATGAATTGATTTTGTCCAATATTTCACTGAAAATGGTGCTTACAATGTGTTTGCCCTTACCATTAGCTTTTCCTCCTGTTTGTGAGATCTTTATCATTTGCTGTGGCAACATTTACCCAAGACAATTTATGTTATCAGTTCAGTTTTTAGGCTCCAAGCATAAAGTTGCAGTGTTTTCTGTGAATAATGGGCAAGTAACTCAGCTTTAGGACAAGCAACGTCAGTTCAGATCCTGTTTCCAGCGCTCAGTTGTCAGGCTGATGCTCCATCAGCTACTTTTAAAAATGGTGTTTGGTTTTGTCTGCCCTGGCTTCATGCAAGTTATTATTTAAATACTATAATCCACCAACTATATGCAACAGACATCTCTATAAAGCCTCTTGTAATTCTCCAAAGAGCAGAGAATAGGCTTCCAACCTGACACTTTTATGCCCATTATTGAAAGGTATGTATTAAAATCTGGAAAGAAATTACCTTGCCATAAGAATATAATGTTCTGACTAAAAGGATTTTAGAGGGAGCTAAGAAATCATTTTTGGATCGTAATGTTTCTTGAGGGCACCATTTAGATGCCAAAGGTTTATAAAAGCTTAAGAGATGGGCACGAAATGAATAACAAACCCCAGAGTGGATTTAGAATGAAATGAACCAAACAAAATAAAATTGGTTTGGTTCGTTTCGTTAATGGCGGCACCAGAGGTACTGTATCTCCTACCTGGTGCTGGTCCTTCAGTCTTCCTGGCTGCAGGGAGCAGCGACCAGAAAAAAAAAAGCTGTAGCGCTGTTTGTGCTTGAAAAAAATAATAACAAATAAAATAAAAAACCCCGGATCCAGCGCATGGGGCCACGTGGTCGGCAGTAAAAACAACAACAACAATAAAAATAAAAATAAATTAAAAAAGGAGTGCTGACATGGCCCCAGGGGTGGCTGGGTTGGCACCCTAAAATAAAGAAATACATAAAAAATAAAACCAGTGCCGACCTGGCCCCAGGGGCCGTGCAGTCATTGCTTGAAAAGAAAAGAGGCACTGGCCCTGCTGCTGCTGCCACCGCCCAATAAGGATGATGTGTTGAATGTTGAAGATGATGAGGAGGATGTGGATAATGAGGATGAGGATGCTGCCAGTACAGTTTGTGCAGCAGTTGTCAACGTCTGTGTTTTTTTAATTTTGTTAATGTTTTTCCCCACCTGCTCACTATCAAATGGATTAAATCATGCAAAGCGGGAAAAATGAATAACGAACTGATGAACCAACAAAATGAAATTTTCAAAAAAAAAAATAGTTAAAAACGAAACAAAACAAAACAAACCCTGAAACGAAATGAACCAAAACGAATCACAATTTTTTCGGTTCGTGCCCATCCATCTCTAAACAGCTTGAATTAAAAAAAAACCTGACTAGTTGGCCGTTTTCTTGTATCAAAAATACTAACTAGTATCTTGAAAATCTCTGCTCCTTTTTGGTTTGCAAGGGATTCATTAGAGATAGGCACAAACTATGCTTTGGTGCTTCAGTACAATTGTTCAGGGTATCCATTATCCCCTGAGCTGGGTATTCATTTTACCATCCTTGGAAAGATGGAAGACTGAATGAACCTCAAGCCAGCTACCTAGGATGGAACCCCATGTTTTGAGTAGAGTTTGGCCACAGGACAGCAGCTTAATGAGGCTCTGTAGTACACATCTTGTTCATTTTTCTTGGGATATCTGGTTTGAGAAGGATCTTTGGGCTGAACTAGGAGAAAAGGAAAGAACAATTGATGTAGCTGGTGAGAAGAGAGAGAAGGCAAAAGAAGAGACCTGGGAGGGGGGAACCCAGGAAGATTTATACTGGCAATACAGGGATGACCGATTGCATCCAAGTACAACCAGCAACAAATACCATCCCATGTGTAAGGGTGCCTAGTGACATCCCAGCTGCACTACTGTTATGCGCTCTATGTGGGGCTACTGTTGGACTGTCTCAGGAAACTTCAACCGGTCCAAAATGTAGTGGCCAGATTGCTGCCTGGGGCGGGGTCACAGAGATCACATTACACCCCTACTTAATCTGCTCCACTGGCTGCCAAAAAGCTATTGGGGCACAATTCAAGGAGCTGACCTTAACCTACAAAGCACAAAATGGCCTGGGTCCAAGCTACCTCAAATATCAAATCTCACAGTATTAACCGGCTTGGGTGCTAAGGTCATCAGGAGAGGCCTTTCTCTCCATCGCACCACCTTCACAGGTGCGACTCATAAGAACACCTGAAAGGGCCTTCTCTGTTGTTGCTCCCAGACTTTGGAAATCCCTTCTGCTGGAGGCCAGGACAGTCCCATCTGTGCTGTCTTTCCAGAAGCCAGCAAAGACCTTCCTTTTCAGGCAAGGTTTTCCTGAATGAGGGACTACCTACGATGCAACTTTTGTATGGAACACCATACATGACTACATTGACTGATTTCATAAGAACATCAGTGTTTCCATGTTTACTTTCCAACCCCCCCCATAATGTTTTTTTCTTCTTTTGGTGTGGTTTTTGTAGCTTTAATGTTACCTTTTAATGTTCTGAGATGCCTCTTCTAATTCTCTGTTGACTTGAATATGCCTTAAATGTTCTGGGCTGTATATTGTTCCTCATTATTGTAAGCAACCCTGGGTCCTTTTCCAAGGTGAAAGGTGGGGTAAATATATTCAAAATAAATAAATAAAGTCCACAGGGGAAAAAAAATCCCAGAGTACTTCTAAAACAACCCAGAACAATACAACTGTGTAGATACTTGAACTTCACACTTGCCCTGGTTTTGTGCTATTTACCCCATGGCAACAGGTTGTGCTTAGATGTGGTTGACATAGTTTTACCTTCTATTTATGTACCATATATACTCAAGTATAAGCCGACCCAAGTATAAGCCAAGGGCCTAATTTTACCCCCCCCCCAAAACTGGGAAAACTTATTGCCTCGAGTATAAGCTGAGGGTGTTTTATCATTATACCCAAGTATATACAGTATACCAGCTGAGCTCTAAAGGGGCTGGGGGTAGTAAATGGCAATGTGTGGTGGGAGTGTGAAGACAATTAGGAAGTTAATACCATAGAGTAAATTCCCCGATTGCCTCCACAGTCCTTGCACAGTTGCAAATACTACCTCCAGCCCATTTAGCACTTTATAACTAAGTCCCTTTAACCCTAAATCTTTCCAGATTTTGGGGGGTTCCCTAAAATCACTTCATGAAGGTACCCCTGCTAATTGGGAGTCCCAGGGTAAGTAAATTTTGATTGCATATTTTTTAAAATGTTTTTGAATATTTTTAAAAACATGCACTCAAAATTATTTTATTTTGGGGCACCAAAGTATCATGGCTACCTTAAGAATGTGATTTTAGGGAACCCCTTGAAATTTGGAAACATTTGGGAGTAAGGGGGATGAGTTATGAAGTTCCAAAGGGGGTGCCCCTAGGGAAAAACACTCTAATTGGAATCATATGGAAAGCAGCAGCAGCCTTATCTCCCACCTGATCAGCTTCGGAGTAGAAGGGTTTTTCCTAGGGGCACCTACTTTGGAGCTTCGTAACTCAGACCACTTATCTGTAAATGTTTCTAAATTTCAGGGGTTCCTCTAAAATCACTTTTGGAACGTACCCCTTCTGCTTTGGAATCTCAAGGTAAGTAGATTTTGATTGCATATTTTTAAAAATAATTTTTGAGTGTGTATCTTTTAGAAAACATGCACTCAAAAATTACTTACCTTGGGGGCACCAAAGTATCAGGGGTACCTTCAGAAAGCCATTTTAGGGAATCCTTTGAACTCTGGAAACATTTGGGGGTAAGGGGGCTGTGTTATGAAGATCCAAAGGGGTGCCCCTAAACCTTCTCTTTGGAATCATATGGGAAGCAGAGGTACCACTATTGCTTGCCCGATCAGGACTTGCCCTCCGCTGCCCTCCCCAAGCCGTCCGAGCATCTAATTTTACTCCCCAAAACTGAGAAACATATTGACTTGAGTGTAAGCCAAGGGCAAAAATAAGGTCTGAAAAACTCAACATACTTGAGTATATATGGTAATAGCTTTCTGTAGCATATACATCACTGAATATGTTTTCACTATATCAGTTCCCAATCCTTAGCAGGTCATTTATACATCCCCCTTCTCTTTCTTTATGGACAGTGATGAACATATGCTGAACAACTGCATAAAACATAACAAAATATTTATATCTATCCTCCCTCTGAACAGCAGCAGAGAGGGGGGTTTGGTCTAAATGAGTTTAGTTTGGAAGGAACTACTTATAAATAAGTAGTTGTAATAAATCCAGTGGCAGCTGGTCACTGGATTATGGGATGGAAGATGCAACAGACGTGGGTGGAACCAAAGGTGAATGTCACTTTATCTCTCAAAAAAGAAGTCCAGTAGCCATGACTCAACTTCCAGAGTCACTTTATGAGGGATAATTTTATTCTTTTCTGCTGTTACTCTAAATTTGTCATTGCTTTGATAGTGTTGATGTGGTGTCCCTCTCTGATGGAGAAGCAATATCACTCGAGTTCTGCCATGGTTGTTGAGATGACAGTAAGGTGGATGGAAAGCCACTGACTTGCAGAATTAGATGAGTTGAATAGGAACTACTTCAATTGCCATTGGGAAAATGGAGACAAGTTACTCTTCAGAATTAACATTATAATGCAAACTACTTTGGGGCTGTGAAATTATAACTGTAACTAATAATGTTCAAAACGTAATATTCCAAAGTTAGATGGAACCTTATCTAGAACAGGCACTTGATTTGTTTGTGTGTAATATAGTAGGTACACAGTGTATTTCAGATCATTGAAGATATTTTGACTGGAAGGAATTTAAAGGTCTCCGTGGTCCTGCACCAGTGCATCAGTCCAAAAAAGTACAGCTTTTGTATTGTTTTTGTGGGATCTGTACATGCATTTTGTTTAAATTATGAAACAGACACTCCAACCACTAAGATTATACATCTGCCTGTTTTGATCTTTAGCATTTCTCCTTTCTTTTCATTGTTGCTAATTATTAAAACCACCTTCCTGTCAACTCACTGTCAAGTCACTCTTCATGAAAATAAAGAATATTTAGTGCACCTAGCACTTAACATAAAATGAAAGAAAAACATCATCTCCAACCATTAGATCCCACAGTTATATGCAGACATTTGAAAAGAAAAATATTACTAAGATAAAGATTAACCTACAGATTTTGACTGACTCATATGGAGGTGAGACACCATGAAGAGAACTATTTCCAGAATGTCAATATGTGCAAATCTGCAGTTTAGGAAAACTCCTTTTGGAACTCTTGTGTAGAACTACTGTGCTCTCCAGATTGGCAGGGTGGGTTGCTGGAGGTGGTGGTGAGGAAACTTGTTCCCCCAAACACAGTCTTCTGAAATGCCATTCTTCAAATATGTTGACTTGCTACACTGCGCTGTACTATACAAATGCCATGTTGCTATGGGCATGACTCATATAGTCCAACTGGGCATGATGCTGAGGAAAATGTGGCAGGAGAACCCTGTCTTCAGGAAAGTTTCTGAAGCATGCTGCTGTATAAGGACAGAAAATGTTATAGGAACAGGGAGAAGGTTTGTAGGCAGACGTCGCTACCTAGATGGGTGAACAAATGAAGCTTCCTGCAGACCAGGTGATCCAGATAATGTGTGTCTCAAGAATGAATACCATTGCTTCATCCCTATCCACACATTGTAGTCTGTATGTGAAAAATATGCAGAGCTGTTGGGGGCCACAGGGTGAGAGCCTGCTTCAGGGAACACTGTCAAGAGAAGACAAATGAACACATGTGGTCTATTGGCACACAAGAATACCATGGTGGACAGAGTGTCTAGAATAGCCCTGTGCATCTTTAGGTTGAAATAAACCCCACAGTGTTTATTGGGTTCAAGTGGTGGCAAATGTAATGCTGGGGCTATGGGTGACAGTAGCATTTGTCTTTCTGGCACAGGTAGCTTTTAGATGTGGGTGGGGTGGGGTGGAGTGTGTGTTAAAGTGCTCAGTTGGCTTGACAGCCCAGTAGGGATTGCTAACTGCAGCTGACTGAACAGCTGCTATGCCAGTTAATTGCAAACAGGTTAACAGAATTACCACATAACCCTGTGCCTCTTTATGTGGAAGTAAATCCCATAGTGTACATAGGGCTTAAATGAGTGGTAAATGTATATAGAAATGTACCTTTAAAATGCAGATGTCACCTATATTCAGAGGGTGTGGAAAGCTACAGTCGTAGACATGGAGCTGCTTAGTTAACTTAAAGGTTGCCTCTTTTGCCTTTCTGGGCCTATACAAGAGCAATATGAAAACAGGCAAAAGTAATCTGCCTATGTAACATCAGCATTCACATCCTGGCAAGAATAAATGCAGTCAGGTAAAATGACTAAGAAGTGTAATTTTGTGCAATTTTTTTTTTACTCGGCTGGCTCCTCCCACCTTTCTTAACCAAACCTCATATTCAGTGCAAGACCATCACAGATCAGTTCTTGAGCAGGGTTTCTAAATTCTCCTAAATGCTCAGAAGGTGGATCATCATCATCATCATCATCATCATCATCATCATCATCAAAAGAAACTGAGCATAAAAGCCCTGTAGTTAGGAACCCTGCTTCCACACATGCATATGGATGAGGTGGGGAACAGCTCAAACATGTAAACTTGTAATATAAGAAAGTGGCTGTGAATTCTATTGGAAAGATTCCTTATAGTCCAAGATTTAAAAATCTCAAAAATGAATTTGCTATGAACTCAAGAACTTTGTCATAGATTCTTATCGTCTCTGCACACCTCATGGTATTTAACCTGCTCCTGAGAGGATTAGGGAGGGTGCATATTTATTTATTTATTTATTTATTTATTTATTTATTTATTTATTTATTTATTTATTTATATTTATATACCACCCAACTTTCTGAAGGAACTCTGGGTGGTTCACTGCAAGAAAATCCATAAAATTCAACTATAAAAACAAAGTAAAAACAAACCCAATCGATCAAGACATAACACCAAGTTTTAAAAAAAATGGGCTATACGATGGTGGCAAAAAAGAAGGGAAAAGAGAATATGATAAACCACCATTAGTTGCCAAAAGCAGCCTGGAAGAGCCAAGTTTTTAATCCCTTCCAAAGGGCTGAGAGGGGCTCCATGGCCCTAATATCGCTGGGAAGCTGTTTCCACCAGATGTATATGGAAGCTCCTCCCATCTCCTTAGTCTTTTTAACCTGCCCATGTTTTTCAGGGAACTTTAAGGCAGATTCTGCTTGTATTTGCTGTGAGGTGAATAGAGCCAGAGTTACATCTTCCAGAATCCTTCAGCCAGATGCTGTAATGGTTTTGAGTTTCTAAAAGTTATAGTATTTTCCTACTGGTGTGCACAGCTGTACACGTCATTAGGAATCTTCATAAAGTGGATGCAAGTCGAAATTCACTTTGGATTGCACTTGGCAAAGATATTTGTTTCACTTTTGTTTTCATAAATATTTTCAAATGCTTGCAAGCATCTCAAAAGGTAGACGGGAAAGGGTTTGAAGGTAAGAAATATTTAAATCTACCAGGAGGCAAAAGTGACAGATCTGTCCACCAAGGAGAAATTGAAATTGAGGCCTTGGGCTTTGACTGCTGGGTTCTTAAGTTCTACGTTTGAATATCTGTGTTAGTGTGAATTATGTCAATGCCCAATTTATCAGCATTTATGAGAGTCCTCCTCTTTGACACATACATAGCTGGAAATAACACTAAGCATGAAATTTGTCTGTTACAAAATGAACAACAAATTGCTTTCAGTTCGTATTTCAAGTCTTTAGTGGGATTCACATATTAGATATTTTTGGCAGAAAGAACTTGAAGTTTTAAAAAGCCATGGATGGGCATTGCCCTCCCTGATCGACTCTATGCCCTAGTAAGAGGAAATTGATGATCAACCGATCCAGTGCCCTTTTTTTTCCAGAGACACTCTGAAATCATCTCATTCAAGGCAGAGGCTAATACCTTTGCAGTTTAAGGTCAAAGAAAACCTCATTCCCATCAACAGGCAAATGCAAACAGCAGGACAAGGCCATATACTGAATGGCCCAGGTAGGAGAGAAGGGCTTTGTGCCATTGCCTGCAGACCTGAGCACTCTGCTTTAAAATAAAAAAATAAAAAATAAATCTTCCAGCCACCCAGGGAAAGTCCTCATGCCTAAATCTAATTAAGGTCAAGCCTCCATTGTCATATATTAGAAAGTACATTAATATAGGTGCTCTTGCATTGCTATTAGAATTTATTAAAAAGGTTCTGAAACCTGCCTGAACAAAATACATGGCTATGTGTCAAAAAGACATGTTTACACCTCTCTCCGGTTGGCCTTGCCTATGAGGATTAGCCAGGTGAACAAACACACCTGAGAGGAAGTTAGACACTAGTCAGGTGACCTACTGGCTCTGCTTGGAAGAACACCATATATTGGGAAAACAAAGAGCCACATTACATTCCAAGTAGAAAGCTAAGTAGGTATTGGCCGGATAGAAGAAGTGCCATGTGGATAAACAGTTGCTTATACAATTGTACTCAGACAGTGCTTATCAATGGCTCCTCCTCAGAATGGGAGGAGGTAAGAAGTGGGGTACCACAACGCTCAGTCCTAGGTACAGTGTTCATTTTATAAATGAACTGAATGAGGGAGTGCAGTGAATGCCTATCTTTGTGGGTGACACAAATTTGGATGGAATAATAGCTGATGCCTTGGAAGACACAAACAAAATTCAAAAATAATTTGATAGGTTTGAGCAAAGGGGCGAAAACAACATAATGTAATTTAACAAGGATAAGTGCTTTGCTGTGCACCAACGGTGGCCAATCACCTCCTACAAAGCTTGAAGCACCCACCTCTTGTGCAAAATTTTACTCCTTGGGGTGGAAAGGGGGAAATGAACAGTTACAAGATGGGGGATATTTTGCTCAGTCCTACTTACTTAAAATGTATTTATCCTGCTTTTCTCCTTAAAATGCACCCAATACTACAATGAGACAGATCTTGGAACTGATCACAAGCAGAATATGAGCCAGCAATGCAATATAGCTGCAGAATAAGACAAATGATATTTTAGGCTGCATTAACAGAAGTATAATCTCCAAATCCCCCTCTATTTGGCACCGGTTAGGACTCTTCTAACATACTGTGTCCAGTTCTGGACACTACGCATTAAGAAGGATGTCAACAAACTGGAACATGTTCAGAGGAGGGTGACAAGGATGATCAAGGGGCTGGAAACCATGCCGTATTAGGAAAGACTGAAGTAACTGGATATGTTTAGCATTAAGAAAAGAAGACTTGATGGAGATGAAACAGCACTTTTCAATCACTTGAAAGTTAGTCATACAGAGGAGGGGCAGGAAAAAATGTCTTAACTGTTAGGGCAATACAAGAATGGACCCATGTTGGAGGCATTTGAGGGAAAATTGGACAACCCTCTGTCAGATCTGTTTCAATTTAGATTTATGCATTGAGTAGGGGGTTGGACTCAATGGCTTTATAGAGCCCTTTAACTCCACTATTCTATGATGTAAGTAATGCAATGTCGAGGCAGCTGGCGAGTTTGATCATTCTAAAGTAAGCCGTTGAACTAGCATTCAACCACATGGGGGGAGGCTATTTGGGGGAGGGGCTACTGTACTGAGAACACCTCAGTTGGCCCATGGTGTCACTGTTTAGATATTCTGACAGTGGAGGTCCAAAAGTGGGTTATTGTTTTTAATCTCCAGATTTGATGTTACAGTAAAAAAAATGCAAAATACATGTTTACATAGAAGAGCAAAATGAGCCTGAAGACTCCTACTGAGATCATTCAATGTTATAAGTGCAATTTCTTGTGAGCAATATAATTGCATGTATTTTTCCCTCCCCAAATAATCTGTGGGATAGAAAACTGAGGATTAGTTTTGGAAGTTGTAGGGACTAGAGGTATGAAGCCTGAGATTATTTCTTAGTCTGATTGTGCTCTGGGATTATTTTGCAACATCCATTTATTTATTTTTAGATTAATTTTATTTATAACATTTTAACAAAAATAAACAAAGAAATAACATCTAAAAACATCAAAACATCTAACAAAGGAAAAAAAACTAAAGAAAAACAGGTCCCTAACAATGTAGGTCTACACAACGGTAGTCACAATTGTACTGTAATGTACTCTACATGGGAGAGGTTGCTACTGAGGGGTTGGCAGGGTTTAAGATGTAACAGAAGCTTCAGGATATCCAGAACATGCTGGCCAGAATGTTAGGGTGAGGAAATGTCATCATAGCAGCTCAGATCTAAGCCTCCTGCTCAGGCTGCCAGTATGCTTCCCTGCCAGGTTCAAGGTTCTAACACCAACTTTAAAAGACCTAAACCATCTGGGACTGTTCTACTTATATGGATGTCTTATTCAAAGTTCTGCTTCCCAGTTTACCCAGTCCTTGCTGACCTCAGACCTGTGTATATTGACAGCTAGAGAAACCCATAAAACATCAAACATGTTTCATATGACTTTTTTTAAAATTGCATTTTATGATCTACTATTTTATAAACTATCCCTGGTAGTGCAGTTTGCACTACGAGGGTGATACAGAATGAATGAATGAATGAATGAAAATCAACCACAAACTGGGCCTTTTCAGAAGAGCCACCCTCAATGTTGAATGTTGTTCTACAGGAAATCTGCCAGGTGCCCTCCCTCTGTACCTTGAAGAAACTCCTGAGAACAGAGCTTTTAAGGAAAGCCTTTGAGGAGATGCTCCTCATTAGACATGGGCACGACTTGGCGAAATTCTCGCTTCCATTTCCGTTCCTCGTTTCTGTTACGCAACAGAAACTGTAACAATAATTACTCCACCAGAACTCAAACTCGAACCGAAAAATTGGGTCTGATTTGTCGTTGTCGTTCATGCCATCGTGGGGATCGCGTGATGCCAAGCAGCACAGAAAAAAGTTTTAAAAAACCCCCAATTCCCAGCCAAAAAAGCAGGCGAAAATATGCCTGCCTGAGTGAGGGCACCTACCAGAGGGGTGGTTTCTGGGGGGGGTCCCCAGCCTCCCCCCTCTCCTGTCCTGGGCTGCTCTGGTGGGGGGCATCCTCGTCGTCTCGCCAAAGTCGCCATGCCATGTGGTGCGGGCGGGGGATCCAAAATGGCGATCGCAATATTTTTTTTGAAATCGTGCTCCAAAAACCCACCAAAGCACCACACAGAAACATGCGAAAATTAGGTATTTTCACTGCCTGAATTTTTACAGTAGCAGCAGTGGGTTTTTCTTGCAACAAAACGTCTCCATTGATTTTATTTTATTTTATTTTATTTTTTTTACACCTGCGCACGGGCAATGATGGGCTGGCCATGGGATGGGACCATGCAAATTTTTGGAGCCATTCCACCAATCACATGGCCACTTGGCCAGGTTTTGACTGAGACTCCTGGGATGTGCCGGTCGGGCATAAAAAGCCCACCAACCCTAAGCCTAAGCCTAAGCCTAAGCCTAACCCTAACCCATATGCCAGTACACTGTCCTTCTTAGTGGGTCAGAGGCACCCAGAGGTGCAGCCCACTAACTCACCCTAACCTTACCCGTAACCCTAAGCCTAGCCCTTGCCCTAACCCCAACCCTAAGGCAGATCTGTACTCGCATTGCACTATACGCAAGTACACTTCCCTTCTTAGTGAGCCATAGGGCGCCCAGCAGAGAGGCGTTCCTCTCTCACCTCGCTCACCAGTCCAAGTTCCAAAACCTGTATGCCAGTATGCTGTCCTTCTTAGTGAGTCAGAGTAGAGGCACCCAAAAGAGAGGGGCCTCTACCAGTGCCACTTGGTACGCAATGGGTACACACGGTCATGTACCCTTCCTTTTCCCTTTGTAGTGGGCAAGAGGAGGCACCCACCCCAGAGAGGTGCCTCCAGGAGCCCGCTAAATGCCTTCCCTTCGTAGCGGGCCAGAGGAGGCACCCACCCCAGAGAAGTGCCTCCAGGAGCCCACTACCCCCCCAAACCAGTACTAACAACAGACGAAAAAACGACAAACAAAATGACAAATTTTTGAAAAATTTCACGACAAACGAAAATGAGCCAAAACGGGCCGGCTCCGACACATGACAACTCGAAATGTCATTTTTCCTGGTCGTGCCCATCTCTACTCCTCATGTATAGGACAGAGAAGGAAAGAAGAATCCCAAATGAGGAAAACAGTTTTTTCACCTGCCTATCTTGCTACATGCAATTATTTTTAGTTTAGTGTTTTTCTACAGCTGGTCTTATAATATGATTTTTACATTTTGCTGTACACTTCCTAGAGCAGCAAATGTGAAATGTGTAAAATGTAGCAAATGGGAAATGTAATAAAGAAATGTAAAGAAATGTAATAAAGAATGAGAAAGACTACATACATTGTACACTCCATCACCTCAACCATTAAGGAAAAACTGTGCATACCATTGAGCATGGTGGAGCCCCCTTCAGTTTCCAAATATATTGACTCTTGTTAAGCTCTGACGCCCTCCACTTTATTAATACAGAACTGATAAATTCCTCTCATAGGTCTACAAACACATATCCATCAAATTCCATCTTCTTAACTCTTATCTCTCAGGTACATTTTGTTGTTAATTGCTATATAACTCAGACTTCCCTATAGCATTAATTTCACCTGATATTATGAGCCATTTTATATTTCCTAGCAATAATCAATCTCACAGCTGTTAGCAAATTTGAAACTAATTCTCAAGTTGTCTGACTGACTTACCTCCTTTTCCAATTTTGATAAAAGCACTTTTAAGGACATACAGCTAAGTTTAAATTGCTTAGTTCATTTATTTCATTGAAAACCAATTTTCAAAATTGGCAATTGGTTTTCAATGAAATACTCACATTCGCACCACATATGAAAATATATGCCTATATTCAGACAAACTCTCCAGCTCATCTTAGAGAAATTATCATCTATTTGACTGAATTTCACAGCATTTATATACCATCTCCCTGCTAACATACAAAACTTCCCTTTTATCTTTATTGACATTGATTTCGATATTCTAGTATTTCATTTGTTTTTCCAAGTACAGTACTGGATCTTTTTCCTTCTCCCATATCAAATTCCCATAACAATTTGAGAAGGCACACATAACCTACTTCCAATAGTATATTATAAATTATATTTACTATGTACCCTTCACCTCTTTCACGATCACCTTCACTTTTCTTTTGTAACATACTCTCGCATTTTGTAAATCATCTATTTTCTTGTTTCTTTTTATGCAGTTCTTTGCTGAGTGTTCTAACTCAATAATATTAAAGCAGGATGCTACATTGTGACCTAAGATTTCCTTTATTTCTTATTTATTATTCATTTATTTTCTCACCAATCAATTCTGAAATGTGTGGATTTATTACTAAGCTAATTTACCAGTTCATATCACTTTCCATTTCCTCCTTTTGCTTTTAATATTGAGTCTCCCTGGAGATATTTCCAAGCTCCACATTCTGAAACAGCTCTTCGATAGCAGAAAATATACTTCCTGATTTTACTGGTAACGTAGCTCTATTGTCTGCTTCACCCATGGGATCAGACAGTTCAAAAGGTTTCAGTTCCTCCTGTTCTTATCTAATATGCTTCAAATTTTCTTAGAACTTCATTTCAGTTGTTAGTAATCCTGTTGCACTTGAGCTTGCTTGCTTTAAATTTTTCCATCTCCGAGAGACAGGAAGAGATTAGAGATGGGCATGAATTAACAGTAAAAATGCAATTCATTTCAGTTCACGATTTGTCAAGGCTGGCAAATCATGAATAACAAATGTACAGTTTTTCCTGATGAATCAATTTGTTGCTTTATTTTTGCCTTTAAAACCCTATAAAATGGCTCTTCAAAAATTGCAGAGAAGCTTATCCTAACTGTCCTCTACAATCCCTCCATGTTTGGTGAAGACTGGGTTTCAGACATCAGAGTTCTACACCCACAAATTGTCCCCCCCCCCCGGGAAGGTGTCCTTTAGCAACTGGCTTGGGCAAACCCAATCTTCAACAAACCTTGCGGGGGGATTGTCAGAGGAAGCTTCTCTGTTATTTTGGTGTCACTAATAAGTGCCTAGAGGGAACTTTCCTGGGGGTGCTGTTTATGGGTGTATAATTTCATCATCCAAATTGGGAAAGGAGTACGACAAGTCTGTATACTCTCACCTTGTCTATTTAACTTATATGTAGAGTACATCATGTGAAAGGACTGGATGAATTGCAAGCCAGAATTAAGATTGCCGAAATAACAACAACCTCAGATACGCAGTTGATACTACCTCTGATAGCAGAAAGCGTGGAGGAATGAAAGAACCTCTTAGGGCCTTTTCACATGACCCCTAAACTCTGCGGCAAATGGCTCCCAGCTCCGGAGCTTAAAATTGTTTCCCCACCAGCTCCGGAGTTTACAGAAAATTAAGTGTGACCATGCCCACCTAAGCACATCCCAGCACACTTTTCAGGTACCTGCTCTCCAGGGGTGAAAATCCCTGATGCGGATGTAAAGGAGTGAGTGCCGGGCTCTCCTCACTTCTATTTGTTGTTGTTGTTTTGCCCTCCGCCCCTTTAAGAGACAGGAATCAGGACGACGACAACGACGGGGCTCGGGGCGGCTTTGACCAGCAGACAGAGGTGAGCCTGCTTTTTTTCCTCTTTTTTTTCTCCCTCCCCTCAAGCAGACAGCAGCAAGGAAGTGCAGAGGGGGTGGGAACACAGGAAGAGCAACAAACCCCCAAGATCTCTGGTCCGAATTTAAGTGGCCAGCGGATCTTAGGGGTCGTGTGAAAAGGCTCTTAATGAGGGTGAAAGAGGAGAGCAAAAAAAACAACAACCCTGAAGCTCAACATCAAAAAACCTAAGGTTGTGGCCACAGGTCCCCCCCCCCTTCCTGGGAAATAGAAGGAGAAGAAATGGAGGCAATGACAGAGTTTATTTTCTTGGGCTCCTTGATCATTGCAGATGGTAGCTGTAGCAACAAAATTAAAAGACGCCTGCTTCTTGGGAGGAAAGTGATGGCGAACCTAGTAAGCATCTTAAAAAGCAGAGACATCACTTTGCTGACAAATGTCAGGATAGTCAAAGCTGCTTTTTCCAGTAGAGATATATGGAAGTGAGAGCTGGACCATAAAGAAGGTTGATGCTGATAAATGTCTGGATAGTCAAAGCTGCTTTTTCCAGTAGAGATATATGGAAGTGAGAGCTGGACCATAAAGAAGGTTGATTGTCACAGAATTTCGCTTTTGAGCCGTGGTGCTGAAGGAGACTCTTGAGAATCCCCTGGACTGTAAGGAAATCAAACCTACCAATCCTGAAAGAAATCAACCCTGAATGTTCACTTGAAGGACAGCTTTTGAAGTTGAGGCTCCAATACTTTGACCACCTCATGAGGAGAGAGGACTCCTTGAAAAAGTCCCTGATGTTGGGAAAGATTGAAGGCAAAAGGAAAAGAGGACAGCAGAGAATGAAATGGTTTGATGGTGTCATCAATGCAACAAACATGGATTTGACCAAACTCTGGGAGGTAGTGGAGACAAGAGGGCCTGGAGTGGTCTGGTTCATGGGGTCATGAAGTGTCGGACATGACTGAACGACTGAACGACAACGACAACAATGCCACCCAAAGACCACTTGGTAGTGGGGCGGCTTAAAAATTAAGTAAGTAAGTAAGTAAGTAAGTAAGTAAGTAAGTAAGTAAGTAAGTAAGTAAGTAAGTAAGTAAGTATGTAAGTAAGTAAATAAATGGGATCCCTGGCATCCATTTATTTCTTTATAGAGTATAGTACAGGGAATTGAACAGGATACCTCTTGAAAATGATGTGATCATGGCTGGCGTCTAAGGTTTTTTTTTTTTTTTTTGCTCCACTCCTCCATTCGTTTTGAAAAGAAAAGCTAGCTTTCGTGAATTGTTTAGATACAGCCAATAAATCTTCAACATATTTTCTTAGCTTATTATGATTAAAATTGAAAAGCAGTTTGAAAGTTATTTGAATAAATGCCACGTGAATAGCAAGCACACAAACATTTTGCATAATGTGTGAGCATTTAAGAATGTTGGATCTTGCAGGCTTGGCTAGAATAAGTTGGACTCCTTATGAAAGTAAAATAAAATATATAACCCCATTTGCTTTCTTCCTCTGAAAGGTCAGTTAATAATCCACTGGAACAGAAAAAGCACATTGTGTACTTCAAGTGGACGTATTTGCCCTAAAAGTAAGAATGACTTGCCACCAGGATATGAGGACTATGGACTTCTATCCAGGCCATAAAATTAGCTTAATGGGCTTATCTCTGTGGAGAGGCAGTGAGCCAGGTTGCCAGGTTGTTCCGGGTGGTTGTCCGGGTGGTTGTCCGGGTGGTTGTCCGGGTGGTTCGAGACCTCACCAATCCTGGTCCGCCTGGGCCTCCTCCTAGTGATTTCACTAGTGAGTCGTCCGCAGCCTATTTCAAAACTAAGATAGAGGCCATCCGTTCTGAGCTGGACGCCAGTTGCCCTGATCCAGTCCCCGGCGTGGCCGATACTGGGCCACCTCGTTCGCCCTGGTTCGTTGAGTTCGGGTCTGTTACACCTGAGGATGCCTCCAGGGCTCTGGGACATTGCAGGCCTGCGGCTTCTCCATTTGACCCTTGCCCGTCCTGGTTGATCAAGATCACAGGGGGGAGCATGCCAAAATGGGCTTTGCTAATTGCCTCAGCCTCCTTCAGGGACGGGATTTTTCCCAGTCTGCTGAAGGAGACGGTGGTGAAGCCCATTATTAAAAGACCTGGCTTGGCTGTGGACGACATGTCCAACTACCGTCCCATAGCCAATGTTCCCTTTCTGGGCAAGGTAGTCGAGCGAGTCGCCGCCCTGCGTCTCCAGTCATTCCTGGAGGAGAACCATGTCCTGGATCCCTTCCAACCTGGGTTTCAGGTTGCGTCATGGGACGGAGACGGCCCTGGTCGCTCTGCACGATGATCTGTTGAGGAGGGCCGACAGGGGTTGCTGTACCCTGCTGGTCCTCCTCGACCTGTCAGCTGCTTTTGATACCGTCGACCACGGTATCCTACTGGGGCAGCTCTCGGAGGTGGGGATCGGGGGCTTGGCCTTTGGCTGGCTCTGTTCCTTCCTTGAGGGTCATACCCAGCAAATGAGCTTGGGGGTGAGTTGTCGGCTCCCTGGACACTCTCTTGTGGGGTGCCTCAGGGGTCGTCCCTCTCCCCAATACTCTTTAACATCTATATGAAGCCCCTGGCTGAGATCATCCAGAGTTTTGGAGTCTGCTGTCATCAGTACGCTGATGACACGCAGCTCTATCTCTCCTTTTCCACCTGTGCAGTGGAGGCCGTCCAGACCCTTGATCGCTGCCTGGCTGCAGTTTTGGATTGGACCAGGACTCACAGACTCCGGCTCAACCCTGGAAAGACCGAGGTTATGTTATTCGGGGGTGGCCCGGATGGGTACTGTGGCCCTCTTCCCAGTCTGGATGGGTCTGCCCTCCAGCTGGTCCAAAGAGTGAGGAATCTGGGTGTCGTCCTGGATCCGGGTCTGACCCTGGAGCTCCAGGTGTCAGCCGTGACCAGGTTGAACTTTTATCACCTAAGGTTAATAGCCCAGATTCGCCCGTACCTTGACGAGAGCTCCCTGAGGACAGTGGTACAGGCATTGGTCATGTCGAGGCTGGATTATTGCAACGCTCTCTACATGGGGCTTCCCTTGAACCTTGTTTGGAGACTGCAGTGGGTCCAGAATGCGGCGGCCAGGCTGGTGGTTGGTGCGTGTCGTTTTGACTGCATCACTTCCATCCTGGTCCGCCTCCACTGGTTGCCCATTACCTCCCGAATAAGGTTCAAGGTGTTGGTTTTGGCTTACAAAACCCTCCATGGCTTGGCCCCTGTTTATCTGGCAGAGCGGCTTCACCGACAACTAGATCGGGCCCGACCCACCCGTTCATCATTGGCCCTCTCGCTTCAGATGGTCCCCTCGAGGGAGGCCCGCAAAACGAGCACTCGTGGGCGGTCCTTCTCGGTGGCGGTGCCGCCTATATGGAATAACCTACCCAGCGGGTTGAGGCAGGCTCCATAGTTGGCGTCCTTTAGGAAAGGCCTGAAGACCCTCCTTTTTAGGGACGCCTTCAAAAATGACTAGAGGGGGGTTTTTTGTTTTGTTTTTTCTGCCCATATGCTGTAAGTTTGCCCCTGCTGCTGCCACCGTCTTTGTCTCTTGTGATTTTATGTGAACTGCCCTGAGTTCCTGCTCGGGAAGTAGGAGCGGTATATAAGTGTGAAAAATAAATAATAAATAAATTCAAGGGGATGGCTTTTTCAATGGACACAAGGAAAAGGCATCTTGTATCAGTGCAAAAGACCATGTAATCCAGTATTCTGTTTTCACAGTGGTCAACCCGCACCTGTTTAAAAGTGTACAAGTAGAACATCAGAGCAGGAGCTACCTACCATTGTTTTTACCTGGGAACTGATATACAGAGGCATAGTGCCTCTGACACAGGATTCTACGTAAAGCCATGGAGCTATTGATAGCTTTATGCTGTGTGATTTTTTTTAGTCCCTTTCAGATAATATATAAAGATGGCTGTCACCTGAGGTGCCAAGCTCCAGAGTGCCCATTTTTACCACATGTTGTCAACTAGTCAGTAGGAGAAGAAATTTCTTTTATCTGGCCTGAGTGTCTGACTGTTCAGGTTCAATAGGAACTTCTACTATTTGGAGAAAGAGGGAGAAAACAGTGTTGTCCTTATCACTGAGCAGAATGAGGAGGCCAACTTTGACAGCAGTTTTTGGCAGGCAGGAAATGGTTGGGTTATTAATTCTGTTTTTACAGCCAGGGATCACAGAAGCACTTGTGGGATTTTCCAACCATGTTCCAAGCCAACCTGGGTGACTGAATGATATGCGCCTTGGCTTGGGTGAGTGGAGTGAGAGGGTGCCTTCTGATGCTCTGCTTCAGGCAACAGTCTGTTTTGCGATGGCCTTGCCCCCCCCCCAAAAAACCTGGACCTGTATTCCAGTTGGTTGTTTTTTTTTCATCATGTCAATCCTAGAGAAGCTGCTTAAGTTCCCACAGGCTGTTAAAATAGCCCGGCGCTTAAATATACCATGCGGAGCAAACCAAACAGACTGCTTTTGTTTGGCCTAAAGTTTTTGTTATCCTTCAAAGAGCTTTCTATAACCGCTACAAAGTCATCATTGTTTTGGCATTCTTCCTGACATTTCCCCCCCTAACATTATTTATTTAGTGCACTGAATGTTATGCTCCTGGAACAAAACTGAAAAATATTCCCATAAATGCCACTTTGGCTCAGTGAACGCGGCTCTCTATCGTTTGCATTGTCGTGGGCATTGCCATTGGCTTCCTCAAACGTTTCAGCCAGTTTGGTATCTGAATATAAGAGGTTCAAAAAAGTTGGGTTATTGGATCTCTCCTCATGATTCTCTAGCTCTTAAACTGTACTCTTACATTTTACATGCTCCCAAGAACAAGAGGACGGCAGAAGAAGGTTCCACAGTTATTCCATTCCATGTATTGGTAAAATTATTAATTTTGAAATGATTTACTCATATTCATGTGAATGTGTGTGTATGCTTGCATGTACATATGCACACACATGCATGCATGCATGCACACATGCACATGCCCACGCCCATGCCCATGCATGCGCATGTGCGTGCACACACACACACACACACACACACACACACACACACCAGCCTGGGGTTGCATAATTTCTGTTCAATGTAACCAGCAGTGCTCAAACTGTCAGGGAAAATTCCATAGTTTAAAATACACACCACAGATCCTCAAGACAAGGATGGAAAACAAACAAAGAAAACTCATAAACCAAACACCGCAAAACACAAAACCACTATATATCTTATAAGACTTAAAATTCTCTGACCCTGAACGTTGCTAGCTATGTTGAACAGAGACAGTGTGTCTAATATGTGTATGCTTATAAGAGGAATTAACAAATAGATGAAAATGCAATACAGTGGGGAAAGGAGAAGACTTTGACTTGTCTACTATGGAAGGTACTCATTATTGGCAGTCAACATCAAAGTCCCTTATGTTTGGTTGCCTTAACTTCCAGATTTAGCCATATGTGAAGAATGATTTAAGTTAGTGTTGACTAGTCTTATTGGTCCCAATGTGCTTGTTTTAAGTACAACTAAATGTGGAATCAACCTTTTATCCTTAAGTCAAATTTGAAGTACAGAAGCTTTTAAATGGATGCCTATCCTTTATAAAGTAGGACATGTGGCCACCTTGTATTAGTACACAGGCCTGGGCTAACTAAGGGCTAGTAAGAAAGATCTTGGCTTAGACAAGAAATCTTCTGTTAGAATGATGAACAGCTGCTCTGCCATTCTCTGGGGAGCGAACACACAATGGTCTTAATATGAATCATTGTCTTCTGCCTGTGGTCCATAACACCACCAGCATCTTCAGCATTACTTTTCAGTTTCTTACACTAGTTTACAAAGCTGGGGAAAGTTATTTCATTGGACAACAATGCCCAGAATCATAGCCATCATGGCTACTGTCTTTGTTAACTATGGGGTTCTGGGAATTCAGTCTCCAACATAACCTTTCCAATTTCTGCTTATTTACCACAATTTCATGCATGGCTTATCATTCCGTCTGGGTCAGAATATAGAAGCTTAGCACAAGAATGAGAGGATTTGGCCTTGAATGAGCTTAGTCCCTGCTATAACCATTCTGGGATTCAACAACAGGCGTTTAATAAAAAGAATGCTCCTTTTCTTATTTAGTCACCAGTAGATAAAGTCTAACAAGATAGGGGAGGAATTAAAATGAAAAGGACATTAAGGATGAGAGTTTCGGTGGAGGCGGCAGCAACAGCAGCAGCAGCAGCAGTCCCCCTTTCAGCATCTGGTTGTTCTTTTCAGCACAAGCCCTCCTGTGTGGTTGCAGTCATATGTTTGATTGATTTGGCTCCTGAGCTGATGTTTACACTGTTACATTCAGCTTGCTCAGATGACTGTGACACGCAACCCGAAGGCAGCGAAGCTGACAGAGAAGGAGAAGGGAACCAGACAGATGACAAGTTCTCCAGTTTTCACAGAGCTGAGGCAGGGCGATCTGTCAGGCAATGATAGGCGGCAGCCTGTCATCTATTTATTTACAGCTGTAACGTGGGTGAAATGAACAGGATGAGGGAAACGTGACATGATGCAAAAAAGGGGGGGGGCTGAAGGGGGAGAAAGAACCTGATTTATAAAATGCACGCACTTTTATTCTGGACATCAAATGTTGCTGTTCAACATAGAATCCCACATTTATGAAGCCGGTGTAATCACGAGGGTGTCAGCGCTCATGTGACTGAAGCAGGGCTAGGGCTGTTCCCATCATTGGGCAAAAGCAAAGTGTTCTGCTTATATACCACCCCATACCACTTCAAGTAGTCTCTGGGCGGTTTACAGTATGCAGACTACACATTGCAGGATGTGGTGGCTGCCTCGTGAGGCAGGATGAAAGCAGGTGGGAGAGAGTTGCATTACACCTCACCCTGCTACTGGAAAGGACTCTATTTCACACTTTGTTAGGCTTTTAGACTCCCCTCATGTTTTGCTTTGCATTTGCCACTGCTCTCCACCTTGTCCTTCTCTTGTCCCATGGGTCTTCCATGCTCTAGCCTTTGTCTCACTTCCCTCTCTCATCCTTTTCTGCACAACCTAACCTGGTAATAAGAGCCAGTAAGACAGCGTGGATGAGATGGAAGCTGTGAGGTACATGTAGGGGGCAAGGTGTTTCTCTGTGTGATTACCCCACCAATGGCAAATCACTGACCAAATGACAGCCTTGTTGGTCTTGCAACAACGGGGTCTTTGAACTCTAGCTAAAGCAACAAACACAAGTTCCAAAAGCAAACCTCAAATCCAAGTGCATTTTGTGATTGTGGCGGTCAGCAGTGGGGCCTCTTTGTGCAACAGTATCTTGTGGGCTACTGAAAGGGATTTAGTCACACAACCTGGTACAATGGGAAGCAGAATGAGTGAAGAGGAAACCCTTGTAAGAAGAGTTCTCCTGAATCAGACTAAAGCCCTATCCAGTACTCCAGCACCCTGTTTCTGGGAGCATCTTGGCCCATCCCTTCACCTCTTCTTCTCCTCATGTAGCAAGCAGATGTGATCAGCACCAGCAAAGCAATTAACTAGATCCAAATCTTGCCAGCAAGCACTATCACTGGTGCCATTTAAATTTTCCCACAATCTTCCAAATAGCCTGATTCTAGTGCAATTGTTCATCAAAGTCTAAGAGGAAAAGAAGTGATGAGAACTTCCATAAGTCATACTTTCACTGTCTGAGGACTACAGGAGCCCCGTGGTACAGTGGTTAAATGGCTGCACTGCAGCTAAAACTGTGTTCATGACGTACGGTTCAATCCCAGGTAGGCAGGTCATGGTTGACTCAGCCTTCTATCCTTCCAAGGTCAGTACAATGAGTACCCAGATTGCTGGGGCAGGGCAATGTGTAGACTTCATAATTAAATTGTAAACTGCCCAGAGAATGCTTGACGAGCTATGGGGTGGTATAAGCAGAACACTTTGCTTTCGCTTTGAATAAGGGGGAAGGTTTCTGTTGCCAGCCCTGATAACGCAGGCGACTCTCCTTTTTCTGGCAGGGCCTCACTGCTGCCGAGAGCCCTCAGTGGGAGAACTTTTGAGGGCCCTGCCAATCCAAACACCCTCTTTGGCAAAACTCAACATTCAATTCCAGCTCAATATACTACTGAGGGGCAACATTGGCTTACAGAGGTAGCCTATACTCCCATCTGTCCTAAACAGCATTCTGAATGGCAAGGGATCATGGGAATTGTAATCCATACTTTCCAGTAAACCAGATCCAATAAACCAGTTCCTGAGCAGGGCACTAACAAAACAGATTTAAATGATGAAATAATGAAATGAATTTTACATTCTTGATTATTGTGAATAGGGCTAAAACCATGAGCTACCACTGTTTGGCAAAGGAGACAAGGTGAGTATGACAATAATTTCCTGCACATTTATAATCAGGATCCAATTCATTTCCTCTCTTCATTATATGCTCTATATTGTTATCATGGTTTTGAATTTGTTCATTTTTTAAAAACTTGGCAAAGGAGAGGGGGAATGTATTGAGTGACAAGATAAGCACAGTAGGCGTGGGAGTAAACCAGGCACTAAACCTTGTTTCCTTAAACTCCATACACCCATATATGCTTCAATGTGGCTGAATAGTACTTGAAGTTAAAACAAATAAACACCTTGTTGGCCAAAAGCTGAATCATAAGATTTATAGAAAAGAGCATGCATTTCCTGGTGTAAAAACCTCCTTTCACCTACTGTGCATTCATTCCCAATTATCTTCTGTAAACAGCACACCTTAATTAGTACTCTAATTTTGAATTTAAAATAAAATTAGAATTTTATCTCAGTCAGGCTAGCCCTGCTGAAGTTCGCTGGATCAGAAAGAACCCAATGAAGCATCCAACGTGAGAGAAATCCAAGAGAATACTGCGTTTATTGGACCAATAAAGACAGCAGGTGGACACAAGCCAAGAACCGGGCAAAGATGTCCGACCCCGAGCACATGGAAACCCCAAATTTTATTGGTTTCTCCCCCCTCCCTTCCCTGGGTGGTGTCTGTCCAGGGATTGGCTGAAGCATGATTTCAAATTGTCCAATCAAGGTAGTCCAGGGGTTGGCCAGAGGTGGTCCTGGGTGGTCTCTGGCAGGCTGGAGTCAGATGCCCATGCAGGTGTTAATGAGTCCAAGTGTTCTTTGATTGGGCCATCCGGATATCACAATAGGAAGGGGAAGCGATGTATTGTCCTTTGGGTCTGAGCAAACTGAAGGAATCAGAAAATCAATAGAGGGTTGGAGGAGATTAATGCCAAAGTCAATGGGAAACAGGAAAAACTGGTGGGATTATTCAAAGGTGTCTGGGCAGTCTTTTGTGGGTGCAGAAATGTGACAATGGAAAGCCCCCTCAGGCGGTGATTACATCTGCGGTCTACGTGACAAGGAATTCTGGTACTCCAAGAAGCAGTTGTGTGTACGTGTTGAGAACTCTGGAAACAATGGATTCTTCTAGATGATGCTGCCAGCCTCACGAAGTCGCCATGATGATCCTTCTTCTTTGTGCCATAACCCCCGTTGCCCCAGGTGGTAGAGTGTAGAAGTCAGAGAGTAGGACAGGCACACATTTTAAGCACACCCAGGGTAGATGGGATAGGAAGAGAAAGAAGGATAGAGGAAGAAGAGTGGAAGAAAGGGAAAGAAAGGAGGGGGTAGGGGGAGAGAGGGGGGGACCCTTGGAGTCAGGGGTCTGGGGTCTATGCTAGGCAGGGGCAGTGGAACCAGGTCTTAGATGTTAAGGAAGTCCCTGATCCCTGAGAGTGATGGTTGACAATCATTCTCCTTGCCAGCCAGAGCAGGGAGTAAATAATCCCTCATTTCAGGATTTGTTCTGCCTGAATTGCGTCTCTGGCTGAAGCTTTTAAGGTTGGGAGAATGGAGGAAAAGGGGCAGAAGAAGGGTTAAAGAAAAAGGCAGGAAAGGGTTAAGAAAAAGGCAGGAAAGAGTTAAATGACAAGGTTGGGGAATTGGGGAAAAGAGCGGAAAGCGGGTTAAGGAAGGGGGCAAGAAAGGGTTAATAGAGGCAGGAAAGGGTTAAATGGAACCTCAGCTAGGGACTTGCCTGTTTGATCAATTCCGGAAAAGGGTACTGGTCTACTTCCATAGGAAAGCATTGAAACAGAGAGGCTCCCATAGGAAGACATTGAAACAGGAGAAAAGGGGGGGGGTAGTTTACTCTCATAGAGGTATATGGCCGAGGGAAGGCATGAATTCCATGGAACTCAGTCAGTCCCAGGTAGAGAGCGGTGAGAGGAGCCGGTCGCTCCGGCTATGCCTTCCCGAGTTTGGGTTGCTGTGAGTCGGGTAGGGCGAGTGGATTTCTACCGCTAGGCTGCCTGCAGGCCAGCGCTTCAAATTTGCCCAGGGAAAGCGTTTCAGTTCTTTTGGAGGGGGGTGGTCTACTAAGCCAATTCAATGGAATAAGGATTCCCTGCTGCACCCCCGTCTGGCCGTAATTAATTTGACAGTGATTGATAGCCGGGGGCGCTGATTGGTTAAAGCGCATAGGAGAGCTTATCTTCGCTCCCCTGCTGTTTTATGGAGTCTCAGCGGAAATTAACTGCCGCAAGAGAATTGATACAAAGTAAACTGTTAAAGTGGGTGCGAATTTGAGGCTTCCGCTGCCGAATTCTCGGCTCACAAGGCTTCTCAGCCAGCAGCAAGGAGCGGCTTGTGTTCCTCCCGATATCTCGGGAACGGTTTGGAGTTTTTGAACGCGGAAAAGAGTGTAGTGCTTGTGACGGTGTGAGGGCCATTTGGGCGGTTCTGACGGGTCTCAGAACTGCTCCAATTATTTACAAATTTTGTTTTTCCATCGTGACTTCACACTAAAGTTTCCCACTTGAGATTTAGGAAGGACAACGCAACAGATGTACTTAAAGGATGATTGTTGTCCTTATTGGCAAGGATCCTGTGTCTCTGTACCTTGACATTCTACCTACAACAGATAACTCTGGAAGGTTGGGGGAGCAGGGGGCGTATCTGGGGGGGGAGAAAGGTACATCTGCCTCAGGCACAGCAATCTGGGGGCACCTGGAGGGGGAACAGGAGGAGGAAGCCGTGCACCCTTCTGCCACCCAGCAATCCTCCTTTCCTCTGAGCCAGGTGAGCGGCGAAGCAGGCAGGCAGGCAGGAGCGTGGTGGCTGCTGCGCCCTCCTCCTCCTCCTCCTCCTCACCTTGGTTGGAGAGTTGTAAGGCGTGCGCATGTACACGTGCACCCACCCACCCCACACCTACAGGGTGGGTGTGATATGGGGGGTGGCAGGAAGGGTGCAAAAATGAACTTTGTCCCCAAGTGCTCCAAATCCTGGCTACACCTCTGTGGGGGAGGGGCAAAATATGCTGTAACATAGTCAGAGAAGGATAATGATGTGTTAGTTCCCTGGTTCATAGTAAAGAGCAACCATGTAACTGTCCTTAAATGTTTGCTAGAACATTTGTGTGCCCTATCTATGTCTACTAAAGATAGCTGAGATTTTTTTTTTACTAAAAACTTTCCCAAATTGAATTTAAGATTTCAGCAATTCAACTGTGGACAAAAGCAACATTGACAGATATGTTCATATGAGAAAGGACGTGGGTTACGTTTAAGAGAATTTACCAATGTTTTCAAAATCCTTCATACGGTGGATGAAAATATATTGAGGCTTGAAAATTAAAAACAGGAGAAAGGAAAGCTTCATAGATTTCAGCATCCTTAACATACATGTAAAAGCAATTTTTTTCTGCAAAACATGTGAACACATCTCAACTAGACCAGGACATATTCTGTTTCTTAACGACTTCACAAACAGCCAAGTTTTCACACATCTCAGAGGGTCAGAGCATCCAACTTGCTACCTCCTTTCCGGAAGTCAGCTAAATCTACAGTGAATAAAGTGGAGTAGAAATAAAATAAAATAGTTAATCAAGGTAGGCAAATATTGCTTACCTGGATATTATGAATTATTACTTGAAGCTCAGCATGCACAGGAATCAGAGTGATAGCCTGTATGTAGTCTGTGCATCTTGCAGGTCTCAGTCTTGGAGAGAAATCATAGGGGTAGGGGTGGGATACCTCCTTTGGAACAAGACCTCTGTATAGTAACAAAAAAATTTGCAGAAAAATCTCATGGAATTTCTCAGGAGTTTCATGGTCTTTTTCTCCTGTAAGAAATTCCAAGTTTCGGGGGGTGGTTATGGTTCCTGGCAGAATGGCGCCCTTCCTGAGCTGGATTCACTAAGCTGCACAGAATTTGCCAGTTTTCTATCCAGAGCAACAGGCAACAAAAGAAAACACAAAGAAGGAACATATGAAATGAGGGCTTCAGTTTTGAAGGAAGCTGGGAACTCTTGTTAGTGCAGTGGGAAGACTCGGCAGGGAGTGTCAGCATGGCATGACTCAGAAAACTGCGGAGTGGGAGAAATTTTGCAAGCACATCCTAAGGTTGTAAAGTCTGTGTCCGAAGAAGTGGATTGCAATTCATGGCATCTCAAATGGAAACAAATTTCTTAGTCCTAAGCTTCCTGTTAAAAAAGAAGGCTGCCGTGGTATCTCCTTGGAATAGTAGTCTCACTGCCTTTAGACTCTGTAGGCAGCAGCTCCCAGGTGCACCAACACCCAGGTGCACCAACATTTTTTTTGAACAAGGAACAAGATTGAATTGAAACAATAGATCTTGGTAGAGATGGGCATTTCATTTCAGAAGAGGACGGGTTCTGAAACGAAACGCTCCAGCACAGCTGGTGCTCAGAACCCAGTCCCATCCTCCAGAACAAAACCACCCACTGTCTTACCTTGCTGTAGTTAGCGGTGGCCAAAATTCCAACCAGGATGCAGCCTCCCATACATCATCTTTCCATCTCCCTGGTAGTGGCCAATCAGACAGGGAGGCAGGATGATGCATGTCCTTGCACAGCTCCTGATTGGCCAGCATCAGGGAGATGGAAATATGACACATCAGAGGCTGCTTCCTGTTTAGAATTTTGCCCAGCACTAACTACAGCAAGGTAAGACAGTGGTTGATTTTGTTCCGGAGGGTGGGACTGGGTTCCGAGCACCAGCTGTGCTGGCGTGTTTCATTTCAGAACCAGTCCCTTTCCAAAACGAAATGCCCATCTCTAATCTTGAGAGCTAGAAACTTCTGGTAAGCAAAATCTTGGTGTCTGTCTATAGGCATAGGTCTGTGCACTGGAACTGAACTACTAGCTGCAACAGTAGCTTTTCCATGAGGCCACTAATCACACATCATTAAAAATATTATGAAGGAAGCAGTAAGGTAGCGAGCAACAAATCTGGGCTGATGGTGATGCTTATGCTGATTCAGGAGGTGGAGGAGTTTCAGCCATTGTTGAATTTGTATAGACCTCCGTTTGCTTGGAGAAGCCCATTTGTGACTCTTTATTTTCAGTCCTCTCCAGGTCTTCTGTAGCAAGAGCTTTTGTGTGACAATGAAGCCTTTTGTGTCACTGCAGGGTTGTGACAATATAATGCAAGTCTTGGAAGAGTTACAGTAATCTCTGAATGATGTATGACATGATAAGTCCCTGTCTGATCCTGCTAAAGGATACAATGCTTGATGACAAGATGCCAATAATTCTAATGAGCAGCTCCTTTAGAAAATTTTCCACATCAGTCAGCAACTCAGAAGCCATTCCCTGAGCAAATTATTCTCTTGCATTTAACCAACCTTCCCTGAAATCCAAGCATTTCTAAAAACCCATTTGTTAATATTTAAGACAAACCCACATGGTAGTATGGACGGAGGCTGGACGTGAAATCAGTGTGAACCAGACCATGACAATCCATGTCTATAGAGGCTTCATTCTCAACTAGGGATGGGCACGGAACAGAAAAATGGTGTTTTGTTCCGTTTCATCCCCTTGCATTTCATTTCATTTCGTTTCATTTTAATTTTTACAAAAACAAATCATACCAAATGAAATGTTAAATGAAATGCTTCATTAACTTGGGAAGGGGTGGGGGTCCAGCATTGGCACTATATGAAGAAAGCGCTGGTAAGACCGCGGCCATTGTTATCAGAAATAGAGAGTGTGGCCCTAACAGCAGAGGACACCTGGCAATAGAACTGCCTTATCACACATTTGTATTCTCGCCTTTAATTCAGTTGACATTGAGGTGTCTACTGTAGTTAAAGGCCATAATGAAATTTAAACAGATGGATTTAAAAGTCCACTATTTTTAAAGGACACAAATGGAGACTACCAGAATAATTCCACAGAGCATTATGCGATATCATGATAACATTGAAAGTTGGTCCTTGAAAATTTCTGAAATAATATAAGTTTAGCATATGAAAGAAAAAGTGTTGTTATATTCAATGGTTTTGACAAAAGCAGCATTTTCACTCCTCAAGATTCACCATAAGAAAGAATGTATTTTGCCTTGAGATTTTGCACTTTTCTAAGGCTTCTGGAACCCTTTCAGAGAAACAAACAGTATCCAAAGCAATATATACATTTTAAAATGAAAATGAATAAAAGAAGCATAATTTTAACAAACCACAGAAGCATGTTTTAGTTGTTTGGGAAAATATGTGGCTCAGGTAAAATGCACAAGTTACTGGTACACATTACAGCAAAATGTGTAGGAGTTTCCATGTGAATGCAAGCACAGAAATTAACAATCCCACAGGAAACAAGGACATAAAGAAAATGCTAGCGTCAGTTGCAGAAACATAACAAAATGGATACAAAGGAATGTATGCATCCTTATTTCAGGCAGTCCCTGGAAATTACCAGGAACAAGGTAATTATGGGAGTTTCATAATTTTGTTGCTACCATTATGGAGTACTTGTTAAACTACAAAGAAATCAGCTGAGTGCCTGCTAAACTGGTAACTTGAGCCAGATTGGCAGAATATAAATATGGTAAGTAAATAAATAAATAAACAAATAAATAAACTACTGACACAGTATTTCAGATCTAATAATGTAAATCTAATAATCTAATAATTGGTCTCATTCATTCTAGTGCAGTCAAGGAACTGCAAAATTTCCCACATAAGCCCATAAACCCATGAGAGGGCAAAGTGCTTCATACAGTTTGTGACAAGAGCTCAAGACAATTGTTTTTGCAAAAAAAATGAAGCAAATCACACTTTAATGCAAATAAAGAACATTGTACAAAATGGCAATGGCTAGTGCTTTGCTATGTAGTTTTCCAGGATCAGAAGTGGCAGAGCGGTATTTGTGTCTCTTTTAACAATCAATCAGTTGTTTTGAGTTTGCATTGTATATGTGCTTTCCTTCTCAACAAAAAAGAGTTTGCACCAACTGAAGATTGCTTGTTCTCTCACACTCACCTGGAGCCTTGTGGACACCTCATTAAGCCATTAATGAAATGTTGAGAAAGCCTAGGCCACTGATGGCAAACCTTTTAGAAACCGAGTGACCAAACCCACAAATATTTCAGAAAGTGCCAATACAGCAATTGAACCTGAATACAGGTAGCTGTGAAGGGGTGACGTCAGATGCCCACAGAAAGGGCTCCAAGTGCCACCTTTGCCACCCATGCCATAGGTTCGCCAACAGCTGCCTAGGATGATACAGTACAATGACAGATTTAGGTTATTTTCTCTGTTCCTACAATGATTCCAGGGTCAGTAGTCATTTGTAGCTATATCAGAGCCTCTGTGGAGGATCATAAGTTCATATTATGCAACTATGCCAGGCTTCCAATGATCCCAGCTCCACCCCGTGATTTCCAGGTAAGTAGGATCTCATTCCTGAGATTACTGGGTCAAAATCTAGGAGCGGGCCCTTGTCATAGAGTCATAGATTTGGAAGAGACCTCAAGGACCATCCAGTCCAACTCCTGGCCATGCAGGAACCCTCACCACAGTACTCCTGACAGATGGCCATCCAGCCTTTGTTTAAAAACCTCCAAAGATGGATACTCCACCACCCTCCATGGCAGCATATTCCACTGCCAAACATCTCTAACCATCATGAAGTTCTTCCTAATGTTTTAATTTAATCTCTTTTCCTTTAGTTTGAAACCATTGCCCCAGCCCACGTCCTAGTCTCTGAAGCCATGGAGAACAAACCAGTCTCCTCTTCAATATGACATCCTTTCAAATATTTAAAGATAGCTATCATATGCCCTCTCAGCCTTCTTTTTGTAAGATTAAACATTCCCAACTCTCCTTGTATTTCTTCCAAAAGTTTAACCGTCCTGGTCACCTCCTCTGGACCCATTCAAGGTTATCAACAGAAGGTGTGCAGAACTGGATACAGTACTCTAGGTGGGATCTGACCAGAGCAGAATAGAGTGGTACAATCACTTCCCAATAATCACACTGCTGACTTGTGTTCAATTTGTGGTCCATCCTTGCTCCAGAAACTACGCTTCTCTTGATGCAACCAATAATTGTATTGGCTTTCTTGGCCACTGCATCACACTGCTGACTCATGTTCAATTTGTGGTTCACCCTTGCTCTAGAAACTCTGCTTCTGTTGATGCAAACAAGAATTGCATTGGTTTTCTTGGCCGCTGTGTCACACTGCTGACTCATGTTCAATTTGTGGTCCACCCAGACTCCCAGATCCCTTCACATGTGCTATTCTACAGCCAGGTGTCTCCCATCCTATATCTGTGCAATTCATTTTTTTATCGAGATGCAGCACCCTATATTTCTCTCAGTTGAAACCCATTCCATTAGCTTTGGCCCAGCACTCTAATCAGTCAAGATCATTTTGGATGTAACTATATTGGATTGTTGTGATGTTGTCAGAAGGCAAGGGTTGGGTGGAGCGAAACACCTTCTTGGTCATCTAACTGTGGAAACAGACACATGATGCTCCAGTTTCTGCTTTGCTCCAGATTGCATGACTGGCCTAAATGCATGCATCTACTGGTTTTCTCCCTAGTCCTCTGCCCACCCACCTGGCTTTTTGGATGATGAATGTTGCACAATAGAGATGGGCACGACTCAAAAAAATGGTGTTTCGTTTGTCGTTTGGTCGTTTAGGGGTCCGTTTCGGTTCGTTTCCATTTTCGTGAGTTTTTTTGCAAAAAAATTTGTTTTCGTTTCGTTATGTAACGACCCGAAAAATGAAAACGAAAATGAAAAATTGCTGTTTCGTTACCATTTAGCACAATTCAATGTATTTGCCGTAACGAAAACGAAGTGGTCGACAAAATTTTTTGTGTTTCGGGTCATTTAATTTCATTTTGGAGTTAAAATTTGTTTTTCTTTTCGTTACGTAACGAAACGAAAATCGCTCATTTCGTGCCCATCTCTATTGCACAAACACAAGTATTTGTAAGATACTTACAAACATTTTTGCACTGAACCAGGGAGACCTGAGGCCAGCAAGGGTGGGCAGAGATGAGGGTCCATGTTATAAAGGTACCTCTCTCACACAAATCAATGTTTTCTTTCATCCAGCCCTTCCCATTGAAAGATTTAGCCCCTTGCCTGGGATACAGAGGTTATCAGTTGTCCAAGGCTTCAGCTAGTACCCTGAGAAGTTTGGCAATCTGAATACCATTAAACAGCAACACCAGCATTTTGATTCTGGCTCAGAAACAAGCAACCCAGTAAATCTACAAAAGAATACAGACAATATGTTCTGAATTTCTGCCTTGCCCAAGTGAGCATCCAATGCTAAAGTTGGTTGTCACCAGAGTAGGCATATTTGAATCAATGGGACTTATGGAAGAGATGATCCACCAAATCCTCACTGATTCAGTGGCCCTACTGTAATAAGCAACATGGTTTCAGCCAATGCATCTCAGCGTTCAGAATGATATCACCTATGAATACTGGGAAGCAAAAATACATGTTAGTGATCATCACACTGATTTAGCTGATGTGTAAACAGACAACAGCTGGGGCCAGAGAAGCAGTGAAGTAATAAGGGCTTGCTACTTGAATTTAATGCCAGTCATCATGGAGAAATTCAGTAATATTTGCCTAGATGTGATAACATGAAGATATATAGAATGCACTTTGTACACGAAGTAATTCTCAGTCATATACCCAAATAATGGATATCAGTACAATTGAAAGTGTCTTCCAGCAACATACTACATATCTGAATTATCCTTGAACTGGGAAATACATCATGCAGCTGCTACACTGAGAGTTCTTCCAACCAGTAGTGCTTTTGAGAATACTGCCAAATACTCAAACATTTGCAACAAAAATGGGCATGTTTCTAAATGGAATTTGATGAACGAAACTGTGTCATATTGAGATGAAATATAAATAAGTGCTGAGGGCCTTCTTTATGAAAAATGCATGCATATTTTCTTTTTAAAACATTTTCACTTCTCTGTGGTTTTCAAGCTTTGCGTGGGTTCCCTCCCACATGTATTTCCCACTCAATAAACTTCTCTCTCTACTAAACGTCTGTCTCAGTGTTAAGCCTCCAAGGAGTTGTAAAAGCCACAGGCAGATGGAAACAATAGGTTCTCTCTGCTCAACTCTACAGCCTACATCAAGTTCATTTGTCAAAAGTTTTAGGAACATTTCCAAAGAGGCTGCTCTGGTAAACCGCGTAGGCACAGAGGGCAGAGAGCTGGCTTGTACATTTTGCTTTCCATGCAGAAATTCCATTAGGATCTGATACATTAGTTACTCACAAGTTAATATTTAAAATACTGTTTAGGGCAACATCTTCCAAATCCCGGCCCCTGACCAATTTCTTCTTCCATCCTTCCATCCTTCTCCAGCTTCTCTTGCCAGCCACCTCATGGGACAGAAATTACAGCATCACACATCACCATCTCTCATAGAATTTACTCCTGTTTAAATTTATTATAGTGAGCATCTTCTCAGATCTTAGCTTATACTTCCTTCATTGAATTATAGGATTAAAAGAAAAATACTCAAGATCCCCAAACTTTCCTGGCCACATCTGGCACACTGACTGTCAGGAGTACTGTCACAAAATGGCTGCCTTAGAGGCTGTTTGCTGAAGCACCAAATGAAGCATCACATATACCCATTCCTCAGAAGGCAATTGGGTGTGGCTAAAAGAAAATGAACTTTCCCAGAAACTTAATACAAGGCAAAGATGGGCTCTATGGTCTAATATGGAAAACCACTCTTAATAATAATAATAATAATAATAATAATAATAATAATAATAATAATAATAATAATAATAATAATAATAATAATAATAATAATAATAATTTATTGTCATTGTGTGTATATACACAGTATACACATACAACGAAATTCAGACACCCAGAGACCAGATTCAACATGCACACACACAAATCTCCAAACACTCTCACTTCCAAATGTATTGTTTGTGATAAAAAATCAGCTCGTCTGAGAAACTGAGTACAAAACAGAAGTGGGGTCTCTGTCCAAAATAAGACACTTCTACAAATACTCATTTCACAGAAGACAAACTTTTGTGGCATGAAACATATACAGTAAGTACACATCGATAGCAATGCAAATACACACTACATCAAAAGAAGACATCTTGCGCACATATCATCAAAGAGCCAGCTGATGTTCACACACAGTACACTTAGTCTTCTTTCTTTCACATTTTTTCTTTTTTTAATTCTTTAAGGTTAGGAGAAAACATGCTTTCAGCAGCTATCATTTCAGCTTTTCAAGTTAGGAATAACCCCAGGTAGGAAGCCACCAAATAATGGTGTCTTGTGGAACAGGGGCATAACTATCTGGGTGAGTCCAGAGGCCTAGTTTGGAGTCCCAGAAGGGCTGGATTCAGCCCTAAGGTAGTGGCAACAGGTCATTTGGGGCAAATGGGGCTTGACCAACCCAATGCTTTCTCCTATCCTCCACCTGCTGAGCACACAACCTATCACATTCTCTCTGCCAGAAAGAGAGCGAGCGAGCGAGAAAGAGAGGCATAAAGAGGAAGGAAGCAGCAGCAGTTAGCAATGGGCTGCCATTCCTGATTCCACTCACAATTAGTTGCTGTACTTTCTATCTTACTGACCCTCATGGGCACTGGCCACCGTTACTCCAGGCCACAAGATGCTCCATCCCTGTTTTTCAATCATCTCACCCCCATGAATACCTTAAAATGGTTAGGTTTACTAAGAAGTATGGTAGGGTTTACTAAGAAGTAGGTTCCTTTGAGTTGAACTGAGTTGAATTGAGTTGAATTGGGTTGAGTTACTCCCAGATCAGTGTGCAACTTATTGCTGCCTCAGGGATCTTTTCTGTAAGGGGAAAAATATATTTAGTGGCTGACTTTACCTTATTTTGTTTGGTTTAGTAAAGGCAGCCATGTTTAACCTGACCTCTTCCAACACCTGAAATGGAATTGTCAAGCATGGTACCTTGGCATTCTGAAGCACAATTGATGTGCAGCACTAGCTTCAAGACAAACAAAAGAGAATGTTTATTCACAGGATGCATACTTAATAAATGGCATTCCCTGGTCTTGTCTGTCATTTTTAAAGAAGCACCCCCATACCTATACTGAAGGACAATAAAAGAGAATAATCTACCAGTAACAATGTTGGCTCCCTCTTAGTAGCCCAGTGATTACCAATTGCTGGATACAAATAATCTAAAAATTATATCCATTTCCCCCCTGCTTGGGAGCTCTTCAGAAATACCCAGCTGGCCTCTTTTAAAAAAAAAAAAGCAAAGTGATCGATTAGGCAGCAGAAACAGATATGTGCTTTTTTCAGAAAAGCATGCTCAAGTTGTTATCTTAAGGCTGCATTTCTCTTGCCAGAGAGTCACAATGGTCAATAAGGAATCATACCTCATTTCTCCATATATGTCTATGATCCTTTCACCATGAAGCTAATATGGCAAATGCCAAATATATTTAGCAAGGCAATTTAAAAAGACACAATTTGCTATAAAAGGCAGACAACTGGAGACATGACTTGTTTGGTATGCTTACTCCAAGCCCCTGTCTCCCGTTCCCCTGTCCCCCTAGTTGTGTGGGCAGTTAAGAGTTGTCGTAAGGAACTTTAGATCAGGAAATATCGGAATCATCTTGGTTGGCTGTTTGTGTATCATCTACCTATTGAGATGCTTTTCGTTATGAAATGCATTAGAATCCTCACAGTCCGCACGCCACATGGCAGCTTGGGTAGGAGTACTCTAAAATGGGCAGGCAGATGATAAATGGCACACTGTGTCACTACAGCTTGTCCTGGGATTTCATTTTCTATTTATAGTTTGAAATGAAACACTTGGTGGTAGGGGGGGGGGGAATCCAACTCAAGGCAATTTAAGGGAAATCTCATACATTTTTACATCTGCGTACATCAATTAAGAGACTTTCCTTGACTGCCATCTGCTCTGCAGGGCTCTGTACAGAACAATTACCTTGATCAAAGCAGTGTACCCCCCCAGCCCCAAGATTGTGGTGACCCTTTAAAGCTTGATAGCATGGCTTTAGCTGTGTGTCCTTCTAACTGCTGAAAGAGAAAGGGTTTTTTGGGGTCATGGTACAGTGAGTGGATATTAAAAATCTGACATGTTTTGGGGAGATGCTAAAGTAATCATCTTCATAACCTATAAGATTACTTAGTTGGCTTCTTTTGAGGGCTTCTTTGAAATTGTTATCTGGTTGGTTTTGATGATGGTCCTTCCCTACTCATCTTAACTCTCACTTCTCAGTTTAACTGGTCCCACAATATTTCTGATTCCCTTTCAGATTCCCATTTTATTTTATTTTATTTTATTTTATTTTATTTTATTTTATTTATAATACATTTCATTATTTTATCTGGGTCCCCCACCTTAGGGGACCCAAAGTAGACCACAACAGATATAGCTATAAAACACAGTTTTAAAATACTGTATAAATATCAGAAGTCTGTTATATTTAAGAATCTTCTCACCTAAAGAGCTAAGCTGGAGGAGCAGAAAGAATTGGAGGATTCTTTTATGCCCTTTTCAGAAAAAAAGCTAGGCATTTTACAGATTAAGATTTTAACAATAGTTAAAAACAATGAAACCCCAATGTAATACAATGAAACAACTTCATCTATGCAGGCTATCTGAATAATAAATTGGTTCAAAGCTCATTCTGTCTGGGTGGCAGATTTTGTTGTGTGTGGGGGGGGAGATGTCATAATAGCAGCTCTAGGCTGTTTTTCTCTCCCTCTTCCACTCCTCTCAGTAGAAGCTGCTGCAGTGGGTATAAGCAGCATTCATGCAGCCTTTCCCAAGTGCCTACTATTTGGTGTTGCCTGCAGACTCTACTCAAAAAAAGAAAAGTATCTGATTCTGCTACAGCAGAACACAAACCATTCCAAAGAACATAATGTATACAAACACTCTTGACTTAATATTTGTCTATATGTAACAACATTGCAGCCATGCCGGCCACATGGCCACAGACTTGCACAACAATGGCTCTTCGACTTGAATATGGAGATGAACCAGTAGAGTAGAACACAACTGGCACGCATGTGCGGGGGGAAACTTTTATATGTAACAACATATTTTTCACCTGCCTGATATATCCCAAATGGACCTAAACCTAATAGTATATTTTTCTGTTGATTTTTTTAACATTCCTAAAACCAATTCCAAACTATATTAAGTAAACAATGTACAGTGAGATATAGAGAGTATAAATCTAAGCTGAAGGTTCAGAAAAGAACTCAGAGAAAAATGTGGCAGTGCAGGCTTGCACCAGAGCATATCCTAACAGCAAATCTCAGGGAATTTATAAGCAGCTATGTCCATCTTTCAACTGGAAAGAACCTATGTGCAAAAAATGCCTTCTTGTATCAGTGCCCCCCAAATTACCCTTGGCACCAGACTGTTGTTAAGTTTCATTTCTCAAGAAATCATTGCAGGATGCCTGAGTAATAGTTTCACTTTTGCTTTCTAATCTATACTAGTAAATGGGACTATTAGGAATCATGGGAATATTAGGAATCATTATCTCAGATATTCAGAAATATCAAATTCAGATTTAGATACATTCAAAACTAGCTGAATAATGCATTATTTGGTGAATTCTGAATATTTCCAAATATTCCTACTAATGACTATGGAAATGCTGTAAGCAACTTTATCTGAGGCACTAGATATGGGCTTTTTATTTCGGAAGTGGTCAGGTTTCGAAATGAGACCCATGAGCCCAGCTGGCGTTCGGAGCCAGAGAAACGCAATTAACCAATCCCTTACCTTGCACCTGGCTCGCACAGGTCTAAACTTCAACAAGGAAGAAGTCTCCAATGTCATCTGTCCATCTCCCTGGCACTGTCCAGTCAGGAGCTGTGCAGGGAAATGCATCATCCCGCCTCCCTGTCTGACTGGCCAGCGCCAAGGAGAAGGAAAGATGACGTGTCAGAGGCCTCTTCCTCGTTGGAGTTTAGCCTCACAGGAGCCCAATGCAAGGTAAGGTATTGGTTGATTGCATACCTCCAGTTCTGAATTCCACCTGGGCTCCCGCATTCCATGTCAGAAGCTGACCACATCTGAAATGAAAAGCCCATCTCTATGAGGCACTAATGGTGCTTCTTTAGACCTTGCAAAAGGAGAAGGGGGACATGCAAGTTGGTCTTACTGTCTATATCATTGTGTGTATTAGTTATTTCTTTTTAATTGTGGAGGTTCAGTGCATAGTCTGAAGGTACTTGCTATTCTTTCTTTCTTTCTTTCTTTCTTTCTTTCTTTCTTTCTTTCTTTC
>JAHTLZ010000204.1:67621055-67657877 GCA_023846285.1 Phrynocephalus versicolor
TGTGTGTGTGTGTGTGTCCGGGGGGGGGGGGATCAAGTTCTCTGGTATTTCAGATGTCAAATAGACCAAAGCCTGTTATAATTTAACATTGTCTTCCTGTAACAATACTGGATAGAAATCACAATACTGTAGTAATGTGGGTACATTTCAATATTGGGAAAGTGATCAATATAGGGCACTAAAATGGCCTCTTTTAGGATACAGACAAGGGGAAGGGGAGAGGGAGGGAGACTTGATAGCATTTCGGTCCTATGTAATCCTGTATTGACTAACTGGCTTTGTGGGGGAATTGAAACAAAAAAAAATCTTTGTTTTTAAAGCTGTGTGATTAAAACTAAATAAACATTTCACAATTTGCGAGTCTGGGCTGTGGAACAATGAAACAATAGTCTCTATTGATTTTGACCTCATTTTGTACAGTATAATTATAACCTCTGTGCCTGCATATGGACATTTTATTCAATCATGTATGCAGCTTTTGCATACCTCAAAGGCCTCATCCTTCAGTAGATAAAAGACACTAACAGTACAAATACAGTAATTGGTATGATCGAGTGACAGAATTGCATAGTTAGCATGAGATTTTCAAGGGACCCCCTTATTTGGGACCTCCTTTATACTACTGAAAGAGATGGAGATAACAGTACTATACTTTATTGGGGCCATCCCCCAAGATCTTTGTGGCCTGAGGTAAAAACTACAAATAGGTCTCTTACAGTGGCAAAATCAAGGCATATCAACAGCCATGTTATTCAAGCACTTGGGGCAGAAAAGCACCTCTCTCTATTCTTGGCAGTAAAAATAAAGCAATACAAAAATTAAAAAATGTGCCCTGTTCTGAAAGAAACATTTGCTTGTCTTGCAAAACTCTCTTAATCCAAGTTACTGCTAAACCAAGGTATTACTGTATTTGCTCTCTGAGTGGCTGCCTCATTCTGCGTAAAAATAAGATTGGCCCTAAAGCAAGCAAAAACAAAATGTTCTGCTTATATACAATCCCATAACGCTTAAAGGACTCTTGGGTCAGTTTACAATTTAATTATGCAGGCTACATATTCCTCCCCCCCACCACAAGCTGGGTACTCATTTTACCAACCTCGGAAGGATGGAAGGCTGAGTCAACCATGAGCCAGCTACCTGGAATTGAACCCCAGGTCATGAGCACAGCTTTATTTGACAGTGAGACTAGGATGCTTTCCCAGTCAGTTTAGGTATTTACATGTATGGTATACACTACAGTACATTGGCTGCTCTGTTGCATATCTTCAGTGAATGCCACTTTTATGCCCATTGTGTGTTACCTCCACCCATAGAGCAGTTTGATATACTGGCAGCTCTGATCTATTTTCAACCAGATTCCTCCAATTTACTTCTGCAGGTCTACTAAAGTACTTCTAAAAACCCTTCATTTCCACAGCACATTATTAGAGATAATTGGTTTTTTGTTTTTGCTTTTGCACTTAGCATAGCTGTCACAATGAGATTTTGCCAGAGCACATTATGCATGTCCAAATATTAATACTGTCTTACGCATAGACAGGCAGTTGAAACAAATTTCTAGTGCTAGAGAGAACAGGAATTTAGGAGAATGCCTGGGTGTTTTCCCAAAAGTTTGAGAAACATAACAGCAAATATTCTGTGTTTATTCACCAGAGCCTTTGAATGAAAGAAACATTTTTGAGGTTATCCTTGAAAAAGAAACTTCTCGTCTTTAAAAAATCTATGCTGCGTGAATTTTGTTCATGAAGTTTAAAAACTGCATGAGATAGGGAAACAAGTCATTATTACCCTCACATTTGAAAGTACCCTTGGTGCCTTAAATGTCTAACCTTCCTGAAACATCTGCAGAGCAATGCTAATAGTTAAACTTATTGTACAGTATACTGTAATTTAAAAAACTGTAAACTACCCAGAGACTACTTGAAGTGATGAAAGTGATCTAATTCCAGACACCTTTTGTGATTTGCTTATCAGTAGGGATGGACAATTCATTTCGCAACCTACCAGTTATTAAACGACCTGTGCAAGCCCAGGTGGTGTTCAGAAGCCTCCGACACACAAGCAGCTAATCTTTTACCTTGGTCTGGGCTCACGTGGGGTTAAACACCAATCAGGAAGCAGAGTGCTGGACAATCAGACAGGGAGGCAGGGTGATGCCTGTCCCTGCACAGCTCCTGATTGGCCAACACCACGGAGAAGCAAAGATGACATTGCAGCGTGCTTCCTTGTTGGAGCTGTTCTCTCTGTGCAACAGTTTCTCATTATCTGGATCTATCAAACAATATCTAGTCCACTTTGCTGCAGATAAAACCAAATTCTTGTCTGCCTGCTCTCTGGTGTTCTTTAAGCCTCATTGGATAGATTAGCTGCTTGTGTGTCGGAGGCTTCTGAACATCACCTGGGTTCATACAGGTCATTTCGGAACTGGTAGGTTCCAAAACAAATTGCCCAGCCCTATTTGTAAGGCTTTTGGGGCCAGAATGAAGTGTTGTTGCTCACCAGCTCTAAACTTATACAAATGTATAGTTTGCGCATTGCTAACAAAATATTTCAGCACACTAGCAGAAACAGTTAAGGAAATTAGGAGAGTGCGAATTGTGTCAACGATTTTCTACATAGGTAGCCAAGGCAGAAAATGATGGCCTGTGGGGCACATTGTAAAAGCCAAACAGTAGTGCATCCCCCTAGGATGGAATAATGGGGTGAAATTGTGGGTGAAATAATGGGGTGAAAATGAAGCAGCGTCCTGCTCTATGTAGGGGAAAATGTACACAAGTAGGCCAAGAACCCCATCCACGTCATGTCCAGTGTAACTCTGGAACTAGTGGAGACCGTAGGCTCCAATTTGGTCAGGCTCTCAAATCCATTCTGTGTTTTAATTGGACTTTAGGCTTCAGAACCTATTGTATAATGGGGATAAGGACCAGCATCTTGAAGAACTCCTGCAAAGTCCAGTCTAAACCCAGGTGCAGCTTCACAGTCCCTGTGCATCTCCTGCCATCATTGCCTTGAACTATTTATTCATCTGTCATTGCAGCAGCGCCAGGATCAATACATATTTACATATGTCTACTAGACATGGGCACGACTTGGCAAAATTCTCGTTTCCGTTTCCGTTCCTCGTTTCCATTACGTAACGGAAACGGTAACGACAATTACTCCGCCAGAACTCGAACTTGAACCGATAAAAGAAAAATTGGGTCTGATTTGTCGTTGTCGTTCCTGGCATAACAGCGATCGCAGGATGCCAAGCGGCACAGAAAAAAGGTTTTAAAAATTAAAAAAACCCCGATTCCCGGCCAAAAGAGCAGGCGAAAATATGCCTGCCTGAGTGAGGGCACCTACCAGAGGGGTGGTTTCTGGGGGGGGGTCCCTGGCCTCCCCCCTCTCCTGTCCTGGGCTGCTCTGGTGGGGGGCATCCTCGTCATCTCGCCAACTCGCCAAGCGGCGGCACAGAAAAAAAGTTTTTAAAATAAAAAAAACTGATTCCCGGCCAAAAAAACAGGCGAAAATATGCCTGTCTGAGGGCACCTACCAGAGGGGTGGTTTCTGGGGTGGGGGGTCCCCGGCCTCCCCCCCTCCTGTCCCAGGCCGCTCTGGTACCAGGCGGGGGGGCATCCTCATCGTCTCCATTTGCCATGCCCTGGGGGCATCCAAAATGGTGACCGCAATATTTTTTTTGAAATCGTGGTCCAAAAACCCACCAAAAACCCACAGAAACATGCGAAAATTAGCTATTTTAAATGCTTGAATTTTTACAGTAGCAGCAGTGGGTTTTTCTTGCAATAAAACGTCTCCACTGTTTTTATTTTATTTTATTTTATTTTAATTTTTTTACACCTGTGCACGCGCAATGATGGGCTGGCCATGGGATGGGACCATGAAAATTTTTGGAGCCATTCCACCAATCGCATGGCCAGGTTTTGCTGAGACTTCTGGATGTGCCAGAGAGGGCATAAAAAGCCCACCAACCCTAAGCCTAAACCTAAGCCTAAGCCTAACCCTAACCCATACGCCAGTACACTCTGTTCTTAGTGGGCCAGAGGCACCCAGAGGTGCAGCCCACTAACCCACCCTAACCTTAACCGTTACCCTAAGCCTAGCCCTTACCCCCTAACCCCATGCTCTGGGAAGTCAAGTCGCACTAAATCGCGGTGGAAATGACAAATGACAAACCACACGATGAAACGGCAATTTTTTGAAAAATTTCGCGCCAAACAGAAACAACCCGAAATGGACCCGTCCCGACAAACGACAACTCGAAAAATATTTTTTTCTGGCCGTGCCCATCTCTAATGTCTACAACAAAGAAGAAGCATGCTTGTTCTGGCCCTGTAGTCCTGTGCATGATGTGAAAGAAAGAGAATCCTTTACTCATAAGGAAAAGACAAAAGGCAGCAACATAACTGGTCAAAACAGGCAAGGGAAGCTTTGGACATCTGTTCCAGTGTCCTCAAGTGAATTTATTCCCTTATATAGTGGAATGGTGGTTTCCATGTTAGAGTTGGTAACATGACATGAAAAGGAAAGGGAAGAGGGGCTGAATGAAATCATAGCCTTTGTATAATAACAGAAAAGCCACATTGGAAGCTGTTCAGTACTGTACTTTTCAGGACAGAGAAGACAAACTGCTTTTGCTGTGGCACGAGTCCAATCTCTAACTAGAATCGATTGCTTTGCTAACATTGAACACAAAAGATGTTCATTGTATGCAAACTGCATTTTGGGGGAGAAGCACCTTTTTCTGAAGACTTGCAAAACTGTTGATAGAGGGGTGTGTGTGTGTGAGAGAGAGAGAGAGAGTGTGTGTGTGTGTTCCTTCCACCCTCCCTCCTTCACAGAATCTCCCACAGTGAAGAAACTACAGCTGACTCTGTGCTTCCTGTCCCAGAGGGCGGGAAAAGCTTTTCACTTCACAGTAGGGTTTCTTCATAATAGCTGTGTGACAACTGCCTGCCAGTGTTTCTGAAAAGGCGCTGGCCAAAATTATAATGAAATTACTTATGTTAAGATACTCGCTAGGGAGGCTGTTCCAAGAAAAAATGACTTCCTTTATTCACTCCCGAAAAATTCTTTACCGTCCATGCCCGGTCACCTAACAGGATCTGGGCTCATCAAGAATAGCAGTGTGAGAGAGAACATTCTCCACACTGACTATGCCCTCACAGGAGGACCCACATACTGTTTGATGACAGGATTTTGTGTCACAAGGATTTGGACTTCACTAGAAGTCGGCCGGTGTCAACTTTTGCAAAGCTGTGTTTTTGTTGCCAGCTGTACTCCCGTGGGGTGCTTTGAATAGGATTCCAAATTACAGAGAGCTGCTTTTTTTTTTGCTGGAGAGCATGCTTTACATGGCCTTTGAAAAACAATGCAAACAGCTGACATGGGACTATGAACGATCCAGCACAGCATTAGTATGGGTATACACGGGTGCAGGGATTACAGCTGAGACGACCATTATGGCATGTTGGGCCTGCTTCCCTGCCTGCAGATTGTTTTCTTCTTTGAGAGCTGGCTTGGGTTGTTACAGCTGTACCCATTGTCCAAAATTCATTTTGATTTTTCTAATCCTGGCCCATTCCCCACTCCCTTCGCAGCATATGTTTGACTACGGATTTGTGAATAAAATATCTGATTGGTTATTCAGATCATTAGATATAATTCATGATAATCACCCCACCTCTTTACAAAACCTGAAGAAGGCATTTTTGGGGGGCAACTGCCCAAATCCTACAGCCAGCAGAGCCAATGGCCATGTTGGCTTGTAGAGTATGATTGTTATAGTCCAAAAAAAGGAACTTTTCATAGCTCCACCCATTTCCTGTTCTCTCTTTGGCTCCACAATATTGCATTGCAGTTGCTAAAAATCACAGGCATCATTTTATCCTTAGTTCTTCTTTCCTTCCTTCCTTGAAGCTACAGTACTTCTATCCCAATGACAGTCATTGTCTCCTTTTTATTGATCTATCTCTTAGTCTTCTGCTTCTCATTTCATTACCTTTCTCTTTTATTTATTTATATTTATATTTCTAGACCTTCTGACTTTACCAGGGGAGCTCTGGGCGGTTCACAACATAGAATACCAATACAAAGTCCATTATTTTTTTTAAAAAACCAGATAAAACATAAAACCAACCACTAGAACCTATAAGGAAACAGTAAAATATAAGATGGTGGTGGAAAAAAAAGAGACTCATTTTTGATCACTCTTGTAACAAATTAAAAGCCTTTTTATTTATATTGGTTACAGATTTCTCCCAGTCAAGCTGGCTTTTTCACTTCCTAAACAAAACTCCATTGCCAGTGAACTGTCAACCTCTTCCCTTATTATATTTACATATTGTCTAAACATTCATTGATGGGCTGGTTCAGCCAGTGACTGGACATGTAGCTAATAGGCTGGTGATGCTACTTTTGACTAATTATGACATTCTAGATGGGCCATTCCAATTTAGATTTTGTTAGATTTTTATTCTTCTGATTGTATGTTTTGGTATACATTGGTAACATTTTACTTCTCAACATTATGTGATAGGAACTAATTTAAAACCGTGGCATATAAACAAAGATAGATATATGGAGTCAAGTGAAAGGAAGAGTTCTCAATGCCTTCACTGGGCATAAACATATATACACCCTACTTAGACAATTTTTTTAAAAAAATAGCAGTTATCATTCCGAGGCCTGCCAAATTCGTGAGCTGTTATTATCCTTACAATTTTTTTATCACTCTCCTTTCTGATTTCTTCAAAGTACATATGTCTAAAAACAAAATCTGAATGCTGCAATTTGCTGGCCTGTGGTACACATATTCCCTCATGTCCACTTTATTATCAGCTCATCACTGTTGCTTTCTCCTCCTTTCTGAATGTAGTAGAATCTTGCTTTCCCCCAAGTGCATCCACTACAAGAAGACAAAGCAGATAACAAAAATGAATGTTGGCAGAGAGGGCATGTAACAAATATAAATGATAATGTGGCACAAAAAGGCTGTCAAAGTAACTTACATGGCGATCTAATTAACTATGTTCCTAAGAGTAACTAGGTTATTTGTAGGTACATAGAGAGTTGCTTTATTTCATGTCACTCCATTGTCTAGTGTGCCACATTCTCAACACAGTCTGAAAATATATTCCCCAATGTTTTGGATAGGAGTCTTTCCTAGCCCTGCAGTTTCAATGAAAAATACTACAGCATAGCACTACTATGAAATATGTATGCCTGGGATTTCCTTCTAACCCTACAACTGCAAATTGTATCAATGTGACCAGTAAAAACATCCTTGTAATTTTATTATGGTTAAATAGTCCACAATCAAAGTGAAGGCTGCTCTCAGACGACCACTAAAATCCGCTGCAAAGTGCTCACAGATGTGGAGCATAAAATCATTTTCCCATGAACAGCGGACTTTTAAAAAAATAAAGTGTGACCACGCCCACTTAAGCGTGACCAGGCACATTTTACAAGTACCTGGTCTCGAAGTGGTAAAATCCTTGTCGCTGTTCCAATGCGGATTTTAAATCGTTACTTGAGTCTGTGGGAACATGAAAAATCCGCACCAAAACCCTGTAATGGTATCTTTCCTTCGGTTCTTAGTCATGGGATCAGAAGAGTTGCAGATTTTCAAAACGCGACCATGGGAACATCCGATATGCAACATCAACCACATGACCACTCCAGAAGGTGATCCGGATCAAAGTTTGCTGCGGATTTTAGTGGTCATGTGAAAGCAGCATTTGGTTATGATGAGACAACAGTATTCTTTAATATGATGCACTCCTCAAATTAAGTGATTTGTGAAGCAGAGACATTGGAGGAGCTGTGCTAATAAAAAGAGATGAAATCATATAATAGGCAACTCTGGAAAAGAATAAGAATGTGTCAAGCTATGGCAGGGGTCTGCAACCTTTAAGACATAAAGAGCCACTAGGACCCGTTTCTGACGGAAAAAAAAAACTGGGAGCCGCAAAACCATTGCGACATTTAAAACAAATATAACACTGCAAATATATTTTCCCCTCCCCTCGCTCCTGGCTTTTTGGGCGCTCGCAAGCAACACACTCCCTCGCACGCTCCTCGGACACGCTGTGCCCCGGCGCTGGGCTCAGGTGGGGTGGGAAGGAGCGCCCGCGGCTGCGGCTCCTCCGAGCACCCCCGAAGGGCTTCTGAGAAGGAAGCCAATGAAAGTTGCTTCTTCGGCACTTCGGGTGCCGGGAAAGCGAGCGAGCGGGCGAGCCCGAGCTGCCGCCGCCTCCCCCACCCCACCACCCTGTCCCCGAGGGTTTCCATCAAGGCGCGCACCTGCCACAAGTTCTCCCGCACGCGCAACTGGGGCGGCTGTGTGTCCACCAGCCTCGGGGAGGGCCGGGCTGGGGGGTGGGTGGGCACGCAGGAGGCACGTTCTGTGTGTTGGAATGGAGTGGAAGGCAGCTGCTGGCAGGCTTTTGGAGAGAGAGAGAGAGAGAGAGACAAGCAGGCAGGCGCACAGGCGCTCCGCTCAGCTCGGCTCAGCTTCTCGAGCCAGGTGGCGTGCCGTTGGCCTCCCCGGGTGGCCAGGGGCCCCTGAACAACTTGAGCCCAGGGCCCCCACCCCGCCGCCGAAACTGGCTGACTCCAGGAGGGAGCCGCTGGAAGTCTAATAAGAGAGACTCCTCCTCGGGCCGGGGGGCAGGCTCGAACTAGCTGTCACACCGCGTCCCTCGACTGCCAAGTTGATCTCGTGCAGGAAAAAGAAAAGCCGACTTCCTCTGTTGCTTCTCGCCTCTCCACCACCGCCGCCGCTCCCCCCCTCCTCGCTACCGCCGCCACCAACCCCTTGCTTGTTGGGCCAGAACGGACAGCACCGGGCAAGGAAGCAGGGCGGCGGGGGCGGCGGGGGCGGTGGGGGCGTGGGGAGAGACAAGACTAGCCGTGGCCCCCTCCCCACGCCGCCTTTCTTGAGGTTCCCATTCCGCCCTCGCTGCCTTCTGCCCGGATCCTGCAGCCATGGTCTGACTCCCCCCCACACACACACACTCCATCTCTCCCTCCTCCTTCTCCTCCTCTCGCCCCCACCCTCCATGGAGGAGGGAAACGCGTGCCCACACCGCTTCCACTTTTTTTGGGGGGGGGGCAGTTTTTAAAAATCTTCCAAAAAATAGTACAGGAGGGAGAGGAGGGGAATTTCTAATCTCTCTCTTTCTTTCTCTCTCTCTCTCTCTTTCGCGGAGACATGCCGCCCGCGCGCCCGCTCCCCCGCGTTTTTGGAGCAAAACACCCAAGCAAGAAAGGAAGGGGAAGGGGGGGAAGGAAGGAAGGAGGGTTTTCTCTTCCTCCACGTTGCACACACACACACACACACACACACACACACACACACACACACACACGTCGCTTCTTCCCCCTCCCCCCAAACACCCAAGCAAGAAAGGAAGGGGAAGGGGGGAAGGAAGGAAGGAGGGTCTTTTTTTTCTGGGGGGGAGGCAACAATCCAGATCTGGGAGGTTTTCTTGAAGTTAAAAAAAAAGAAAAAAGGCTGCCGTTCGGGGGGCACTTTCCACCACGCCTCCCTCTCTCTCTTTCTTGCTCTGAAGAAGAGGGAGCGCGCGGGAAGGTAGAGCGCGAGAGTGTGGCCGCGCTTGGCTTCGCGCCGCCTTGTGGGACGGGCTGTCCTCGCGAGATTCGGCGCCTTTGTATTGAAATTTCTGAACCCTCCCGGAGCTGCGGCAAATGTTCCAAAGAGCCGCATGCGGCTCCGGAGCCGCGGGTTGCAGACCCCCGAGCTATGGGAATAAAACAAATTCCCAAATCCATACATGACTGTATATTTATTAGCCATTCAATCAATCAATCAATTTTATTTTGCAGCCAAAGGCCCGATAAATTAGTATAAACAGGAAAAGCACAAAATAAGCAAGCATTCCAGTTTCTAGCAGTCTTCTTCAGATTAGGTGGTAAAAAACTGGAAGGAAATTAAATGGCATGGAAATCCAAGTATTTGTATAGGTGTTTCAAGCCATGGAGGACTGCAGTGAGATAAATGGCCATGGAAGTCCATTCAGTTTCAGAACCTTTATTTGGCCTAAAAACATTGCAAAGTGCTGAAAACATATAACAGTCCACATATATTGGTGGATACCTGGGGGACATCATTAGATGTCAGTAATGTGTGCCAATCAAGTGTGACGCCTCTGGATGATGAGAGGGATGTCTCTGGCAGTTGTTGCAGTAAGTTTCATATTAGTGCCCCCAGCAGCTGCTGGATTTTGCCCAGGTCATCCCAACCAGGATGAGATAAAAAGAAGATGGGTTAAGTGATGCTGGCAGATATCCTGGTACCAGATGAAATGAAACATCATATGCCACAATGATTCGACTTCTCTCTCCCTGGATTCGACCTCTCCCTGGGGCCGTAGAACTGATGCAATCTCCAAACAGTATCCGAACAGAAGAAATAAAACGAAAATAAAATAATCATCACTGGCATTACCTGTGTAGTTTTATTATGAATTGGAGCTGAGGGCTTCAAGTAGATTGCAGCCGAAGGAAAATAAGTTGCCAGTTTATGCTTTGCTTGCTGCTGTTTCCTTTCTCAGTGGTGGCATCGGAATGAAGTGTTTCTTTTGCATTGCTCCAGGGTCAATGCTGTGCCATGTGCCCCTTCTGGCTTCCACAAAGGCACACATGTGGCATCCTGAGGTGTCTGTGGAATAGCTGGCCCTGAAACAATTCTGTTTAATCAGGAGTGAAGTAAATGTCAGCAACTCAGTGTTCTAGATCAGCAGTTACCACGATGGATACATCTTAATCGAGCAATTAGGTGGCTTTTTGTTGTCATCATTTGGTGTTTCCCACGTCGGCGAAGGAAACAGATTTGCTGCTTTGCTCCGATGACTGCCAGCAGCCGTGTTTGTTGTTAACAAAGACATTTACACCTAACCACCAGTTGGCAGGTGTTAACACTTTGTTACTTGCTATTCCCACATGCTGAGTATTGTGGGAAGGCTGCCAAGCGCTCCGTCTTGAGCAACACTTGAGTTTTACAACAGAAACAACAACATCCACAACAGAAAAGGAAGAAAAACAAATAAAGGAACACAAGCAATGGAAACAAAAGCACCAAGTGCCTGGCCTAGTGCCTTTACCTGAAGAGAACATGGGGCTTTGTGAAATGCCTTGGCATTTATGAGGGCACAAAGGCAATTGGGTTGGGAAGATGTTGGCCTTTTGATTGTGATAGGTGCAAAACCTGCTCTCCATGCAGTCTTGACCTTTGATTCAGGGTATCGCAGGTAGATTGTCTCCTGATACAGTATATCTGAAATGTTTCAGAGAAAGGAAACTGATATTTTTTTGGTTTTGTTACATCGTTCTAGAGAATAGCTCTGGGATCTGTCTGTCTCCTGCCAGTTATTGCCATTTGTCCATCAGTGAGCAGATGAGGTGCAAACAGAAGGTCGATGTGGATCTAGTGAGTGATCTCTGGATGGCTTGCAGTAGATCAGCAAGAATTTCCAATTCACACTTGTTTAACCAAGCATGTAATCAACAAACTGCTTCAGTGCTTCAAGTCCTGCCTCCTCCAGTGGGTGCTCACTCAGAGGTAGCACCCGGAGAATGCGGGGCAGGGAAGCCAGGCTGCTGTATCCAAGTGGAGCCCTGCTGGAGGAGATGGAGCACTGAAGTGCCGAACACCTGCTTGGCTGTTAAATGAACTGGAAAGAAGTGCTAAAGTGGCAGTTCGTGCCCATCCCTAGTCTGGCATACAAAACAAATTTCTGCACTTGGAAACTGTTGATTCTAAGTGTATTACTTTTGTGCTAGGCTCCATTGCTTAGATCTTGGGCTCTGGTAGGAAAAAAAGAAGAAGATTCCAGAAACCTGAAGTCTGCCCATCCCAACAGTAGTTAGTTTAAAGATAAAATGTTAGAGCTCAAATCTGCAAGTAGTTGAACTTCATACAAAGTACATAGGATGTACTGCAAAGACTGGAGCACCTGCAGCCTGGTCATGCCTTGTATTGGCCATCAGACAAACAGTTAGCAATAAAGGAAAATAATAGCCTAAGAAAGGGAAGTAAGCATTAAACAACATCCTGTCCGTCTGCCAGCATAATAGCCAACCCACAACTCACACACACACACTTGATTAGTCAGATGATGAAGCCTCCATCCCAAAGGCTTTTCAGTCATTGTGGAGTTGATTTTCAGGCAAAAATCAAAGAGAAACAACAAAAGAAAAGACAAAAAACGTGTGGCACCTTAAAGACTAACTTTCATATTTTAATGTAACATTTCATGGACTACACGTCCACTGCTTCAGACATATAGCAGCAGAATGAGTTCTGTAATATAATATGTGATGGGATATACATTTCATACCAAATATTCGTTGGCTGTAGCATTTGCATGTAAGTCCGGTTTGCAGGTTCCCACATAGACAGTTGGGGGGGGGCTGGCCGGGGGAGGGTGGAGCGGGAGGGGGAGGAGGGGAGCTGGCCAGTTATAAAAATGATGGGAAGGACTGGTCTTCTGGTGTTTGCTGATGGAGCTTTATGGCTCTGTGGTGAGTGCCTTGAGGAAAACCAGACAAGATCAGATCAGGTTGGAAGAAAAAAAGTGGGAAAGGGTGAGAAAGTTTTTTACTTTAAGAGTCCTGGTGGGAGATAACTTCCAGGTAAAGGTGGCAATATGGTATATTACATTTGATAATGACTCAAGAAACCCTGACTTATGTTTAGTCCATTCTTGTGTGTGTCCATCATGCATATGATTTTTATCTCAGCTGTTTCCCTTTGTTTTCTGGATCTGTAATGATTCTGTTCCAAAATGGTGACCTTCAAGTCCTTCAAGCAGTGTCCAGGTAAACTGAAATGTTTTGAGACAGTTTTTTGTGTATTGTGGTTTCTTATTTCAAACTTGTGTTCATTGATGTGTTTTCTTAGAGATTGTCCTGTTTGTCCAATGTAGAGTGCAGATGGGCATTGTTGGCAAAGGATGGCATATATCACATTGGTTGCGGAGCAGGTGAAGTTGCCCTTGATACTGTTTGTGACATTATTGGGTTCTGTGATTGTGTTGCCAAAGTTGAGTGTGTGGGCACAGTTGTCATTGGGGTTTGTGACAAGGTTTAGTTCCACTATCCATGTTGCTGTTTTGTAATCTTGTGTGCATTAGTATTTGTTTGAGGTTGGGAGGTTGTCTGTCGTTGATCTATATTTGATATCCTGTTGCCTCACTGAAGAGACAATACTCAGAATTCATTGTAAGAACACACAGTGGATTGAAACAAACCACCTAAACCATATTATGAGTCTTTGCTTAAAAGCTGAACAAACCCCAAAAGTAGTCCCTGCTGATCTTTCTGCCCCTGAAAACCTATTTCCTGATGGTGTAAATAAATAATGAGCAAAGCTGGAAATCTGGACCTAAGGGTACAGTTGTGGCTTGTCTGAAGCCTGCGTGGATGAGTGGTGCCAAGATTTGCATTCTGATGCCAGCATTTGGAAAATGTTCTCCTTGAAGCCACATTTCTTCCAAGTTGGCATGCATCAAGAGTCAGCACTGATCTGTGGGCAGACATGCTATGACAGTGCCAGGTGTCCCCTCTGCCAGTAACAGCACAAGGCCTCTCTAAAGCTACGAGTGATAAATAAAGCAAGGTTGAGCTGCAAACTGCACTGTTTTGACACTCCTTTGTTCTCATATGCTCCACCATGTATTTAGATAGGGCTTCTGACAGAGGAACAATATTGAGGTTGTAAGGTCAGCAACATCTCACTCCTTTGTACTTTGCCCAAAACTTGAAAGTAGAGGTTGGACACTTGTAATGTCACAGAGGTGGGTTCCTGTAGTGTCACAGAGGGTTGGGAGGGAAGCAAGCACAGCACATGTATAAAAACACAATTGCATTGGCACTAGCCCTGGCACCAGCTGGGAATCGGCGGGCATGGGTGTGCAGGTTTCAAGAACACCTCAAGGTTTGAAGTCGAAAGATTGCAAAAGGAATGCATGGATGGGGCAAATATCTGAATTGTTTAAGTCTCGGTTGCACTTGTCCTTTAAGCATTCATTTTTCTCTAAGATCTGTTCTAAAACTCCCTGAATTCCTTAGTTGGGATGGTCAACTAAGATCCCATAGTTACAGCGGTGGCTGTGATGCTCTCTGAGGTAGAGATGGGCACGACTCAGCGAAATTTTCGTTTCTGTTTTTGTTTTTTCATTTTCGTTAGGTAACGAAACGAAAATGAAAATTTTTCAAAAAACAAAACGGAAACGGAAACGAAACGAAAATTTTTGCCGTGTTTTTCGTTTTCGTTGCGGCAAGCACATTGAACTGAAAAGAATGCTAACGAAACAGAAATTTTTCGTTTCCGTTTCCGTTTTTCGTTTTCGTTAGGCAACGAAACGAAAACGAAAAATTTGCGGAAAAACCCAACAAAAACGAAAATGAACCGAAACGAACCCCTCAACGAAAAACAAAAAACCATTTTTCTTGAGTCGTGCCCATCTCTACTCTGAGGTATTATCTGAACAGGTTTTCCAAGCTCTGAAATTGTGCTGTCAGCTGCCAATGTTCCATTTGTTTTACTGCAGACATATTTCCCATCCCTCTGAGCTTTAGAGCTGTGGACTTGGAACCTAATGCATTGGCCATGTTTATCAGAGTGGCTGTATACATTTTAGAAGATTGGTAATGCAGCTGCTATAATAGCCATCAAAGCATGATGGAGAAGATACTCCCCAACTCCATACTATCCTTGAAAGTCAAGTGATTTATATATTAAAAGTTAGAGAACTGACTTCCTTTGCTTTATCTGTTTCTTGAAAATTAATTTGTTGCCCTAAATGTTTACAACGCAGACAGCAAAAGCATCAATAGACAGCACCACAGCTCTCTAGATCACCATGCATCTTCAGTGTATTATTTTTACCAAGAAAAGTTTTGAATTCCAATCTTGTTACATTAAACAGCCATGCAGAAATGTCTCAGCTGTTCCACTGGCATGTGAAAGGCAAAACATAGGTTTTGACCCTATATCACTTTGTCAGAGGTCATGTCTGAAATGATAAGATATGCTAAATTGAGAAATGCCAACTGCACATTCCTCCACTTTGTTTTGTGTCCCTGCAATTTTATGGTGATTTCCTTCTTTTTGATATTTAAAAATGATTTTGCAGCTCTGCAACCAAGATAGAACACTGGTGGGTAAGAATTTTTAGTTTTTGCTTTTTTCATGGTTTTATCAGTGGAATAACTTCTTGATCATACTTGGAACAATTAGAACTTTGTCCAATGACAAGGCACTATTTCAGTTTTTAAAAAGTTAAAACATACCAGAAAGACAAACAAGTGGGTCCTTGAACAAACCAACCCTAAACTGTCTCAGGAAGGCAAAAATGTTGAACCCAAGGCTGTCCTACTTTGGACACATCACAGGAATGATTCCCTGGAAAAGGCAAAAAAAGCTGAGAAAGGTAGAAAGCAGCTTGGAAAGAAGAGAACCAAATTTGAAATGGACATCTTCCTGAAGGAAGCCACTAAACACTTGAAAAGCTGTGTAGGACCATTGAGGACATGACATTTTTAAGATTGTGTATTCAAAGGGTCACCATGAATCGGAGGTGAATTGACAACACACAATAAGAACAAGTGGTGGCTCAGTGGACTAAGGCCCCGAAAACTGTTGGCTGCAAAGTTGGTAGCTCAGTGGTTCGAATCTCGGGTGCCACGCAGCGGAGAGAGCTCCCGCTGATAACCCCAGCTCCTGCTAACCTAGCAGTTCGAAAGCATGTAAATGCAAGTAGATAAATAGGTACCACTGTAAAAAGTGGGAAGGTAAAACAGTGTTTCCTTGCAGCCATGCCGGCCATGTGGTCATGGACTTGCACCACACTGGCTCTTTGGCTTGAATACGGAGATCAGCACCACCCCTAGAGTCAGACATGACTAGCACACATGTGCAGGGGAAACCTTTACCTTTTTTTTTAAACCTAATAACAACAAGTGGTGGCAATTTTCCTCAATTAATGAAACTCATCTTGACAAAAGAAAAGAATGAAAAGAGCAAAATACTGTAGCACTTTAAAGACTAACAGTTTTATTTCAGGGTGAAATTTTATGGACCAATTTTGAGGACCAAAATCTACTTCTTTAGACACAGGAGTGCAGATACTTGTCCCCTATGTGTATTTTATGTTGGTCAAACTGATATCCAATGTGTGGATCTTGAAATAAAGACCTCTGGAAGTATCTCTTATTTCCAAGTGGGTGGCATCTATTAGCTGGAATAGAAACAACCTCTTAACTTCTTTGTCCCATGTTTCTCCTCGCCAGATGCAGAAGTACGGAAATTTGCATCTGATATCAGAGCAGTGGTAGCTGATGTTTTTCGTAGTTGATGGGATGGAAAGTCGATGCAATCTAGAGCTAGGAGGCAGAACCAGTAGCAAAATCGGGTATTCGTGAACACAAACACACAGATAGGCAGACAAGCATGCATTCACATGCCTGCAAAAGGGGAAATTGATGACAACTTTGCTTATGGTAAGCAGACAAGCAGGAATTGGCCAACTAAAGGCAAGGCCTTAGATTACAGTGGTGTCCAAACTTTGGCCCTCCAGATGTTTTGGACCACGTCTCCCAGAATTCCAATCCTGTATTGCCAATGACAAAGGACTGTGGGAGTTGTGGTCCCAAACATCTGGAGGGCCAAAGTTTGGCTACCACTGCCTTAGAACAATTTGAGAGCCACAGCAAGGAATTAAGGTGCTGAGATTATCAAGTTAGATGAGAGTCATCTTAACATTTTTAATGGCTTGGTCAAATATATATATAAAAGCCTAATGTTAACCTTTGTTTCCACATTGGGGTGAGGCAGCCATGTTCTTTGGCAAATGAAGGCAGTAACTTCAGGTAGAAGATGCCGAGAATGGTCCAGTTACTGTGTGATTTGCAAGGGATGGTTTCTTATCACTTCCTCCTCCCCATGCCGGTTCTTTACATATTTGCTCTTGTCTCTTTCATGCTGCCTAGTTGACTAACACTTCCCCTCCATGTTCCCATAGCTACTGTGATGAGTGTCAGCTGGCTTGGAGAGTGGAAAGGATTCATTTCCCTGGATGTAGTTGTGTCACTGCTTAGCAATTCATCTCGTTTCAATGCCTAGGAAAAGATTTGCTTATTTCGCCTTTGTCAATAGGAACAGAGTCGTACACCTTGAGTACCAAAATTAGGCTTTTCTGTGGTAGACTATACACAGCTTATTTCCCAGACTTCACTAGTTTTCACAGCAGTGTGAAAAAGTTTTCAACACAATCCACAAAGGGAAGGCCTGGATAAACTGACATTATTGGCTGACCTTACCTTAGAAATTTGTACAGGGCTCTTCGGGTAAACCATGAGAAATTGCCCAGCTCCAACAAAAGGTTTGGCTAATATACTTGACTGATGTGAGGTTAGTACAGAGGATTGGTTAGCACATTATCTGAGTTTCAAGGCAGAAGAACAGGAATTGTTAAAGAGGCTTTGTGTTTCATTACTTCTTCCCTCCCCCCCCCATCCCTCATGCCAAGAGCACTTAGCAGATTCATGGTTGTTTATGTTTTTTAGAAAGGGGGGGAGAAACCAAGGGAAGCCATTAGAAATTGCTTCGACTACCTCATTAATCTTTTACAGCAAATAATATATGCAAAACATAGGCCAGCAGAGAGCCTCAAAAGAATAACATTTTTGTAAGGTTATAAAACAAATTAAAGGAATAAATTAAAGTCACAAGAGCAATGGAAGCATGTGTAAAACCTATGGGCTGGCTTTATTTTGGTATTGTTCTAAAAATAAGTTTTAAGTGTGTGAGGGAGGAGAAATTGTTCTTCTGAATTGTTTTCTTTTGTTTCAGCGTTGCATTTCCCAACTGCCAACTTCTCCTGTCTCCTCCGATGGGCATTTCAAAGAAGATGGGATCAGGGAATGAAGTAGAATAACTTTCCAGACAGCAACCGTAGATTGTGTCACTCAGATACAGAAATATCACAGTTTAACATCCTATATCTTTGAGGACATTCACAAAATGGAGAGGTGCAAGGTATGATATTTAGACAGATTAGGGAATCAATTCGGGGGCTCAAACTGTCACACCACAAGCCCAACGCCCATGTGGTTTCGATCAAGCAGAACACCATGTGGTTTAGTGCAAGCATGCTGGGATAAGAACCTAAATAATCTAAACAGGTTTCTAAGATTTTCTTTAGTCTCACTATTGCATCTCATCCCAAGGGGAGAAAAATAGTAATATAATATTACTAGGTGAATATATTTGAATTTTTACTAGGGTATAATGGTGGGAAATGTGAAATGTCAGTGGAAGACGAACTTCTCTACATTGTGTGCTAAACCCAGACCAGATATAGGCACAAGTGAGAGTTGTAGTCCAAAGGAGTAACCTCCCCAAATTTTGTCATCAGCTATGGTCAAATATGGTTTGACAAAAAAGCTAGAGTAAAAATGGAAAATGAGTTCTTCTGGAAGTTGACCCATGGCAACTGAACTTCTTTTCTTGAGAGACTGAAGTGGTTTTGCTACTCATCCAAGCAGCTTTGTCAGTCTGAGAAACATTAGTGCCGAGTCCTCCATTTTATAGTTCAACTTCATTTCACATCACCCTGGTCTGAATAGGCTCACAAGTTGGACAATGTCCTGAATAGGCTTGTTAGGTGGACAATGGCCTAAGGTGCACAAAAGTCCCACCTATGCAACCTTTCCCAACACCCATTAAGTATGGTTCATTAGCTATGGCCTTGCTGGTGGAGGTGTGAAGTGCTTCTGATTTGTCTGGGGATTGATGAAGGGACCACTTGATAGCAGACGGATGGTGCCTGAGTCCCTCACCTCTTTTGGGAGGGGTGTTTTCAATACACACATGAATGGCTTCCCTAACCCCTCTCTCAAACCACCTATCTTCTCTGTCTAATATATGTACATCCTCATCCTCATCTCATAAGACCAGGGAGAAGTGAAATGAAGGTGAACTATAAAATGGAGGATTCACCACTAACTTCCCTCAGTCTGACAAAGCTGCTTGGATTAGTAGCAAAATGTTTTGATCTCTCAAGAAAAAGAAGTCCAGTTGTCATGACTTCACTTCCAGATATAAATTCACCTGGATGACTGAGAATCTTCACAGAGAAATGGAAAAGGAGATTGCTTCCTCATCCTCCTCAAATGCCATATTACTGTAACAATAGATAATGGCCACTAAAGGTACCATAATTCTTTCTCTTCAGACCCCAATATAGTTATTTATGCATCACATTCTGGCTATTTGTTCTAGAGCAGACAACGCTAACATTCCCAGAAGCCTTTACTACCAATTGTGCTGGTCAGGATTTCTGGGAGTTCAAGAATATCTGGGGACCCGTGGTTGGACCCACAATTGGGAACCACTGTTCTAGAGAACAAGAACTAGCTATGTTTTTTGCATGATATTTCATAAATGTACTTAATTAGTGGACTATGACTATTGAAATGCCTGCTGCTGCAGTCTTTTCCTCCAGCGTTGTGAAATCAGGCAAGAGGACAGAGCAGATTCCTGAATCCTATGGACATTCCCAATGACTTTCTCTCCACATCATGCAACCTCTCCCCCCTCCCCCTCTTAAAAAAGTTATTTGTAATTCTCCTTCAGTCTGTGTAAGTGGGAAACCATTGCAATACTTCCGTCCCAGCTTCATGCTAACAACACAGTATATGTCCTCCACTATGTATTACTGAACCACAGGCTGAATGATATTTTAGCGCCTTGCTGAACAGCACACTTGCCCCTTGCTTCTGCTTGGCTCTCCTCTCGGGTTTATTCTGGCAATCGCAACGGGAGCCCAGCCTGCCCCCAAAACGTCTCAAGCTCTCACCCACAATGCCTAATTGCCATCCATCCCCAGCCACAGCAGCTTTTTGCCCCACAGTGATCACACTGCAGGATTATTGACAGGATGAAAGCCTAGTGTTAGCATGAGGCACTGGGACTAGAAAGAGGATGCTTATAACACTAAATCCCTTTCAGATGTTTGTTGAGCTTAGCAGCATTTACTTGTGGCTCTGATGAGAAATCAGACTTTATATTCTAAAGGTTTTGCTTGTGTACGGAGATGATATTTATAGAGCTGCCAGGCTGATTAAAGGAATTTTAGTTGATTAATCATATGAGTTTTAATTGATTCATTAATTGATTACATCTGCATATATTTGCATATCAGAATGCATCGTTCTAAAAGAAGCCTATGAAATCTTTATATAATGTTTGCATTTCCTATAGGCACCTGGCCGGCCACCGGAGGAAACAGAAAGCAAATATTTATTTGGTCCTTACCTACCTACATAAATGTTTCATGTTTCCTTTCATTTTGATATTTAATTATTTACTAATAAATAATAATAAATGCAATGTGCCTACATTTATTTGCTCTTTTTCTGAATGGCAGTCTAATCCTTTAATGTTTACTTCAAAGTAATTTCCATTGAGAGAAGCCCCTTAGTAAGTTGGGTTGCAGTTTAAATCCTAAACCTTAGATATATGTTTCTTCTTATTTCAACCCAGTTCAAGAAGCTTTAATGACAGCTGAGTTTTCCCACTGAAAGTATGCTGCCATTGACATAATAGAGAGGAAGAGTAAATAATATTCCTCTGAGAATACCAGGGTTGTTTGGTTGTTTGAATTAAGTGCAGCTTTACTTCATATTTACCTTTGATTATTGCAGTTTTCTATGAAATGTTGCCTGCTTGGATACGGTCCAAAGAAAACAAAAATTGTGGCAATTATTTAAGCATAATGTTATTGTGAAATCTGATTCACTGTTTTCTAGTAATGTACAGTGAATTGCTTTCTAATATTGATGAGAACTGTGGGCAAAATGTAACCCTCCAGGTGTTTTCTGGATTAAAAACCCCAATCAGACCTAAACAATATAGCAAATGATAAGGAATATTGGGAACCACTGTCCAAAGGGAAAGCACTGTCTTCATTGCATTCCGATTCTGCATTAGATAGCAATTCAGTGGCCATGAAAGAGATACAGATTAATTTCTGGAGCGCGGCTGACATTCCTTAACCACATAGCTATCTAAGTCAGCATGCAAAAAGGGCTGGGGTTAAGCAGTGCTTGTTGATATAATCCCATATTGACAAGCTTACTGAATAGCTCAGTGAGTCTGATCACCTCTGGAGCCAAGGGTCAGGGATTTGATTTCCCACTGTGACCTGTTGGACTGTATGTCCTGGGGGAAGCTACACAGCCCCACAAGAAGGGAATGGTTAAGTCATTTGTGAGTGCTCAGCACCCAGGGAGCTTTGGAAAAAGTTGCCACAAGTCAGAATGGAATTGGTGTTGTGTTCTTTTTAGATATTGGGCCTTTTCACACGACCCCTAAAATCCGCGGCAAATGGCTCCCAGATCCGGAGCTTAAAATTGTTTCCCCACCAGCTCCAGAGTTTACAAAAAATCTAAGCGTGCCCCAGCGCATTTTTCAAGTACCTGCTCTCTGGGGTGAAAAATTCCTGATGCGGATGTAACGTTGTGAGTGCCAGGCTCTCCTTGCTTCTGTTTGTTGTTGTTTTGCCCCCCAGCCCTTTAAGAGATACTTAAGAGACTGGAATGCTGCCGGGAGCAGAGCGAGACAGCAGAACGGAGGTGAGCTGGCATTCTTTTCTTCCTTTTTTTCTCCCTCCCCTCACGCAGACAGCAGCCAGGAGTGTGGAGGGGGTGGGAACACAGGAACAGCGACAAACCCCCAAGATCTCTGGTCCAAATTTAAGTGGCCAGTGGATCTTAGGGGTCGTGTGAAAAGGCCCATTGATAAAACCTTTCCTTCCTTCCTTTTTCCTTCCTTCCTTCCTTCCTTCCTTCCTTCCTTCTGAATATTATTTAAATCATTAAGTAAATATGCACTTACCACATTTTTTGCTCTATAAAATGAACCCCCCCCCCAAAAAAGTAAGGGAAATGTCTGTGCATCACATAGAGCGAATAATGCCCCTGCCTAGAGCTTCCAGAATGGCTGCTGTGGAGACCTCTGGACCGGCAGTGGCTGCTATGGGGGCCCCTAGCCACAGCCCGTGGCACCTTTCTTCCCTTGGCATCACACAGTCCATGGTAGAAGGGACTGCAGGGAGATGGACAGGTCCCCATGACTTGTTTGCGTCGCTTCTGGCTTTTCTCAAGGCCCAGCTGGTACTGCCTTAGCTTCACTCCACTAGCCAGCAAGGCGGTCCCGTGCCTTCCAGGATTGTGCCGCAAAGCCCAAAACCCTGGAAGGAGGCAAGCTTGCTCAGGTGCTCTCCTGGCTGGGTGATGGGGAGAAAGTTCTGCATGAACACAGAGGAGAAGGAGGTGGAGGAAGAAGGGGGAAAGGTAGAGGAGAACTAAGAGGGACTCCCTGTTGCAACAAGATTTTTTTTGGGGGGGGGAATAGTGGAGGGAGGAAATGCCTCTGTCATTCGAGCAGCCCCGCAACCCTCCTGAAAGGGCTTCTTGCCACCACTGCAATGGAATCAATCTGGGACAAGGCAGCAGCACAAGGGGGCAAAAAAGGAGCAGCAGCAGCAGCCAGCCCCCCCCCCACATGCTTTCCCTCCAGGCAAAGGGGGACACTCTGCTCCTCAGGATCGCCAGCTGCAAAGCCAGATCTCCCAGGGAAGGTCTGCAAACACACTATGCAGCTCCTCTCCTCCACCTCCCAAAACCAAACCCCAGCAGCTGCTCCAAAAAAGCACACACCCTGTACATGTACACCTTGGTGGCCGGCATGGCAACAGTGATTCTGGAAAACTAGGATAAGCGGGGGGGGGGGGTCCAGAGAAAGACACAGAGAAAAAGCCAGGCAGAGGAAGAAGAGGAGGGAAACCCTCTGCCACCTCCCCACCCCCCCGGGATTGGAGACAGCCCTGATTTGCTCCCTCTCATCTGGAGAAAACCAAAGCCAGGGCCGGGAAGCGAGAGCAGGGATCCAGAATGCAGAGACACGCCAAGGCGAGCCAAGGGCATCTGAGGCAGCGAGTGGACTGGCATTGGAGGGAGAGAGAAAGGCACCCCTTCCATCCCCAGGAAACCCGAAGACCTCCAGACCCAGCAGCAGTTGCTGTGGAAGCCCTGGTGGCTGCAGCTGCAGAGACCTCTGGTGGAGGCCACTGAGGTGGCTCCCACTGCACTTCATGGCTCCTTTCAAGGGGTACCCAGGTGGGGGGGGGCAGCTTATCTTCACATTTTACTCTCCAGACATGCGCTCCAGGCCTCCCAAGAGCAGCGTGGCTGGAGAGTAAGCTGGGGCTGGAGATGTTCCGGGACTGCAATATGTATGTGTGAATACTTTTTTCACACATACATGTCTTTAAAAACTAGGTGTGTCTTATGGTCCAGTGTGTCTTATGGAGCAAACATACAGTAGTTATATCTGCATGTAATCAAGAGATTATTGTTGCAATGGTCTTTGTATAAAGACCATTTATAGGTTCCTCACAAATTCAAGTTACTGGTTAGGTTCAAGTTACTGGTTAGGTTCACTCACAAATGTGTCCTGTAAGTTGTCCATGATCCACCAGTCTTTCTAGAGTAACCTTGTCTCTTACTTTACTGAAAACAGTTCACTGTTAGAAGGATTAGCTGAGAATAATGTTCTGATTCAGGACATCCTCTGTTTAAAGTGGTATCCAGTTGAAGTATGTTTTAAGGACTCTTTAAGGACTCTTCATGGCAAGAAAGTCCTTGAAGCTGTCTGTCAACCATTAATTCCTGCTTTCATTTTGTCTTACAATGGCATGCATAGTTTTACTGATGGCCATTGTTTGAAAGTTGGATCTCTTCCTGTGCATTTATATATATAGAAATCTAGCCATTAGAGATGGGCACGAAACAATTTTTTTCATTTTGTTATTTGTTGTTCATTTCGTTACATAACAAAACGAATAACGAACCTGGCAATGAAATTGGAACGAACCGAATCAAACCAAGAAAATTAGGTTTGTTATGTTTCATTTTCGTTAATGGTGACGCGTGATGAAATGAGCTGTTTAAAATGTTAAAAAACGTCCTGAACATCCATAAAAACCCAGCGATAATTATTTATTCTGCCTGATAGCACCTACCAGGGGGGTTTGGGGTCCTTAAAACGTTCATTTATGTCTTTTACCCTTTTTTCCTTTAAGGGGAGTTAGGGGACATTGACCCAAAATGGCTGCCAGATGCCTAATATTGATTTCTTGGGTATTAAAACGCCCTGGACATCCATAAAAACACAGCAATAATTATTTATTCTGTCTGATAGTACCTACCGGGGGGGGGGTTGGGGTCGTTAAAACATTTCTTTTTGTCTTTCTCCCATCACGATGTATTTTTCTTTTCCCTTTAAGTATGACACAATATGGATGCCAGCCACAAAATGGATGCAAGCCATGTGATGGGATCATGTAAATTCTTGGACAACTTCAACCAATAGCATGCCCAGGTTGCCGACTGGGCAGGTCTGGCAGCCACAGAGGGTATAAAAAGCTCTGGCAGCCCCTGTCCTCCTTGCAGTCTGCAGTGGGAGTTAGGATGGGATTGCTGTCTCTGTGACTCGTTATTTTCACTTTAGGCCAGCCAGCCAGGCAGGTGTGTGTCTCTGTGTTCCTACTGGCTGCAGCCTGGCTCTTAGGGGAGAGAAAGAAGAGATTTCTCTCTAGCTTCAGTCTTGCAGCCTCTCTGCGTGCATGTGTGCGTACTTCTTGGTGAGTACCCTCCCTTGCCCCGCAGTGTGGTCACTCTGTGGCTGCCTTGCACCCTGGGCAATGCTGGCCACTGCCTTTGGAGCCTCCCTGCATACCTAGTCTATACTATGTCTCTGCCAGCATCAAATATTTTTAGTGTTTTCCCTCTGCTCTGGGGCATTGGGGGACGCCCGCACATGGAGGGAATTTAAATTGCGCAAAAGTGGGTAAAAACAAAAAAAACAAAAAAAAACCAACCAACGAAACAATTTTTTTCAAAAAAATTCATGAAAAATGAAAATGAACCAAAATGGATCTGCAACGAAAAACAAAAAAACAAAACATCATTTTTTTTATTCTTGCCCATCTCTAGTAGCCATTCCTGTCTTTTACTGTTGTCATTATGTTTATATGCACTTTGGGGATAATGTATTTTGTTATATATACATTGAGGAAGGGAGGGAGAGAGAGAGAGAGCATAAGTGGTTTTTCTACTTCTTTCAACTGGTTCTAGGTGTGACTGAAAGATGACAATGACCAATGCTGTCTTGCATTGCTCTGTGCCTTTACAATGCGAAGAACGTCACTGGAAGTGACGGATTGCCACTAATTAAAGAGCTCCCATTTCAATTTGGAGGTGCGCATGTCACATGCACAGCATTTTTTTTTAAAAAAAGTAGAACTTCTAAATTAGTGGCAATCTTGTGCTGCTGATATCGCTCCTGCTGCACAGAAGGAGCTTCGGGAGAAACGACTGGCTAATTTTTCCTCTAATCTCAAACAGTGAAAATACCACTGGAAAGATTGATTTTAACCCAGAATGAATTTTACTTATAGTTCTCATCACAAAGGCCTAAAAGGAGTAATAGTATTGAAGAGAATAATGCACCTTTGGTTAATTAACTATGGCCTCAGCTATACAAAACAACACTTTACAAAAATGTATGGGCTTGATTCTTATCTCTTTTTTTTCCTGGTCAATACAACAGACGTCTGCACTCTCTATAGTGCATGTTCAAGCAGAAAGCTAGGAGATGTATTTCATTTTAAGGATGGCAATTATTCTGCATCCAGGATCGGCAAGAAAAGAACTGACTTAGCTTTAATCTATCTTTATGGAAAGCTGCCATCGGACCCAAGTCAAAGAATCAGAGAGAAATTATATACAGTATATATGTGTAAAACCCTCTGTCAAGTGATATCCTGCCAGGAGGATTGCTGTTTGGTTTGCACAGTATTGATGTAATAGAAGTAGGAAGAAATGGGGAATTTGCAACCCTTTGGTATGGATGGAATCACAGAGTTGAATGAAACATTAAACAGTCAGACATGATTTAATTTACCCTTTTGTACGGTCAATATTCCCTTATGTTTAAGCTTCCTAACAGATGAGTGGGATGGCTCTCAGAAGTGTGTGAAAGTTGCAAATGGTACGAATCAAGGAAAGTCACCTATCTTTGGGTGCCATTTCACTGACACAGTTCCCTTTAAGTTTAACTCAAGATGTTGGCACCCCAATACCTCCCAGGTCCCACCACATGACCCTTCAGTGGAGCTTCTTCTCCAGCTTGGTTGGCCTGCCTGGGGTAGTTTGACCACACCATGTCCTTGCAGGTAATCAGGTGAAAGGCAGGGTTGTAGATTGTGGAGAGTACCATTGCCAGATCACATCATGCCAACTGAAGACTACTCTGACTGGGAACACTAAAGGCACATCTTCCCCAACCTGCATACATTTACAGTTGTACCTCTACTTACAAGTTTAATCCATTCTAAATGCATGCTCATAAGTCAAACAACTCATATGTAGAGCAGCCATATCTAAAACAAACAAACAAATAAATAAATAATTGGGATTTTTTTAAAAAAATTGTAAGTAGAGCAAACCGCATCTAAAATTTGTAAGGCAGCTGGAACCTCTGCTGGAACCTACCTGCCTGCTGTATTCCTCCATGGTATGGGCCAGTGTGCCACTGGTGCCATGGGACCCCTCCCCTGCCCGTTGCTGTTGGTACCTGAGCAAAATTCACAAGGGATGGATACCAAACACACACCTTTTTATTTGGGGTTAGGCAATGAAGGGGGAACACTTGAGCAAGCAATTTACTGACTAGGACTGCTAAGGTGATATCTTTTGCACATACAATACATGGTCCCACTGACCATAGTTCTGAGGGTGGGGACAGAAGGAAAGAATCTAGTAGGAGATTTGCCAACAAACTGAAAGTCTACCACATTCCCTACACTGATTAAACTGTGCAGCAATCTCCTCCCCAGCTCTTTATTTTACATGTTTTCAGAGTTTCACCACCACCACCCCAATCTGGAAACATGTAAATATCCACAGAAAGCCAAGAATGAACCAGTTCAGGACACTTCCAAATCAGCTCAACATGTACAGCAAACATGTGGATGCAAATCAGATTGGATAGTAATCTCATATCTCTAATTTTTACCTTGGTCCCGTGGCAGAAGCATGCGTGGCCTTCGTTATGTACAGTCATCTTTCAAGTTGAGTGGGGGCATTTAATTTATTTAAAAAAAACGATATCTAAAATGTAGCTGAAGAAAGTACCGTAAGTCTTGGCCTCTCTTTCATAAGCCTTTGCCTTCCGTGCTACACTTTGTGCCTCTTAAAGAGAGATGGTAAGAGAGGAGGTGGCATGATTCAGTGAGAAGTAGGAATGGGCACAAAATGGAAAAAATAGAGTTTTGTTTCACATTTCATTTCATTTCTACTAGTGGTTTTATTTCATTTTGTTTTTAAATGAATGTTTGTAAAAAAATTGATGAAATGAAGCAGTAACAAAAAGATTCATTACTCTATAAAATGGCTCCCCTGGATCCTAGAGAGGCATCAAATTTGGTGTGTAAGAGAGCCATTTTACAGAGTAACAAAATGTTTTGTTTTCAAAGGGAAAAAGAAGTGTTTCATTTTCCAATTTTGTTTTATTTTGTAACATTTCAAAAGCTTACAAAACAATGAAAAAGTTTTGTTTTTTGTAAGGTGCCCATCTCAAGTCATCACTGGACCTCTAGAAAGATATAGAGACCAACTTTAATAAGAAAAAAGTTACCAAGTTTCCATGCTCAAGATCCAGCTGCTTTGGAGGAGGGATCAGGCCAGAATCTGTATTAGGATGTGGCTTGATCAGTGTGCTCAGATTGTACTTCTGTTAGATTCCAGTACATCTGGATCTTGGACAAGTTACTTTTTTAAATCCCGGAGTCTTACAATAAGCATGGTCAGATGCTGATAAAACCTCATAAGATCTGTCCAAACATACTTACATAGAAATAAGATTGCATCTGTGTTCTTATATGCTTTCTACTAACTGACATTTTCTTCTGGTGGCACTAGGGTTTTCTATAATGATAACAGGTTATAGTTTTCAGTGCAGAGCCTATTCCAACCAGAGTGATTCATTATTCCCCCATACCAGCTCTAAAATACTTCAGCTGTGTTAGCCAGCTGACAGGGTAGTATATATATTTTTTGTTCTGTCTCCTTCAAGGAGCAGCACATTTTATATTATGTTATAGTAAATAAGCTCAAGTACCAGGGACATATTCACACTTTTAAGCTAGACTATAGTATTACTTTTTCTTGCTTTACTGAATAAAATCTTTTTTGTTCACCAGAAAATCGGTCTATACATGTAAGAAATGAATGTGTGTGTTCTTCTGTTAATCTACAACATTCTGGACAAGTTCATCATTTTGGCTACTATCTGTTGCAACTGAATAAACTTCAGCAGTTTTTACATATGCTGGAGACAAACATATATACATATATAGACAAACACACACACACACACACACACACACACACACACACACACACAGAGTGGTACCTCTACTTATGAGTTTAATCTGTTACGAATGCATGCTCATAAGTCGAACAACTCATAAGTAGAGGAGCCATAAATGAATAAATAAATAAAAATTGTAAATAGAGCAGACCGCATCTATATACAGTGGTACCTTGTATAAAGGAATTAATTCATTCCAAATGAAATTCTGTTAAGTAAATTTTCCTTTGTACAAATTGTGATTTCCCATAGGAATGCACTGAAAATGGATTCATCTGTTCTAATGCATAGAAAAATGACACAAACTTCAATTAAGTGCTCCTTAAAGACCAAAACATTGTGCAAGAACATTATTTATTAAGAATAAGTGTTAGTTTTTTAAAATATTTTTAAAAATGATATAGTACTGTAGAGTACAGCACACCTCAGAAACATTACAAACCTACAACTTAAAACATGAAATGACTCCTTCTGAACACAACACTCTAAGTTACAGAACGGCACAGTTAAAGTTACACTACAGAACAGTTCCAAACTTTAACAAACATTTCCTAAAAAAAACATTTCTAAGAAGAGGATGATGTGGAAGGCTGGTCATCATCACCAGAAGAATCTTGCCTGGGCCAATGTCTGCTGCCTTGTGCATTCCTTAGTGTCCCTTGGAATTCAAACGTGATGAAGTCCTCTTAGTCCTTTGAGAACTCATAAGCCAAAGAGGGGTCATTGTGGTGCTGCTCTGCAAAAGTCCTAACATCGTCCCACTTTTGGCAAACCTCCCTCAGTTTGCTGGTGGAGACAGGTTCCTTTGACGTGCCCACCTCTCCTGAAACCTCTGAGGATCCATCTGAAATTTACTGGGCTGGAGTGATGAGGTCTTCAAGCTGCTTCCACGCCTCTTCACTCAAAGCCTTGTGCTGAACACAAGCAAACCTCCAGGATTTAAATGACTCCTGGGAGGCTTTACTCTGAATCTGATTGGCTCATGACTGCAATGCATCATGGGTGTTTTTTTTTAAAAAAAAGCTCAAAACATTCCTATACACTTTAATGTACTATTCTCAAGATGCATAGCATCCTGGGAGCATTTTCGAGCAGTGCAAAGCAAGTTTTTTTTTTAAAAAAATGTGACAATTTTTCTGTTGTATGAATTCGCCCCATAGGCAATTCTGTTAAGTGATTCCCCCCTATCTCCAGAATTTTTTTCTGTTAAGGGGATTTTCTGTTAAACAAATCACTTGTTATATGAGGGTCCACTATATATATATATTTATATACCCCACCCATTTAGTCCCTAAGCACTATTCTGGATGGCTACTGGCAGTTAAAAACAACTACCACCCCCACCCCCAAGAATATAAATAAAAAACACCAGAAAAACATTAATAACCCTGAGTATCCAAAAAGAAACTGGGATGGTAAAACAAATGCAATAGTTAATTCATGGGTGCACAAGGATATCAAAGGAATGAGATATTACCGAAGGCCTCTTCAAACACTATGTTTTTACTTGTTTCCTGAAGGCCAGAATTGAAGGACCCTGGCATATATCTATAGGTAACACATCTTTTCTCTTTGCTTCATTCGAAAGTTACAAAAATTGTATACTTCCCTTCAGGCAGTGTGAAATTGTAATGAAGGACAGCAGAAAATGACCTAATTGCAATCTGAAAATTTGCCTTTAGAAAAGCTGAGCTCTTCTACAAATGCTTTTGGGGTTTTTAATGAAAAAATAAATAAAGAAAATAAAATGTTACTACCAGAACACCAAAATCTGAGATCTTTAGGAAAATAAAAACCTTCTGGAGCAAGATTTTTGAGGATTGTAACTAGATGGGGAGGGGAAATAACCTCCTCCTGTTTCTTCAGGAATCCACCGTTATGTCAGTAGGCTGCCAAGAATTGCATTCTGCCCTTAGTTTTAAACAGTTTGTTTCAAGTGATGCTGCCATTGTTTGTGTTGATTATCTTGACCATCCTAAATATGAACTCACTCAATTGACTATCACAGTGTTCCTTCACCTACATTTTAACCCTGTATGGAAACAGTATAATATTAAACAGGACTAGGTAGTATGGGGAAACCAACTTTCCAAGATGGATGTTGGTTGTAACTCCTGTTCTCATTCCATTCCTTCCTCATTCTGTTCTCATTCCTCATTTTAGGAATGATTAGGCTTATGCATTCTCTCCATAGAATCCCATGAAATTGTGTGCTCTCTCTCTGTGTGTGGTAACTGAGTACCACTTCTTTCACTTATTTAATCCAAGGCAAAATGAAATGTCCTGTTCAGTATGATGAACATATAAACAGTGGATGGTAGAATGTGTTCAATTACCTGGGCACCTGTTGAAGCCAACTTGAGAAAAGACCCAGTGATTATTTCCATATATGAAATAGCCTGCCTTCCATCCTGCACTTCCCACAGCCACCCACGGTCCATAATGGGTAGGCTTTCAGCCTTTGAATTCTTTTCAGAATCTAGCAATACAGATGAACAAAGCCTTTTCCTTTCTTTATAATTTTTAGGGTCACCAAGGCAGGTCACAAGTTCAGAATGCCTCAATGCTCCAGCTGAATGCTGCTCACTTGGGAGGTAGAGTCTCAGAGTGTAGAGAAGCAAACATCAGACTCACAGATTGTTTGGGTGGTTGGGGGTTCTTGGTTTCTGGATAAAGCTCACTATCTTCATGTATTCTGATCTCAGATGAACAGCTAACACTGATTATGTTTGTCCCATCAAAAAGCACCCATTCCTTAGCAAGTTCTCACAGCTGTTTTCTGTGGCTGCTCAGGTGAGGAAGTAGCCTTGAAGATACATTTACATTTAATAAATCTTATTGGTCAAAGCCCTCTTAAAAGAAAAAAAGATAGATTCTTCATGCAAATTCAGCAAAACTGCACAAAGACAATTTGAATACCAATAGCATAAATTGTGCAAAACGATTATGGTTGCTATTTATTGCTTTGCAGTTTTGGAAGCCTTGGATGGGCTGCTTGCATGCTTTTAGTTATTTTGGACTTGGTGTGTACATGTATGCTTTGTTCCTCAAAATAAAAGGAGATTGTTGGGGAGGGTTTGTGCAAATTATGGAGACATAATAATGTTCCTGGTTTCATTTGACGACAAATCTTATGGGGTTTAAGAATTCTTCATTGTCGTGCTTTTTGAAGTCAAAACAAGGAACTAGATGCATATTCCTTAAATCTTTAGCTCTCAATGCATAACTCTGAAATGCCTGACTTAGAATCTCTGGGTAGTTGCCATATTTCTGATATTGAATGGGGGTTGCAATTAATTTTCTTTACTGGCTTCTTGTCCTTAATAACTTAAATGGTAGGAAGGAGCAACATAGTATCCTCTTTGGGAGCAATTTTATTTCAGTTTGGTGTTTGAAGAATTTAGCAACTTTTGTAAATTTCTTTCTTCACAACATAGAAAAAACAAGATCTTTCAGACAACTGAATGCAGGAGAAAATCTCATGGATACACATTCCTCCAATGTGTCTTGATCTTATCTACTGGCAGGGCTGGTCCTGTGTATAAGCTTGTAGCATTAATTTTGCTTTTGGTCATCAATGGCATATTATCAATTTTAACATATTTCTGCTAAACAAACTTCCACCAGGAAATCCACCATTTCTGGAGTACAGTTCCCAATGACCATCCTGACAGGAATACTGGCTGGAAATAGCCATCCAGAAATCTCCTGCCATCTCTGATGAGCACACAGCAATCTGGATTTTCTCCTAAAATTAGAAAAAAAAGGGAGACAGCTAGTAAAAAAAGGACATCCATCTCAAGACATGACAAGATGAACTAGTTCGACAGGGAGATGCATATATCTTCATGATGAGATTCAAAGCTGAGCAATGAATAAGGATACACAGTAAAATCCATATCATGTTTCCTTGCAGTTTTCTGTTCCACATCCCACATCAAATCACAACCTGGAAGAACATCCAAATAGGTGAATAGCACATTATTTCAATGACTTTTGGTGCAGCTTGGTTCAAATCAGCTTTTGGCATCCCAGTATGTTTTGACTTAGAGTGAACCAACCTGCCTCCTTTTTAGATCAGTCCCCCTCATTTCTGTCATAGCAATAGTGCTTCAGTTTATTTGGTACAATTTGGAGTTCTCTTAATTATCCCATTCTGCAGCCTGTATGGATGGTTAGTTTGTACCAAAATAGAGCTGGAGGTGGTTTGACATGAAGTGAAAACCCTGGGCTTGTGGGTTGTGGCATTGAAAGGGATGACCAAGACATCCCCTCCTCTATTTTCCTCTATCTTACATTTATTGAACCTACATTTTCCTATTCTTGCTATCTTTATTCATATCAAAGTGTTGCACAATTTAAAATTATGGATGTATAGGAAATATAGGAAAAATAAAAACAATTTAAAATGTTAAAATGACTAACATTTGAGACTAGCATGATAAGATGTTCTGTTAAGAGTTTTATTTTTAACCAGAAGTGTGTCATTTCAATCATGTTATCTCAGCCAGTTGATACATCTGCTTTTGTTAATGTGGTGGGACATAAATTGCATACACATACAGTAAGTGTTGCATTGCTTGAATTCATCCACAGTCACAGAAACATGTCGTCAATGCAAGTAGGCCCATTTTACTTGATTATTCTTTGATTGTCTTACTTTGCTTTGAAGTCTATTTAGTGACTTCCAGATAGTCCAGCTAGAGTTAGAGTCTTGTCCTGGTGGGAGAAGTGTTGCATTTTAAATATATATATATATTATTGCAACACTATTCCAGATCATAAGAACATAAGAAGAGCCTTGCTGGAACAGACCACAGCCCATTCAGTCCAGCATTCTGTCTCACACAGCGGCTGACCATTTGCTTCTGGGTATTCCCAAACAGATGTCTTCACCTGCTTACAGTTCCCTGCAAATGACATTGCGAGATATCTTGCTAATCTCTCCAACCCAGAGGTTGTCCTTTGGCATCCATAATGATAGCCATTGATACAACAAGATACATTGGCAGCATTATGTGCACCATGGTAGGGAGATGCTTTGCTGTTTTGCTATACTTAACTGAACGATAGCAAAAGCCGCAGCCCACTGAATGATGACCATGGGAAAAGGTAAGGAAGGGGCAGGAAGGGGAGTATCATTAATTGAGAGGGGCAAATTGGAGTGATCCAAAGACCTAATGGGAGGAGACAAGTCAACCAGTTTGAGAAGAAGGATTGCTCAAGGGAGATAAAATATATTTCATTGAAGATAGCACGCTTGTAAGTACGAACTAGACTGCTCCAACCTCCTCGATGTTGATAAACCCTTACACAGCCTTATCCAATATGCTCTCCTGAAGATGCTCTGGACTATCACTTCCACCTTGCTGAGTATGGTTGATAGGAGCTGTCATCCCCAAATCTGAAAGATACCATGTTAGAGAAACAATTTCACTTAGGAATCCATTAAGAGCAGCAGCATTCAAAAGTTTAATTAAAAGCACAGAGTAAATTGCCTAGAAATATCTGTATCAGAAAAAAATGGCATGAGATAAACAACATTTCCAGCAGTCTTTAGTTATCAACAAAGATGTTTATAGCAACATTTCTAGGTTGGGTGGTTTCTTGCTCTTACCTGATTGAATCTTCCTAATTCAAAAAGCCCTAGTAGTTCTTTAAAAAATGCAACTGGGGGAAAAGTTGAGAAAACATTGTAAATATAAATTATTAAAATAGGAGACAGACTTGAGGTCAATTAACAATTTGATTATAATAAGTTGAGATTAAATTTTAAATACCTAACATAGCCACAAACTTTTTTAAAAAAAAGAAAAATTACTTATATGAACAACAGGGTCAGTAATTGCATGAAACAGGTTGAGACACTCTCTAGAAAATTCCTTGCATTTACAGTTTATATTCAATTTAGCCCTTTCACAGAAAGGATGACTCGATTTCTGAGCTGGCCTCATTCAGTGCAAGACGGCGGAGTATTTTAGAGAAGTTTTCTTTTATTAGCGAGCCTATAATCACATTATGTTCGGCTAAAAAAAACCAACAAGCTAATTCTTTCCTCTAGAGTCCATCTAGCAATAATAGTAAAATCTGTGAAACTGGATAAATACAATTCAATAATTATATTGATAAATAAAATGAAAATCAACTAATTGTGCCCTTCACTCAGATGCTTGCCTCTGTTGTTGCAGGCTTTCTGCTTCAGTGCTTGTTAAACTTTTTCTGTCACACTTCAATAAATTTAATTGTGCAGAATAAATGAGCTAATTTTTGAAGTCACAGGCTCTGTTTGCAAGATAAGGGTGGTGATTTATTGACCTCCTCAAGCTCTCAAAGAATGTCAGCCTCCTCCTTTACTGACAACTGTGAAAGCTCTGCCGTCTTCTTCATTTGACTAACCTCAGCTTTGATTTAACTCCCCATCTCATTTTGAAAAATAATTTATTATATCACAATGTAAGGGTTCGGTTGAGGCATTTCCTGACTCTTGACTTGTTATATCGGAATCATACACGGGTCTCGGATTTTCTTGCGAAATAAAAGAATTTTTATTTAACAATTCGGTTTTAGACTTATTTCTCTCTTCTTCGTTACAAATAGTTCCAACAGGGGTTAACATGGGGATGTCAAAACTTGGATCAAATGAATTATCAAATAGCACATTCCTACTTTCTAATTCTCTGTTTCTTACTTGGGGAACTGTTTTGGTCGTGCGGCTTGGCTGTCTGGGCGCATATCCCCGCAGTATGGGTGTTGTGTCCCTTGGGGTGTGCTCCATCCCCAACCTGGGATCCAGCCTATGGGGTTAGGGTCTGTGGCTTTCCCTTTTTCCCCTTTTCCAGAATAGTTGTCATTGGGAGCGAAACGGAGGGTAAAATCAGGAGTCGGGAGAGGCAACCCTGTCTCCACCTTTCGCCAGATATCTCTCCTGCAGGGTACTCCCACCCTAACGTCCTTAACCGACGCTCTCCCCCGCGCGACTCCCCCCTCCCTTCTGTCATCCCTATCCACCTCGTGCCTGTCAGTCTGCACACCCACTTCTTTGAAGATAACTCGACTCACTCTGTCTTCTGTTTGTACAGCCACCCTCCTCACTTCCTTCTCTAAATCCCTATTGACTTGCACGGCTGTGTGCCAATGGGTTCTCATCGGTAGATCTCCAAACCATCCTCCTACTTGCACTTTCTTTTCCTTATTAGTCAGTCTCCAATTGTCAATCTGAACTCCTCTTTCCCTCAACAGTCTCCTCTGTCCCCAACCTTCCTCTGTCTGGATTCCCATTTCCTTAGATGTTATACACAGACCCTCCATTTCCTCTTTAACCATTTCCCACGTTACAGCTCTATTTACAACAGCTAGGAATCCCTTGGTTATGTCAGAAGGTCTCCATTTCTCTCTAATCAATTCTTCTGATCCATCCTCAGTTTCTATTATCTTGCTTTGCTGTTTTACTCCACTCTGCTTCTCCCTGTCCTCTTTGTCTGTCTGAGCATGTGACGCGGACGACCCCACCTCAGCTGCCTTCTTCTCCCTGTCACACATGATAAGCAAAGGCTCCCTGCTTCTCTGTGTGGTTATGACAAAACAGTTAGTGCAGTTTTCTGCTTTGCAGATGCATGAAGCTGAGATTAAAAACATTTACTACTTGATGATTCACCTTCCAGGTCCCTTCTGAATGGCAGTAGAGAAGACCTATCTAGAAAAGACTTAATGAGCTGAGAAAGCTTGTTATTAACAAAATTAAAGTACATTCAAACAGTAGCTGCCCTCTGGTACTCTTTAAATCTCTCCTTTAAGTGGAATGCCCTCTGTAAAAGAGGACTAAGGCCAAGGCAGGATCTTCTGAGAAGGCCCTTCTATGAGTACCACCACCCAAGGAAGTGCGAGGAGTGGCGGCAAGAAATAGGGCCTCCTCAGTAGTGGCACCGATACTATGGAATTCCCTCCCCTTTGAGTTAAGAACTGCCACCTCCCTTGAAATAGTCAAGTGAGGCCTTAAGACTTACTTATTTAGGCAAGCCTTCTGAGCCTCCAGCCTTTACAATTTTTTATAACATCTTACTGTTTTAGTCTTATTGGCTGGGGAGCTTTTTAAACTTTGCTGCCGCTATTGTTTTTAATCTTGTTTCTTATTGTATTATATTGTATAGTATTTTATAATATTTTATAGGTATTGTGTTGTTTTTACATTGTATTGCTTTTATTGTACTTTTTTTAATTTATTGTAAGCCGCCTTGGGTCCCTTTGGGTAGAAAGGTGGCATAAAAATAAAGTTTATTATTATTATTATTATTATTATT
>JAHTLZ010000204.1:67657887-67677427 GCA_023846285.1 Phrynocephalus versicolor
TTATTATTATTATTATTATTATTATTATTATTATTATTATGCTGCCTGCAGTGGTACAGATGACTTCCCTACTGGCCACTTCTCCTGCAATGCCTTGGCTCTAAATATACTTTTAGAGCCAAGCATTGATAAAATAACAAGCCAAGAAGCACCTTGCTATAGATGTGGTGGATCTATAAGACTCCAGCTGAGGTGGCAGTGAGTGCATTGCACTGGCAGCTCTCACATACTGTAGTGCTCTGCTACCCACTCGCATCATCAAATGGCTGACCGCGAGAGAGTCTAAGTCCACCCTATACTTGGTTGACTCACCTAGAGTCAACACCGTTTCGCATGATGGATGGAGAAGTTACTCATATTAGTCTCTGATTTAAAAAACTGCCAGAGACAAAGACAAGGCTTAAACCCAGAGCAGATTTTCAGCAGTACTGTGATAAATGGCTGCTGAAACGATATTCATTTGCGTGTGTCTGAATGCAATGAAGGTGCCTGCAGGTAGTGACTAGATAGAAGAAATCCAATTCTCAAACGGCAAACATACGAAACGTGCATTGATAAAAATCTAACCAGTGCTGCCCAAGGTGATTCGAACTGACTTTTACTTCTTCGGGGAAGGGAAGGACAATTCATTCCCAAAGGGACTGCCAAGTAAGGCCACTGCTAATTTCATTTGTATTACGCGCATGTGCCTGAGAGCTCATTAGGGCAACCAAAAGGCTGAGCTAGCAAGATGGATGATTAAAGCAGATAACCGGGATAAAAAATTACAGAAGTCGCAAAATTAAATTATAAAGGAACAAGATACATGGTTTCTTCTGTGAAGCCTTTATTGCGACCGAGAATAACTTGGAATTAGATTGTCCTGGGATGGATCATGATAGTGTAGAATTTCTGAAAGAAGCTAAATCAAAGGGAAGTTAGGAAAAAATGCCTCCTTGGGTTTGCATGGTGTGTTCTGAGTGTTACAGGTCTGCAGAGTCGCCTTTCAAAGCTGTAGTTCAATATTGGGGGTGGGGGTGCTATACAGAATTAGGGCCAAAATAAACAAACTCAAAAGCGAATTCCAGACCTCACTGATGTATCATTTCTCAAGCTGATCCGCGAGCATCATTTGAACCTAAGCTATCCAAAAGAAGCTAAATCAAAAGAAGTTTGAAACAAAACTTAGAAAAAGAGTTGGCTGGATGTCTCAGTGTTTCGATATATAGATGCAAACTCAGAGGTTCTGAGGAGGATTTCCCCACCACCACCACAACCAAATCTCCTGGGATAAGAGCCAGCCTGCCTAGTCATGGGCAAGCTGCACAGTTTCCAGGACACCCCCAGAAGGGAATGACAAACCACCTTTTTATATTTGTGTTCTCTACCTAGAAAACTCTGAAAAGGATTGCCATCAGTCAGAATCAACCTGACAGCATGCAATTAATGTATTCTTAATTATATAGGAATCCACTGCTATTCAGACCATTGCTCCTTATGAACTTGTCTTGTCCACACTGATGGAAGTGGCAATGACTTTATGGGATTATAGTGAGATTGTGTTTTTTTCCCAGCCCTTCCTGGATTCCACAAGGGACCTTTTGAATGTATAATACTGAGCTACAGTATTGCCCTATATTGGGGTTTGCAATCTGAATGTATGGTCAGCAAACAAGATTTTTAAATGTTTCTAGACATGATGCAGAATTTTAAAATATGCTTTCCCCTGAAGATACATAGTGGCTGAAATCCTGTTGCACAGCTTAGCAAAGAGTGTAACTCTTAGGCATGAATTTCTGTAAATTAAGAAATCTCTGTAGGGATCATCTCTGGCAGACTGAGTAGGTGACACAGTATGGAACGGATAAGAAAACAGTTATTTCTTGACCTACGGCAATTCCAAAAGTTATGTTGTCTGCATAACTGCGTAACACTCTTTCCCCCAGTGTATCACAAATTAGCTTTGGAGGCTATTTTCCTAGGCAGCTACATGTTCACTAATTTACATGAACTGAAGATACCCAAACAGCTATTTGTTTCACACAAAGCTTTTCAGTAATCATGTTGGTTCCTGTAGAAATGGGATTGCTGATAAATTTGCTTCCTCAACTGATCTACTTGCATTGCTCATTATCAGGAGAACACTATACAAAATAGATATTATAAGAAAATGTCTGAGTAAATAATCAGAGTATCAACTGTCGGGCTATGGGTTTATTTGTGTAAGACAAAGTATTCTTTCATTCTGGAACATTTCCTTCCCCATCCCTTCATTAGAACATGGGGAGAAAATGCTAGAAAACTGTTAAACAGTGCAACAGAAGAACAGTTATATTTTAAATTAATATTATGAACCGTTATGTGTATCTTGGGAGTAGATTCTAGATGATTTTAGACTCTTTTATGGCTGTTTTTATCCACTGTTATCGATAGGTCGCTCAGGATGGGAGAAAGAGATGCCCGTTGTGACATTTGGGTGAGGAAGCATCCCCACAGATTTGAACATACGCTACCTCTTATTACTGGATTCTTTTGCAGTCTTTGCTGGTTTTAAGAACTGGATTTCTCTTTATAGTTTTATGGATTTGGTTTCTTATAAATCACCCCTGGAACTTATATTGGCAGGGTAGAAATCAAAGGATGGAGCAAATAGGGATTTTGTATATGGAATAAAACCACAATTAATAATTAATATTGTAATTACTAAATCTTTCTCTTATTACTTAATCTTGCTTAAGTTTGTGGAATATTTTAAAAAAATAACCTCAGTTACAGTACAGTCCTCAACATATTTATTTTGATCTAAATCCCTTTTGATTTAGGATTCCACTGTTATCCACACAACATTCTTAGTGTTCAAATGTAGGACTGGGCCCAAAGTCCTGTGTAAATCCATCAATGTTCCTAATGGGCCTCCTAGGTTCCCATGGCAAAATGTGTTCTGTTTACTTCTACATGAATCCTGTTTAGTGCTCAGAAGGACATACCTGCACAAAATGACATTTGCCCACCTTCCCATCACATTATCACAGTGGCACAGAAAAGATTGCTCTAAATGGCGAGGATGCTATATTATTTCAGGGAGAAGATTGCTTGGAATATTTTCTGTGACATTAGCCAATGTGCAGATTTGTGTATTGTATTGTAATTACCTAAATAGGGATTTTGCACGCTATAGCCAGTGATTCATGAACTGCAGGGTATCTGCAAAAACAGGCTGTCATTGGGATTAAGGGATGTAAAATGCCTGAAGATTTTCTCCCTTTGATAGCAGACCTGCCATTGCTTCTTCAGAGGCTTTGTCTAATAAATTGTATTAAAGCTTTACAGCTGCATCTTACATCCTTGCTCCCCAAATTCTGCTTTTGAGGACAAAATATGTTTGTGTGAGATTTGTGACTGAGAGGATGTGTATGATGCACTGGAGCCTGCTTCAAAACAGTCTGTTCTATATTTGAAATAAAAGAAAAGAAAGATTTAGAGGCTTATATCTGTGCATTGCATTTTACCTCCTGTTTGCTACACCAAGAAGTCACTGTTGTATTAAATGATAAATAAAGGTAGCACATCCGATCTCGCCTGATTTCGGAAGCTAAGCAGGGTCGACCCTGGTTAGTACTTGGATGGGAGACCACCAGGGAATACCAGGTGCTGTAGGCGCCTGGAGCAGGAACTGGCAAGCCACTCCAGTATTCCTGCCAAGAAAACTCCATGGACATGAGGTCACAAAGAGTTGGTCATGACTGTAATGACACAACACACACACACACAAAGGTAATGCACTAGTAGTGAGCAGAGACCCACCAGACAAGGGTACTGTAGCTCAGTGCTTGAGCTACAAGGCAGCTACTTGGGGACCGTTTATTTATTTATTTATTTATTTATTTATTTATTTATTTATTTATTTATTTATATACCACCTTTCTTGTAACAGAACTCTGGGTGGTTTACAATAATGCAATAAAAATAAGAGCACAACAATAAACATAATATTAAAACAAAACAAAACAAAACAAAACATTAATAACAAGCGGGCAAGTAGTCTAAGTTATTGGTCCAAAAATTTTTAATTAATTAAAATTAAAATTAATTATAATGATGAAAAATAAAATATAAATATAGTAAATGTATTATATATTAAATATAATAATAAAAATAATTATCATGTAGTGTCGTCAATTCTCAACAGCAGCAGCAGCAGCAACAATAATAACAACACTATTATCAAAACTATACAACTGGCTCTACTTCTAGGAGGCCCATTGGGGAATCAAGCGCTCAACCATATCTAAACCACTGAGCTATTCTGCCAGTCATATACGCCATCAAGTCAATTTTGTAGAGAATATTCCTGCAGATTGTAGGCAGAGATGGTTTATCATTCCCTTCTTCTGGGGCTGCCATGGGATTGTGCAGCTCAAGGCCACACAAGGCTGGCTCCACTCACAGGAGGCGCAATGGGAAACCAAATGCCCAACCTCCGGCTCTGCAGCTGGACACCCAAACCACTGAGATATTCAGCCTGACTTCAATGGTCCATAGATCTAGTTCTGTAAGAACTGGATTAGAGATGGGCACGAAATGGGAAAACAGCATTTTGTTTCATTTCATCTCTTTAGTAGATTCATTTCATTTCGTTTGTAACAAATTTTTAAAGTAGTTTCATTATGAAAAGAAAAGAAAAGAAACAATATGCTCTCCTGGGTCCTAAAGGACCAAAATTGCAGGGTAGCTTCCTCAATCTCTTCCCTGCAAGCACCTAAAACTTTGAAAGGTTTGGGGTTCAAAGAGCTGAGTTATGAAGCTCCAAAGGGAGTACCCCTAGGAACAAATCGTTTTATTAGAATTAGAACTTTGGAAGCCAAGCTGTGGGCAAGCATAGCACCACTGTGGCTTGACTTCTGATTCCAATTAGAAAGATTTTTTCCTAGGGGTACCCTCTTTGGAGCTTCATAACTCAGTCCCCTGAACCCCAAACCTCTCCAAATTTCAGGGGCTCTGCTCTTAGGCAAATTTCAGCAAAGCAATGCCCCTCTGGGGCCAGATCCTGGGCCTACAACAGGATTTTGACCACAGTAAGGAAGAAGAACCCCACACACACATATTCCAAACAACTAACACAAGAATATCTGACTAAGTAGATATACAGTATATGTTGTCATTGAAAAGTATAATTAATTATAAAGTTGCATTTAAACATGCAAATATGTGACTTGTTTTGTCTTTTTTAGTTATACTTTCCCTCTTCCTTGATCTATATATGAGCACTTATCCTAATGAATATCTTCATTAGCTATTCAAGTGATCAACAGTTATTGTCACTGTTTGTTTGACCTGTGTAACACATCTACCATGGTAGATGGACTGGAGATAGTTCTGCTTTACATGGAGTACAAAATGATAAACTAAACACTAAATCTTCACTTGCCATATTAGTTTTAAGATTTTGCATACTTAAAATATATTTTTAAAATGCAAGTATTATTACTGAGAGATCAACAGGTTAAACATTTGAAGCATTCATGCCGGGTGGCTCATATTGTTCTCCTTTTACCCACTGCTTCATGATCATTCATTATGAACTTTAAAAAAGAGCTTTGCTGCTCAGCTTTCAAACAAATCCTCTGCTTGGTGACACCACAAGACTTGATGTCCTTCACCACAGAAAATATCCCAGAAGAGGTATCGGCGGTGGGAGGAAATTGTGAATACTAGTATGTCAAACAAGGACATCTCATGTATTTGATAAGCCCATGAAACTTCTGAAGGCAGGAAAATTCTTTTGAAAGTGAGTTTCATCATTTAAATGAATTTATGTCCAAAGTGTTATCTGAATAACTTTGACCCTCCATCACATAAATAAATGAATAATACAATTCTAACTTGGTGTTGAGCAGAGGTTGTTCAGAGGTAAGACTTTCTGAAGGGGACAAAACTCCTCTCTCTCTCTCTCTCTCTCTCTCTCTCTCTCTCTCTCTCTCTGTGTGTGTGTGTGTGTGTGTGTGTGTGCACGCGCTTCTGTGCGCACACACACATGCATGCATTTTCATTTTCTACTCTATTTTACATTTAGTCATGCAAAACGGTGACTCTGTGCAGGCAACAGAGGACACTAACAAGTCAATAAAGCTAGAGGTGAAACTGGATGCACCACTGACCTTTTCCCCATATGCTTGGTCTATAGGGGCTTGACTGTACCTTGACCTAGAAAGCAAGAAAAAAACCTGCATACAACTGCAGCCAAATTCTGTAACCAGAGGGATGAAGCTGTTTTCGATAGCTGTTAAATGAAAACTTCATGATTATGCTTTGATTTAAAACTATTTTTATTAATGATTGTTTAAGAAACAAGCCTCATGATTTTTGAACCATTTAGCAGGCATAGTTCACACATAGGGATGCAATGGAGTTCTGGATAAATTCAGTCAATAGAATTTAGGAAAATACATGTCTAGTTGCAGCAAAAAAGCCTGTTCACATAATTTCCTTTCATAGTAGTAAAATGTGGACTATCCCTTTTAAAAAATAAATTTGTTATACAGTGACCTCCCCTCCCTGCCTATTGCAGGGCTTAGGGACCCAACCCACGATAATTGAAAACAATATGCAATGCAGGTCAGGTCAGGCTGGGGGGGGGAGGTAGCTGGGGGCCCTTGTACTTACCCCCAGCCTGGTGCTGCCCCGAATGAGCCTGCAAGGGACTTCCCTGCAAATCAGAAGTCACTTCTGGTAAGCTGAATGTCACTGCTGGATTGCCAAAAATCATTTCTGAGGCCTCTGACAGGCCTAGAAAGGCCCTCAGAGGTGGCAGAAATGGTTTTCTGCAAACCAGACGTAACTTCCAGTTCACAGGGAAGCCATTTTCGGGCCTCCAGAAGGCACGGGAAGGCCCTCACAGGCCTGTTCGGGGCAGTGCCAGTGCTGGGGTAACTATGGGAGGCCTGAAACAGGTCTTCCCCCCTTACCCCAAGGGGGCCTTTTTTCATATACTGCCATCCCGCGATATAGTGGGACGGCAGTATATGAACCTTGAACAGGTGTGGGACCACTGTATTGCTCATTATTTGTTTGTTTGTTTGTTTGTTTGTTTGTTTGTTTGTTTGTTTGTTTGTTTGTTTGTTTGTTTGTTTGTTTGTTTGTTTGTTTGTTTGTTTGTTTGTTTGTTTATATACTGTGCCATCTGATCAAAGGTCACTCTGTATTACCAAAGCATCTCTCTTTAATATCTACTGCCACCAAAAATACTACCCCTGTTACTTTTTAGTCTCCCTTTTAAAACTATCTATCCAAAGAAATATGAATAGAAGTATGAATGTGGACTATATTTTTTGTTGTTTTAAAATTCTCCTCAAAATGGCATGCCTAAGCATTTGCATTCCTGCTCAACAGCAAGAAAAGGTGAATATTAATGTTTCAATAATGATTTTACCCTACTAAACATTATTTTAACTATTTTTCTGGACCTCCATTAAGTGTGATAGTTAGAAATGAGCTCTTCACATTCATATCCCCATGGAAAGTTATAACTGGCCACCCTCCTGTTAAAGGAGTAGAAGTTATTTGCAGATGACCCATCAACATACATATGGCATATGTATTGCCTAATTGAGGCTGTTTCATTTGCTCTTTCCTACCTGCTGGAAACCCTTCTTCCTTTTAGATAATATGTTTACATAAATGTCCCAAATCAGTGTGTGCTTCTTCAGTAAACAATTTGACAATGTGTGGAGCCTTACTTTTTGTTTTGTTTTTCTACCTTCGCCCAGTGCATGAGATGCTTCTGTAAAGCATGCATATTTCACATATACCACTTTCTTTCTCAGACAGTCAAGACTGATTCACATAGGATTACCATTAATACCTCATTCTGTGACTGATCTGGTTCTCTAAACCTGCTTAATTTCAACTCTAGGATCACTACTCAGACCAGAAGTCCCAGAACCACTCTGTTGGCATTGGGAGAGCTATTCCAGAATACTATGCGCTACAGGTTTGTGAAGGCTTGTGACTGGGTTTGGAGGGGAGGGCTGTTCCACGGATATTTTAGGGTAAGCAGCCCCCAGTACTTACCCACAAGCCACCTGGTACTATAGGTTCTCCCTTCTGTCCTTCCATTTGTATGAACAATTTACCAGTAATTATCGGCAAGGATCCTCAACCTGTACCCTAAAGCTTTCCAGAACATCCGTCCTCACAGCTGGTGAAGGCTGCCATGCTCATCAGAGAGAGGAGATGTGCAGGATTGTAGACACTGATGGCATTTGTTCTAGAAACTTGTTAGGACTTGTAATAAACATGACAATGATGAGAAGATTTTCTGGCTTCAAAACCAAAGACCTGTTTGAATTTTAAATTGGCTCCCCATAGCGAACCAGCTCTTTCCTTTCTTTCCTCAAGCAACTGAAACAGTTCTTTGCTTCTCTGAATAGCGAACAGCAGGAGTGACCTTCAGTGGATACAGCCACTGAAAGCTGTATCCAGATTAAATAAAAACCTTGATTTCTGCTGGTCATTCTACCATCACCGGGCCCACGTTGCTGGAACTTCCAAGGCACTGGAATCCCCTTCCTTTTACCCTGATGGTTTTTGTTTTTTAAATGACAAAGTGAGAGATCTTTTCCCCCCAAGTTCCTTACTGTGCTTTTTCCTCTTTGATTAACTTTGGAGCAGATGGCCAGTCCCCAGTCTCCCAGCATGCTTTTGACTGACAGGAGCCTTTGATAAACCTCAGAAGAATGGAGTCATCTCCAGGTCACCTCTTCTGCCTGGCCTTTAACACCCTGTGCATACCACCATTATCGGCTGAATAGGAGACAAAGGAAATTAGCTCCGATTCCCTATCATCCCCATTATTTCTACACTGCTTTAAACACGGAAGCAATGAGATGCCCTTCACTTTCCTTGGAAAGGTACAAATGTCAGCTGTTAAGAAATGCAAACAAGCAGTTTCCCATGTTAATGGATGGGCTTCTATTGGGAAGACATGAAGTGGTAAAAATGGGTTTGTTCTCTGTCTGCCTGGAAAACGCTTAACACACTTTGAAATATGTACCTCAGCCATGTTTTACTTGACTTGTTTTGGAAAATGGACCAGGAAGAAAGGATAACAAGACTTGTTCTTTTGTCTTCTTTCTACCGGCCATAACGGACTCAACGCCAACAACAAACAAATAAACAAATCAAGCCTTAATGAGGATTCCGGATCTAGATGCTGCTGCTAGATAAGTTGCCACATATGTTTTATTTGCACGTGAGTTGAGCTAACGTAAGAAAATGCCATAATGAGTTCATATTCCAGATTAGAGATGGGCACGGAACGAAGAATATTCCGTTACCGTTAGTCGTTAGTTGTTCCGTTACGTAACGGAACGAAGAATGACAATTTGGACGAGCCAGGCTCGAGCCGAACAGAACCAAGAAAATTTTCTTCGTTCTGTTCGTTTCCGTTACTGGCCTGGCCGCCTGATAAGTCCTCCTACCTGCCAGCCTGCCGGTGCTGCTGCTGGCCTTCCTGGTCCACTATTCCGGCTTCCAGCTTCGGGGGCGGAGTCAAGAAGGGGCTGCCATCCAGTCTCTGCGCGCAGAGGCTGGATGGGAGCACCCCTTGCCACCCTCCTCCACCACGGAGGCTGACAGCCGGGTGGGTTGTCAGCCTCCGTGGTAGAGGAGGGAAGGAAGGGGGCTCCGATCTGGTCTCTGCATGCGGAGGCCGGATCGGAGCCCCCTCCCCCTTCCCCCCTCGCCGCCCTCCTCCACCACAGAAGCTGACAGCCCACCAGGGTGTCAACCTCCGTGGTAGAGGAGGGAAGGAATGGAGGCCAGATCCGAGGCCCGTGTCCAGCTCTCCGCCCCCAGAAATGACAGCCCGGTGAGCTGTCATTCTCAGGGCGGTGAGTGGCGGGAGCGGCCTGCAATCTGGTCTCCATGTGGGGAGGCCAGATCTGAGGCACGTGTCCAGCTCTCTGCCCCAGAAATGACAGCCCGCCGGGCTGCCATGCATCGAGGCGGAGGGCGGAGAAAGGGATCTTTCCCATGCCAGATGACAAAAAGAAAAAAAGAAAAAAGAAAAACGGAAACGATTTTTTAAAAAAAAAAAAACATAGGAAACGGAAACGGAAACAGAGGGAGATGGGCCACGAACAGAACGGAAACGAAACACAATTTTTCCATTTCATGCCCATCTCTATTCCAGATAGTAAGAGGTGGTTCTAAAGTTCTGTTACTGAGACAGTATGGCTTTTCCACGCAAATACATCATCTTTGTTCTCCCAAGTGCTGTTGCAAATGTAAAATTCCCCATTTGTAATAAAGAGCCATGCCCCTCACCAAAACAAAACTGCTTCTGATTAGGAATATGTCAAAGTTCTGGAAAAAAGAGTAGCTGTATACAAGCATCCAGGGAAATATTAACCTATTCATTTGAGAAAACAGAGCAGAATAACCTGAACTCTCTGTTGTTGCTACATCTGGAGGGCCAAAGTTTGGACACCACTGACCTAGATAGTCCATTCATCCTCCCCCCTTTCTGCTCCCTCTCCAGTCCATATCATGATGAGTAACATCCTGTCTCAACTTCCTTTTGCATGAACCACTCTTTTAATTTCTCCCAGCCCAGCTGTGGAAATGTTTGCTGTGTCTAACCTGGGCAGAGGGCTGCTTCACCGCTCCCAAAAATCCCAAACTCCATAAGCCCACAGAACTGTTCATTTCATCGGAATGGTCATGAAACTTTGTGGTTCGTGAATAGTAACAAACCACGAACCGCCATCAACCACAGTTTTCTCAATTTGTGCCCATCTCTATTTATTACTGCTGGGGGAGAGGGGATGTCATTTTGGGATTTACTGCTCCCAGTGACAAAATAATGCATCTAGGCATAGATGTTATCTGCCTCGATTTGGGGGCAGGCAGTTGTTGCCATTCTCAGACTGCAAAAAGGCTTGATCCTGGCCCCTGATGTTTGTGTGATAAAAAGCATATTGGTATGTAAAACATCCAGCAGTATTGTAAAACATACAGAATTACCACTTTTTTACCATTGATGAATTTGTGAGTATTAAGATGACCTGCCTGTGGAATTTGTGAGTATTAAGATGACCTGGCAGTTGATCATGTTGCAAAGAAAACCTCAAAGAAGACTCAAAGGACAGAAACTCCAACAAGAGCTGCAATTTCAAGGGAAATGCTGTAAAAACAAAGCAAAAGAAAAGGCACTGCCGAACCGACTGACCATGCGCAATTTATAACACAGGACTTATGTCACTCTCAGTTTTGCTCTTGAGCTAGTCAGGATGTGCAGGTGATTGAATATTTTATACAAAAGGGGACTATGAAAAAGACAAAGAAGAAGAAAGATTTGTCAGTGTACCTTGAAAGGAAAAGAAAGGAAAGAAGATCAGCATTAGAATTTAAAGGTATATTTGAAAGAGTGGGGTTTTTTAAAAAGTTTTTTTTTAAAGTCTGCTTTCAAATCCCCTGGGGACTTTCCAATTTATCAAGAGAGACACATTCTTCCTAATGAAAGGTTACTGACCTTCATGAATGTGACAGTTCAATTACAGCCCATTCATATGCAGAACAGCCGCTGATAAAGGATTTAGAAAATGTGACTTGCATAGCAAAAAAAGAAAGAAAAGATGCCTGGGAATGCATTTATTTTTCATATATATATAATGAATTAGGAATTATAAATACGACTCACTCAGGTGGTAGGTGTAATCTTTTTTTTTCTCCTTCTCCTTCTTTCCTCTGGCCCAGCAACCCATTAGATTTGCTTCAGTGAATGCATTGACTTTTCCTCCCTCTCCTTCTTTTCCCTGCTAATATTCCTGTCTTTTAATCCTCTGAACTACTAAACCTAACAAATCATAAAGCCCTTGGGCTGCTCAGATGCATGGTTTCAAACTGATTTCCCTCCCCATCCCCCACCCCACCCCCACCCCCCATCTTCTGACTGGTAGTGAAACCTGGACTAGGTCCTAATTTTATTTTAAGTGTTTCTGTCATATTTAAACTATTAAATGGATTGAAACTTTCCGAAAGAGCAGAATAGCCATGCCAGCATGCACGCACATGCACGTACGGCCATATTCATCGTGTCGTAACTTCCCAAACTGTCAAACAGCACACATACAAAACCCTATATCGACTTTGCTTCCTCCAGGCCTATTAATACCCAAATCAGATTTTGGCTAGACTCTCTGGAGCCAGCCTTAGCCAGCAGGGAGAGGCACCTGGGTTTTTTTGTCCTTCCCCAGGTATAGGAGACTTACTTAAACTGGCAAGGAGATTGACACAATTAAGATGCAGTTTCCTGTGAGCCTCATGGTGGGTATTACAATATAATTGCAAGGACCAAACCAAATAAGCAGAGATGCTATTGGACAGTCGTAAGACAAAAACTAAGCTTCCAATATTGTACATACTGCATATTGCACATTTATTTCCATGTTCTTGTCATGCATTTGTGCTTAGAATACACAACATATTTTCACACAACTGTTGGCCTTTTCTCAGTTACCATTGTGAATGTCCAGAAACATTCATAGAAGTCACAAAAATATTCTTTTAACACCGACATGGAAATTTGAACAGGGAAAGTAGAGCATCAGAAATGTTTCATTCAACAATGTTCCATGCAACCTGGATTCATTAGTGTTCAACTATGGTCATCCAGAATTAGTTATCACGGAAACCATAGAAAGCAATGCAATCTGACATGGTCAGAATTCACATACGGTGGTGCCAAAATAGAGTTCTGACATTATGGTGTAAGTATAAGATATATAGAAAAAAAGCTATGAATAGACACAAGTGATCTTACCAACAAACTTGGCCAGATCATTTTTTGTGCTATACAGTTCTTCTCAGAGTGACTGTATTTTCTAGCCTCCACTGGATTGTAAGGAACCACTGTATCCAGACACTTTTGCTTGTCCATCTACATCGGCATTCCATATACATGGAGTCATCCTGTTACAGTAATATCGCTTAAGAAGGCAAATTTAATTTGTTCTTCGATTCCTTTCATTTTATGAAAAAATTGTCTTGTGAAATGCGGTTTCCCATAGGAATGAGTGGGAAACCAATAAATTCACTCTGAAGCTTAGAAAACTGACAGAAACACCCCTTTAAAAAACTCTTTATAAAGTGCACTTTAAAGGCATGAACACTGTGCAAGGACACTATTAATCAAGAATAAATATTCCAAACATCACACATTAATTTTTCAAACATGCTGCAGTACAGTACACTTCAGTGACATTTCAAGCATACAACTGCAAGCTTTAAAACATCACACAGCAACTTTTAAAACATGGTAAACTTTAACTTTTCTACATTTCTACAGTAAAGTACAGAACATAAACATTTTCAAGACAGCAGTGTTTCTGAGTCCCCACGGATTTGTACTGGTTAAAAAAGCCGCATTGGAACTGCAACAGGTTTTGTACTACCTCCTGACCTGGTACTTGCAAAACTCTCTGGGTCAAGCTAAAGGAGGCGTGACTGCACTTTTTTTTTTAAACCTCTCTGGTTGTGGGGACACGATCTTGGAGCCACATTTTCCTGCAGTCTGAAGCAGTTCTAAGTGGTTATGAGACAGTGCCCTTACTATCTCTCTGGCCTAGTACTGCTGAAACTTCTGGGCAGCATTTCTCTAGGGTTCTAGGCAGAAGTCTTTCTAGACCTGCTTGAAGATGCTGGAAATTGAACCTGGAACCTCCTGCATGCAAAGCACACCTTTTACCTCTGAGCTATGGCTCCTTCCAGAAGTATCCTAAAATTAAAGAGATAGCTATTAGAATTCAGTTTGGGAAATGACGTTACAGGAGACAAATGTGCATTATTGATCAGGCAGAATGCAAAGCCCCGAGCAATAATAAGCGGAGAATATAGAAATTAGGTTAATAGCTTCTCGCTAAATGAAAAACACCTGTGATTAATGTGTACAAAACACTTTTCACTACACTCTTTACTTTTTAATATTGCTATTGTTTACCCTCATAAGGTGGGGCAGAGTGAAATATCATAATTTGCCCACAGCAAATCCAATGAGCTGTGTGGCTGACTGTGGATTTAAACCTGGATCCACCAGGGAATGCACAGCATTACAGTAGTGGTTCTGAACATCATAATTACCATCATGATGGAACCATGAAGCTCACTCTTTCTGGAAAAACAAAAACATTGAGAAGTTTATAAGCATCCTTCCGTTATAGCTATAATTTGTGGTATGTTGTAAACATATAAAATCTCCTGTAGAATTGTAAACACAAGTGACCAGAACTAGTACCAATATCCCTAAATACCTCAGGTGGACAATTGATGCAGTGCAGAGTTGGTGGGACAGGGCAGGTCGGAAGTGCAGGAGGAGATGGGGATGAAGGGAGATTGGATTCTTAGCAATTATCCAAAACTCCTATGCCCCACTTGGACAAACTCTGTGTCCCACCAGGGGTGCATATGTCACTGGGTGAGTGAGAATCATTGCAGCAGAGTATGCTCCATAACAGCTGTGACGAACTTGTTAAAAATTATTGGGGTGGCAGTGCTGGAATAATAATCCAACACCCAATTAAAGCTTTTTAAAACAGGGTTTTGTGAATTTGTTGTTGTTCTGTTGTTGTTTTTCATATCCTTTGTGAATGAGGAAGCTTTAAAGTTTACTGTTTCCCACAGAGAGTTAAAAAGTGCATTCAGGCATGTAATTAAGACCAATTCGAATGGGCAAACCAGCAGAGGGGAAAGTAGCTAAAGGTTGAAGACCATGAGGGGTTTGTTCACCAGAGGGAAAATACAAATGAAGATGAACTTTACATACTGAGGGCCTTGCTGCTTGATTAAAAATGCATTTATCCTCACAGGCAAACCACCTCATGACTTACAGTAAGTCACAGTTGCAAAGAGATATTTATTGAATAATCTCTTCCATGAAGTAGAACTGTACTTACAGTGTCAGGACAATGGGGTTGGTGTCCCTGTGTCATGTTCATCAGTTGAGGCAAGTTCCTGTGAATCAGTTCACATGAGGGTTAAGCAGCAGCTGAGCAAACATTATGCCAGAGGGAAAGAGGCAATGTCTACTTCCTGACTGAAGGGGTGAATTACACTCTAGCTTACTTTACTTGTTGGAAACGTTAAGGTGACAATTCTGTACTCTAACATTGAGGCACTGGGTCCAAGAATGCCAGATGAAATCCCAGGGAACTGTTGTATTTTTTTTGTGGGTCTACCATTGGAGAGATGAAAGTCAGGGTAGAAAAGTGGCATTTTTGCCTTTTGTATATGGCGATTTTAAAGCTTGGGCAGCCCTCTCTGTCCATTCCAAGCTGATGTTTTGACTCCTTGGCTAAGCATGTGGTGTCTGTACATGTCTTGCAATTTCACAGTATTGGCATGCCAAAAAGCCAGTAACTGGGAGAAAGGACTAGGAAATAATTGGTTGGTGCGAGGGCTCCACCCACATGATACCACAAATGTGCTAACAGCCCCTGGTTTCAGATATTGACCTGACATCTCAAGGAATGGGAGTGATCTTTAAAGGGCTCTCGGCAACAGAGACAAGCCCGTGGATACACCAAGGCCGCCCGAGCGCGCTGCTGCGAGAATTCTCTCTGCGGCGCGCTCCCCAAAGGTCACCTGGGCACACCACTGCAAGAAGTAGTCCCCCTGTGGCACACTCAGGTGGTGGTGGGTGGTTGGATCCCCCAAGGCTGCCCGGGAGAACCGCTGCGAGAAGTCTCCCGGCGGTGTGCTTGGGCAGCCCCCTCTGTGACTGGAAAGGACTGTAAAATGGGTGCACCGCTTCCACCTCCCCCCCCCCGCAGGGGCTCCGGAGAAATGACACATCCATTTTAAAATCCCTTCCTGTCCTGGGCAATCTCCATTGAAATGCATTGAGCCAATGCATTTCAATTGAGATTGTTAGGGAGCGCAGCAAGTGCGGTGGATCAGATCATCCACCGCCCTTGCATGGGCTGCTGGAAGGCTTTTACAAAAGTCTTCCAGCAGCCTGGGAAGCACTGGTGCCCCCCCCCCGACCTGCATCCGCATATCGTGGATTTTCAGTCATTTCGGGTCAGGTGAGTCCCTAACCCCCGCGATAGGCAGGATGTTACTGTATAAGAAATCATAAATTAAGACAGATTAGACAGACATCATAACAACCAATCAAAAAACTCAAATCATTTAATAATCTAAAATCTGTTATCACAACAACTAGAACAATGAGGAATGCACTATAATAAAATAATAAGTTACCATGGTGTGCTAGAGTCATTAGATTGGCAGATTGGCAGCTAAAATGTTACTGGCTCGGAAAAGACTGAAAAGCCTTGACAGATGTCTGTGACAGTGGTTTGAAGCATCACATACATCCAGGATAAGTTATATATCTCAGAATAATTAAATTAGGGGTATCAGCAAATGCCCTCAGTTGCATTATTGGTCACCAAATTCCTTCACCACTATTATTCCTTGCTCACTGATTTTGCCAGACTGAAGTTAAAAGGCAGCATTGCTTTCTTATCCACTTGCTGATGTTACTTTTTATCAGCTGATTTTTCTGGAGATGCTAAAATTTACAACTTTGTGTCATTAAAAGATTGATTAGTTTAATTGCAACAGAAAAAGAAGTCCATATTTGAAAATCTATATTCTTGTGCTTGCATCTTCATTCAAAATACAATGCCAGATCGATCTTGCTTCTAAATGAAACCTGCTACATATATATGAGAAGATGGTGAAATCAGCTTGTAGCAATTATTGATAATCGAGACAATACACCAAATTAGTCACAGTCTCAGTGTATAAAGGTAGAATTTTCATAATTGAGTTTGTAAGACAACAATGTCAGGGCTAGTATTGTCTTTCAAATCAGTACTGCCTGACTGTGCAAACAACAAACCTGTAAAGGCTGGAGCAGTCAGGATAAGATCACACTAATAAATGCAACCCATTTTCTACTGATGATGGATTTTTCTGCAGATTTTATCTCCAGGAAAGTGGGAAAGTACAGAAAAGAGATGCAATATGTCGCTTCTGCTGGAGAAAATAGAAGCTTGTGAATTGTGTATGTGGGCCTATACATGTATCTCCACGTTCACTGACTGCTCTAGTCTGGTGGTGCTATCAACTTCAACTCTGCTTAGGTTTTCTCCTGCCCCACTAGCCTCTCTATTTCCCATATCAATCCCAAGCAGATTTCTCAGTAAATATTTTAGCAGGTCGATGCAAAAACCTAATGAATAAAAGGTAATACAAATTGAACACACCACAGAGAGAGAGAGAGAGAGAGAGAGAGACCTTCTGTGACTTCAGTTACAAAAATAAAGCCACTTACCTACTCTGGCAACACAATCACAGGACCCAACAATGTCACATACAGTATCAAGGGCAACTTCACCTGCTCCTCAACTATTATAAAAGAGTATAACCCTGGATTATCTGGAAGTTGAGTCATGGCAACTGGACTTCTTTTCTTGCGAGACTGAAATGTTCCGCTGCTCATCCAAACAGCTTTGTCAGTATGAGGAAAGCTAGTTTTGAGTCATCCATTTTATAGTTTACTTTGACCTCATTTCACCCTGGTCTGAAATAGGCTCATAAAATGAACAATGAGCTTTTTATTGAGCTATACTAGTTTTGATCAGGGTGCATTGTTTTAACTCATTGTTGTTTATGTCCTGTATTCGTGTTATGTATATTTGCTGATTTGAACAGCTTTGTAAGCCACCCAGAGTTCCTTAGGGAAGATGGGTGGGGTATAAATCCAATAATAAAGAAATAAATAACAGGCCTGAATAGGCTCGTTAGGTGAACAATAGTCTCAATGGGCCATTAGGTGAACAATGGCCTAAGGTGCTGAAACCCATAAAGTATGGATTTCAGCAGAAAAACTCACCTGGATTATTGAGAATCTTCACAGACAACCCTAGCTCATGTTTTTATGTTACTGGCTCAGAGCTATAGTAGAGATTTTCATAACCTGTAGCAAAATTTCAGTCTTGAAAGACAGGTTAACACAACTAAAAGGATCTTGTTTTGCTTTGTTGGCAATGCTCAAGAAGAAGAACATTGATATGGTAGGTCCACTGCATGTAGAAGTTGGAGAAATAAGAGGTGAAGGGGAGAAGGCAGACCTGCTGAATGCTTTCTTCGTGTTCAGCCAAAAGGAAAGCAGTGGTCGACCTTATGAGGGTAGAAGGAAGGAAGGGCTACTACCCAAGGTAGTGAAAGAAGTATACTCTGCCCCCTGAGCTTCAAAACACAAGTATTTTGTCCTTCTGACTGATTTTCGGTGGAAGTTTAAGGCACCAATGCCGATGGTGCCTGAAGAAATGACCTCCACAGAATTGTCTTATCTCAGTTATGGCCTTGTCAATTTCAGGGTCTTAAACTGGTTAGTTTCAATGGGTTTTACTAGTCAGCCTTGTATGAGATGGTATTCTACTTTTCACAATGACCAGTGTGAAAACTTGAAATTGAGAAGAGCAACAAAACAGATACGACAATCCTGTACGCAGTGATACTGTACTCAAGGCACAAGCAGGGCAGGGCAGCCACATTTAATCCTAATTGTGAAGCCTCTGTTTATAATCTTTGAGAATTCTTAGAGAACAAGTGAGGTTCTTAGAGACTGGAGGATAGCAAATGCCATCCTCCCTTCCCAAAGAGGAGGGGAGGAGATCCAGGCATTCATCAATTGATCAGCTTGACATCGACCAAGAAGGATTCTGGAGAAGATCAGAATTGTGCCATCTGCCAATCTAGCAGTTGATGCAATGGCACACTCTACTATAGCCTAGTTTAGGGAATTCAGCTCTTGCACTCTGCATAATAATGGTGCCAGCCCTACAAGACTCTTGCCCTCTGATCATCTTCCTCCAGTCACTGTGATCCGTTGGAGTTTTAGTCCAGACTTGGAGCAGTCTCCCCCTGCTTTAATCCTTAGCTACTGGGAAAGATACTCACAGTCAGTGGCCAGAGTGAAAGAAATGCAAAGTTCTGTGTGAGTCATAGTGGCTGGAGGAAAGCTGGTCAGATGGCAAGAAATTATTCTGCAGTGCTAGTGTGCATTTTCTTAAAAACTGCTGAGTGCAATTCAGTTTTACAAATACCAGTTGTTCTGATTTGAAAAACCCACTGTCCCAGAAGACCATTAAGTATTATTACATTGGAAGTGGTGTTACATCAGATTGCACTGGGTAGCTTATCCAATTTTCTTCAGTGCTGATGATTCATCAGCCATGTTATCAGCTAAGGGCATGATCTTGCCTTGGAAGTGTAATGCAGCCATTGACTTTTCAAGATGCTGAGCAAATCTAGTCAGTGCCTCATTGGTCAGATTCAGGCTAGATGAATCGTTATCACTAAACAAGCCCTAGCAATTGTTCACTGAGATGTCCTCATAGGAGACTTCAGAAAGAAGATGAATGCAATAATGGTGGACGAATCCTGCTATCCTTCCACAAGCAAATAAGGCAAACGAGAAGAGGGGGGCAAGCCAGATATGCAGAAAGAAAGAAAGAAAGAAAGAAAGAAAGAAAGAAAGAAAGAAAGA